>OZ024795.1:51138849-51683849 GCA_964017045.1 Omphiscola glabra | reverse complement strand
TAAATTCTGTAGAGGGAAAAGGATAATGGGGTACATACCCGGATAATGAGCAATATACCCGGAGAGTAAGCTATATACCACGAGAATGTGTTAAATGCCCAGATATTGAGTTACATACCCGTATAATAAGTTATGTACCCAGAGCATATCATGAATCCGGAGAGTCAGTTGCATACCCGATGAATATCATGAATCTAGAGAGTCTGTTACATACCCGGAGAATATCATAAATCTGTAGAGTCACTTACATACCCGGAGAATATCATGAATCTGTAGAGTCAGTTACATACTCAGAGAATATCATGAATCCGGAGAGTCAGTTACATACCCGGAGAATATCATGAATCAAGAGAGTCGGTTACATACCCGGAGAATATCATGAATCTAGAGAGTCGGTTACGTACACGGAGAATATCATGAATCTGTAGTGTCGGTTACATACCCGGAGGATATCATGAATCTAGAGAGTCAGTTACATACCCCCTCACACCCCCAGGTTCTAAAACTGTAGCTCAGACAACTCCCATGGATCCGTGAACACACACATAGCTCACCTTCCGCGTCCAATTAGCATAAGGAGGTCAAGAACAATAAAATAGGGAAAACAAGGTGCAAGGGGTTTTCCCGGTTTGAGGGGGTTTCCCGGGCTGTAAGGGGGTTTCCCGTTTTAATTGGGTTTTCCCGGTTTGAGGGGGTTTTCCCGGTTTGAGGGGGGTTTCCCGGTTTGAGGGGGTTTCCCGGGCTGTAAGGGGGTTTCCCGTTTTAATGGGGTTTTCCCGGTTTTAGGGTGTTTTGTTTGTTTTAAAAAGAAATGACCTTACGCCAACCTTTGTTACCGGGTCCAAAACGTCACCATAAAAGTGCTGGCTAAAAGTTCAATATTTTGAATTTTAATTACTAGCAAGACACGTCGTTGACCTTCCACAGAAGGTCTGACTGGTTTAAAAAAAGGTGGGGGGGGGGCGTTATCAGGGCAAGATTTGAGGAGACTGACAAGATGAGATGGCACCGCGTTTCAGATGTCGAATCTTGAACGTGTGAGTATGCTACGCTCCTGCGCATGATGGCGCGGTCACCTTGTGAAAACTACAACCACGACAACCTGAGCCGATCGTCTGGCTGTCGAGACGGCAGCCAACAATTTTCCTCTGGTCTGATAGGTCCCTCTAGGCCAGTGCTACTCAAAGTGGTGGTCCGCGGAATTTTTCAAGGGCACTCATTTCGCTACCACGTCAGTACAAGAAAAATAGTGCACCGGTCCCTGGTGCATAAACATGGCCGGCTTTAGGCCATTGCAACCTATGCGGCCGCAATGGGCCCCGCACTTTCGTAGGCCCCGCCCCGAATTTATTTTCTAATACAAAATCTTAATGTTCACTTATTATCCTTATCCTCTACCCAGAAGAGGGCCCCGCAATTGTTAGGGTCGGCCCTGCTCATAAAGATGTAATTATAATAGAGTAGGGGTGCGATTTGTGGCATCGGCGTTTGTAACACCCGTAACGATATCGGATCCGTGCAGACTTGACAAATCTGATCTCGGCAGACTTGACAAATCTGATTCTCGGCAGACTTGACAAATATTAGTTCTATTTCATTGGTATGACAAAAGATTATTTTTTTTATTTTTTGTTCAATTTTTTAAAACGTTAAATTGTGCACGCAATGTAAGTTACCCGTTACGAATAGCATTAACTCACTTCCTTGCGATCAATGCCCCCATTTCTCGCTCTAACAGAGTATAGCTATGAGAATGGATCTTGAAGTGATCCATACATCATCTCAAATCGAGTGAAACATATTTTTGTCATGAATGTTTATCATTGGAATGTTATTTACTGTAATATAGTTATTCCTTAGCTTTGACTCACGCCCCCCCCCCCCCAAAATCAGGAACGCACCCACCCTTGTCGGGTGGTAGCACACACAATTCAACCCCATCATATTATGTAGCATTCAGATGGTAGCACATTGATGGCTGCCGACCTTTGATCCACACGCCTGTGATTAGAGTGCTATGGGCACCATAAATAGTTTACATGTCATTATTACCAAACAGCCTGTTTGTACATTAGTGACACCGTTACCACACATTAGTGACACCGTTACCACACATTAGTAACACCGTTAACACACATTAGTGACCACGTTACCACATCACCAGACGTCATGGGGGTGGGGTGGGTGACTGTAGGGTGACTGTAGTCACCGCGTAGATTGCTCAAAAATCTCATTTCATACATAACAGGGGAGATTCATACTTTATAAGATCATCAGGAGATGGGTCTGTTATTTCATTTTTTTTTAAAGTGAAGTATTCACTACAGTACTACTAATGCTAGATGACATGTCACTAATGTAATAACAGGGCTCAAGCGTTATGTAACATATGTCCATTCAACGTACATGATATGTGTGATGTGTATGCGACATGCACTCACAAACTAAGCATCTGCTGTGTTTTCATGCAAGAAATATTATATTATGCGTATATGGTCGTGAAAGCCTATTTTAATTAACCCATGCTATCCCTTTAATCCATGCTATCCCTTTGATCCATGTATAACTTGAATTCATGTTATCCCTAGATATATCTTTATTATGTGTGGTGTTATAATTTTACTTCGCCTATTGCTCGCAACAGGGGCGTGAACTCTAACATGCTTAGAGTAAACTCACAATCGTCTTAGCAGACACATCTACATGGAATACAGACCCGCAGATAACCCATTAAAAATATATTCGGCCAATACCCTATCCCAAAACAATATCTCCCCAAATACCATCTCCCCGAATGACATCTCCCAAATACTATCTCCCAAAACAATATCTCCCCAAATACCATCTCCCAAAAAGACACCTCCCAAATACCATCTCCCAGAATGAAATCTCCCAAATACCCTCTCACAAATACCATCGCCCAAATGAAATCTCCCAGTACCATTCCAATATTATCTCCCGAAAGATGACTCCAAAATACCATCTCCACAATACCATCGCCCAAAAAGGTATATCCCAAATTTAATCTCCTCTCCCGTAAAGGTATCGTCCTTAAATGACCTCTTCGAAACTTGACCCCCCCCCACCCACCCCCTAGGGTTTAAAATCTGGACACCAGTCGGCATTCATTCATGTTCCCAGGAAGGTCATTTCACACACAACTTTGTTATTAGTTGATATGCGTAAAAAAATAATATAATAAATACAACCACAAGGTTTGACCCTACACCATTTGAGCCTGTCACTCTGAACAAGCGAGAATAAAATTTAAAAAAAAAAAAAAAAAATATTAGAGGAAAATTCTTGATAAATTTTTCTGTATTTCTTTTTTAAGAATGTATTTTAATAACTGTGTAGGAACTTATTGTTGTCCCGTGGTATCATTAGAATGGTTACAATAATAATTGACAATCTTCTGATACAAATGGCTTCTATGTTAAAGTTTTTTTGGGGGGTTTTTTTGGGGTTTTTTTTTTAAGAAGCCCATGTTTAATAAGCTTACCTGATAATTTCTATTTAGCGAAAAGAATTAATTAAAAGAAAATATGTCCAATGACATGAAGAATCTATTTTTTTAAAACAGTTCAGAGCGAGCATAGAGGCTTCGTCTTGTTCTAGATACAATTATTATTTTCTTTGCTTTTTGTTTTTTTTTTCAATAATTATTTGACAAGAAATTGATTTTACTGCCGGCTATATTATAATCATAATAAGAATAATAATAGTAATTATGATTATTATTGTATATATTATTATTATTATTATTAGTTTTATGATTATTTAATACATGATGATAATAATAATAAGTATTATTAATAATAGTTTAATATTATTATTCTCTATAGTATTATGAGAATAAGAATAATTATTATCAGCTTATATATATAAACATTTTTAATGTCAATAATTTTTAATTGTTATTTGTAATAGTTACCATTATCATAATAATAATTTGTAGAATTTAGTGATGGTTGTTATTTTATATCATTATTACACTGTTTGTGAGCATTATCACTACTGGCATCGGGGTAACAATGACTACTCATACTATTAAACAATTTCGATGCCAAATCCTATCTGTCCATGCTTGTATGCTTGTACGCTTGTACGCTTGTATGCTTGTATGCTTGTATGCTTGTCAGTGAAATCAACCGTCATTTCTATAATATATATTGGACTCTGTTTCTCCTTTAACACTTAAAATCTCAGATTTCGACGCTCGTCAGTCTCGTCTTATTTTTTTTTCTTTTTTCTTTTTTTTTGTTGTTGTTGTTGTTGTTGCTGTTGCTACTGTTACATGTTATAAATATTGCTTTGTACACATATAAACCTGCTGTAAAGTTACGGCCCGTGACGTATAACGTTACGGCCTGTGACGTAGAAACTGTGTCTTTGTGTAAGTGTGACAGGCATAAAAGTCATATGTGTGGAGGCGAAGGTCGGACTAGGGCTGGCCAGTAGCCGTCTGTGGGTAACCCCTTTTTTTTGGGGGGGGGGGGTTTCGTGGAGAGTACAGATGCCATGGATCAGAGCCAGTCTTTAATACCATCTCCCCGTGGCATTCATCTGAATGCGCTCTTCAGTGCACGTACTATAGACATTTTTTAAAAATATTATTTATAACTCAACACTACGGTGAAGCTGCTAATATATATTATTGCACGTACACGTACAAATCATTTTTTTTCCGTTGCTAGTGCAGTGGCGTAGAGAGCTTAACTCGCGCCCGGGGCACAATACCTTTTTAGCGCCCCCCAATACCTTTTTTAGCGCCCCCCCCCAATTCGAAAACCATACAATATTATAGTAAAATATACCGTTTGGCGCCCCTTTGTGAGTAGCGCCCGGGGCATGATTCCCCCCCCCTTGTCCCCCCTCACTACGCCACTGTGCTAGTGTCTCGTAAAGTGAAAATGCCTGCACAGTGAATGGCCGTGGCTGTCGTCTGATGACATAAAAAAATTTAATAAACTTGTACGATTGACAACATATTAGATCCGCATAAAGCTCCACCCTGATTTCTCTTTTATTATTGTGTGGTCCGCGTTTGTGTTTAATTTTAACTGGAATTGCTCTATTTGTTTATTACATACATATATATATATAATTAAATAGATAAGATCAGTTGTACTATCTTCTCACGTGAGGTCACGCGTGCTGTCAAGATCAGTTGTACGATCTTCTCACGTGAGGTCACGCGTGCTGTCAAGATCAGTTGTACTATCTTCTCACGTGAGGTCACGCGTGCTGTCAAGATCAGTTGTACGATCTTCTCACGTGAGGTCACGCGTGCTGCCAAGATCATTGTTTACTTTGTAAGGGGGTGGATCTTTTTAAAAAAGACGATCTTTGTGTTATTCTGTTGACTGTCTTGAATTAAAAAAAAAACAAACTATTCAGAAGTCTGTCTGTCTCATAAGACTTTGAGGTGTCGGTGTTGTTCTGTTTGTTTTTTTTTTTAAATTCAAGGTTGGTGTGGAGGTTGTTGATATAAGAATTGGTAAAAAAAGATGGTACGGGAAATACCTGGATAAAAAACAAACAAAGGACGAAAGAAAACAACAAACGTGTCGGCAAGAAGCCTTCGCCAGTGGAAGGAACACACAATGAGTACACACAAAAAATTATAAAAATATAATTTTTTTTTTAAATTTAAATCTAATTCCAAAAACCAAAATCAGGCTAATAAAACTCTTTTTTTAAAATTTAAAATAGCAACAACATAAAAAAAAACAGTTGTCACAATTTGAACATATAGTCAAGAGTACTCCAATAACATATATGTAATATTCACATACAAGAGCTGGAGTTTGTTATCAAGTGGTATCAACGCGATGATATATAAATGATATAAATGATATATAAATGATATAAATGATATATAAAAATAAATAAATGATATTAATTATATATAAATGATATATAAATGATATAAATTATATATAAATGATATAAATGCTATAGTTTTGTTGTCATCAGCAAAGTACTCCAATGAAAGGAAAGTTGTGCCCTTAAACGGTGCCATTAATCGAGGGGGCATCAGTTGGGCTTTTCCCATTCAACATGAGAATTTCCGTTCATTTGGGCTTTTCCTTTTTAACATGAGAATTCCCGTTAGTCGTTCACTAAATAGGAACGGAAGCAATAGATGCGTGACAGAGAGGAACCAATTTTAATCAGAAAAAACGTTCGCATACGATATTAGAAGACCCCTCGAGGAATGAGCACTCTGCACAAGTCGGCACAAGAAACAAGGGAATCCTTGAATGTGCTAGCATTTCTCCTCTATGAGCAGCCAAGACTGTCAAATGTCTATACGGCAGTGCTGGGTGGCAGTGTGGTCAAATGTTGGGTGGCAGTGTGGTCAAATGTTGGGTGGCAGTGTGGTCAAAACTCGGTCAAACCCTGGACTGGACTTCAATCAAGAGGAAAAGCCTAGACAATTAAAAAAAAATATCACCTGCACCCCGGGTGGATGGCACCCGTTAACCTTGGATGGCTGCTCATCTAACACCGGCACCCCGGGTAGATAGGACCTGTTAACCTTGGGTGGCAACTCATCTAACACCGGCACCCCGGGTGGATGGGACCCGTTAACCTTGGATGGCTGCTCATCTAACACCGGCACCCCGGGTGGACGGGACCCGTTAACCTTGGATGGCTACTCATCTGACACCGGCACCCCGGGTGGATGGGACCCGTTAACCTTGGATGGCTGCTCATCTAACACCGGCACCCCGGGTGGATGGGACCCGTTAACCTTGGATGGCAGCTCATCTAACACCGGCGTCCCGGGTGGATGGCACCCGTTAACCTTGGGTGGCAACTCATCTAACACCGGCGCCCCGGGTGGATGGCACCCGTTAACCTTGGATGGCAGCTCATCTAACACCGGCACCCCGGGTAGATGGCACCCGTTAAGTTTGGGTGGCAACTCAACTAACACCGGCACCCCGGGTGGATGGCACCCGTTAACCTTGGGTGGAAACTCATCTAACACCGGCATCCCGGGTGGATGGCACCCGTTAACCTTGAGTGGCAACTCATCTAACACCGGCACCCCGGGTGGATGGGGCCCGTTAACCTTGGGTGGCAACTCATCTAACACCGGCGCCCCGGGTGGATGGCACCCGTTAACCTTGGGTGGCAACTCATCTAACACCGGCACCCCGGGTGGATGGGGCCCGTTAACCTTGGATGGCAGCTCATCTAACACCGGCGTCCCGGGTGGATGGCACCCGTTAACCTTTGGTGGCAACTCATCTAACACCGGCGCCCCGGGTGGATGGCACCCGTTAACCTTGGGTGGAAACTCATCTAACACCGGCACCCCGCGTGGATGGGGTCCGTTAACCTTGGGTGGCAACTCATCCAAGGGAAAGCAAACTCTGAAATCAAAACCGGAGATGGAGTCCCGCGGGCGGTATGCCATTACTGGTCACCCACCGCATCCTGGTCTATTTCCAGTATCTCTTGTCAGGGTCTTGCCTTTGGATTAGATAGCGAATGACTAGAGAGTGAGGCTGACGAAGTGAGCAGCGCTCCCTCACCTTAAATACATCATGCTGCCACTCAAGCCCTGGTCATCTTCACCTGTGCAGGCCGAACACTATACAGCCAGACATATCTATGCACATGTCATGTCTAGTCAATCATAGGGAATGAGGAATGTAAAACAGCGAATTAAAACTTATGTAAAAGCATGAAGAGCCGACTTTGCAAGAATTGGCATGTCCGACCAGGCTCCATGCAAAGAATTGGCATGTCTGACCAGGCTCCATGCAAAGAATTGGCATGTCCGACCAGGCTCCATGCAAAGAATTGGCATGTCCAACCAGGCTCCATGCAAAGAATTGGCATGTCCGACCAGGCTCCATGCAAAGAATTGGCATGTCCGACCAGGCTCCGTGCAAAGAATTGGCATGTCCGACCAGGCTCCATGCAAAGAATTGGCATGTCCGACCAGGCTTCATGCAAAGCCTCTTTAAATAACCCACCCCCACCCCCCTCCCCCACCCAAAAAAAGACAACATTAGTTTTCAAAAGCCCAAAGGCCAGTGGTTCTCAATCCTCCTAATGCTGCGACCCTTTAATACAGTTCTTTATGTTGTAGCGACCCCCGGTCACAGAGTTATATTCGTGGCTACTTCATGTGTTTTCCGATGCTCTTTGGCGACCGCTAGGAAAGGGTCGTTCGACCCCCAGATGAATTGCGACCCACAGTTTGAGAACCACTGCCTTAGGAACACAGCCAATCAGTGCGTCACATTGTGTCATCACTTAAAAATACACACAAAAATCCGCACCAAAAAAAAATCATAATTAAAACTCATCATTTGCTAGGTATTGGCCTGGTTGACCCGTGCGCATCGCACAACTTATGAGGGAAGGGTTGCTCTGTGGGTCTTTGGTTGTTTTCAATTGTGGACAAACGGTAATGTTGATTGTGGACCACAGGGAATGGAGTGATGAGTCACGTTAGGCAGCCACCCTTGAGGGGAGGAAGTAAACGCGGGAAATCAAATACCGGCTGAAAAATGACAATACAAACTTTAAACAGCTGCGCTCCAACGAGTTAATTTACAATTACAGGACACAGATTACTATCTAAATTATTATTTTAAATTATTATTATTATTTTAAAACATTTTTTTTTCTTTTTTGGAAATAGAAGACCGGTTCTAAATTAATTAAAATAAACTACGAAGCTGGCCGATTAGCAGAGGCGTAACAACGGCTTGGCATCGGGGCAGTTGCCAGGGTCGCCGGCCTGCGCCTGTTCAAAAGGGCGCCGCTAAATCTCTAATTTTTTAATTTTTATTATTTAAAAAATAAATTAGCAAATGGCGCCAAAAACCCAGTTACGCCTCTGCCCGTTAGCGTGACTGGGCTATTTAACTAGATGCGCAGACGTCTGCACGTAACATTTCTTACGTTTAAAAGTATGAGAGGAAATACATGTTAAAAAATGTACATTTTTTAAAAAATTGGGATAGAGTATCCCAAAAAAAATATTTTTAAAAAACATGTTTAACAACAAAGCTTTGGGAAGGTTTTTTTCAACAGGTAGTTTGTTTTTCTAGGTGTATCCTAGGGATATCCTAACTACCGATTTAAAAGATTTCTCCCTAGTGTACTAGTCTGTTATTTATTGTTTAGCAAAGAAAACTTATTAAATTTTCGTTAATGAACTCTAACAAAAATCAATTCAGTAAACCAATACCCTTCTGGTGAAATAAGACAAGAAGACAATTCCTCGGACATTGTAGAGATTTCGATTTAAATGAACTATTTTAGAAAACCTATCTAGAACGTATCCCACTGATAATGTCATGAATATCGCTATACTTCCAATTGTAGTATTTGATTATTGAAATATACAGATATCATTACAGCAAGATATATATAGACATCGCTACACGTGTAATTGTATTATGGCTACATATTGTATACAAAGATGTAAGGATCTCTTGACCTATCCATTGGTAGTATTGATATGAAATACATAGATGAGATACAGAGTGTATAGTTACACTTATATTTATATTATTCATATGCAGACACATCCTTAACACTAGACTTAAATCAATAGTACTGTATTGAGATATAGCAGCCTTTCCATGTGTTGTATAGCCGCATAGACAAATGCATAAATGCATGATCTCGCAAAACTTCAAGACCTCGATTGGTAAAATAATGTCCAAAAGACATCTAATATATATGAATATTTAGTTCATGTGTGTGCTTCTTTCCCATTGGCCAGTTATGGAAACCTGTAGTTACTCTAATACATTGATGACGTATGGCCATTTTAAGCCCGTAATATACTCATCACGGCAATGCTTATAATGCAATACAAATGGCCGACATCTATTTTTTTTTTATAAGTGTGAGATAAACATTGAATTTTCATTTAATTTTCAGTAGACCGGCCATATTTTATGACGTCGCTTGGCGCGAGTAGGTGCCTCGCACGCATGTAGAAAGTTTAAGTTATTTGAACTACTATGGCATTTTGACATACATTGGTGTCGGTGCTGTGCGCAGTAGCGTTTGTCATTTAATGATGGACATCTATTAACAGAGTATCCGGGCGAAGAGTCTGTCCAATCTCGTTAAGATATTAATAAAACATCCAGGTATTCCGTTTGGCCAATATCGCAACAGCTGTTCGGAACTTCTACGTTTACGTGAGTTGGCATAGTGGGTCTTAACCTACACGGAAACATGTCTACAAATTTATTTGACGAAAGATTTTACACACAAAAATGTTACTGCTATATATATGCGGATATTCATTGTTAGAATCTATGTTTTATGAAAAATAGTAGCATTACTTCATGCGATGTGTCGTTTTCCGGTCTTAGAAATGACAAACCTTATTCAAATTGAATTATAAATAAATTTGGTTATTAAGGGAAGTAACTTAGAATAATACATTGTAATATTTATAATAGTATATTCACTCCCTTGAATTATCGTTGGGTGACTTCTTATTTCAATCATTTTTCGATGTTAAGTTACTAAGTGTATATAGGTCACGTCACTCTCACAAAGATCTTTAACCTGTTTTAAAAAAGGTATTCATCTGTGATGGGGGAAGGTGGATTTAAGGTAGAGCTAGCTGTGACCGATTGAAACTGTACGGAATTGATAAAATGATAATTAAATTAGAAGGATTTTAAATTTGTTCGACCCTAAATATGATACCAATTATTATCATTATCTTAATCGGAAGGATATCTCGAACGTATCATAATCTTAATACAAACGATCTCAACTCAAATTTTTGTTTACATAATAATATAATGTGGACCCAAAGCAGTGCGATATATGGACAAACTCAAAGCAGTGCGATATATGGACAAACCCAAAGCAGTGCGATCTATGGACAAACCCAAAGCAGTGCGATCTATGGACAAACCCAAAGCAGTGCGATCTATGGACAAACCCAAAGCAGTGCGATCTATGGACAAACCCAAAGCAGTGCGATCTATGGACAAACCCAAAGCAGTGCGATCTATTGACAAACCCAAAGCAGCACGATCTATTGACAAACCCAAAGCAGTGCGATCTATTGACAAAACCAAAGCAGTGCGATCTATTGACAAACCCAAAGCAGCACGATCTATTGACAAACCCAAAGCAGTGCGATCTATTGACAAAACCAAAGCAGCACGATCTATTGACAAACCCAAAGCAGCACGATCTATTGACAAACCCAAAGCAGCACGCTCTATTGACAAACCAAAAGCTGTGCTATTTTTGGCATACCCCAAAGCAGTGCGATCTATCGACAAACTCAAAGCTGCACAATTTCTTGGAATACCCACAAAGCAGTGCGGTCTATTGACAAACTGGTGCTGGGTGGCCGAGTGGTCTAAACTGAGCAAAATCTCAAGTTGATGGTCTGGAGCTCAATCCCCGCCAAAGCCCAGTCAAGCAAACACACCACCAGTACCCCGGGTGGATGGGACTCGTTAACCTTGGACGGCAACTCATCTAAGAGAAGGAAACTCTGAATTCAAACCCGGCGATGGAGTCCCGATAGGCGGATAACATTGATACAATGAAACATTCCGGCAACTCCCGGGTGGATGGGACTCGTTAACCTTGGACGGCAACTAATCTAAGAGAAAGCAACTCTGAATTCAAACCCAGGAGATGGGGAGATGGAGTTCACATGCGCCTAACTGGCAGCAGTGATGCCTCTCGAACATCGAACCTTGTAACGCGCTTCGAGCCTTTGGGAATGAAGCGTGATTTCTCAAATTTCTCAAATAAACTTCATTATTATTATTAAACTCAAAGCTGTGCAATTTATTGGCAAACCCAAACCATCGCGATCTATTTGCAAACCCAAAGCGGTGCCATCGCAGCCATACATTTACAAACAAATATAATTATGTGTTTTTAATAGGTTTTGATGAATCGCAAATATCTCGAAAAAAAAATTTGTAAATCTTTGTCTCCGAAATTATTTTCCTCAACCTGCAGGAATTATATTTTTTGCACATTCGTTATGCACTCAGGGCCGGCCTTAGGCCATTGCAACCGATGCGGCCGCAATGGGCCCCGCACTTTCATAGGCCCCGCGCGAATTTATTTTCTATTACAATATCTTAATTATCACTTATTATCCTTATCCCTACCCAGACTGGGTCCCGCGCAATCCGTTTCGCATAGGGCCCCGCAACTGTTAGGGCCGGCCCTGTATGCACAACCAGACCTGTTTACCCTCAAACTCCTAAAATCGTACAATATCGCCTCAAAATCGTACAATACAGTATCTTAATAGTAAATAAATAAAAATAGTCTATATTATGTCTAGAATAACTACTGGTATAGCGTGTTCAGTGTAATCGGGTTAAGCTGGCGTCAAAAAAAAAATGGAACACGTCGTAAGAAATAATTATGTCATTAAATGAGGTCATGCAAACAAACACAAGGAGGGGCCAGAGGCGTAACAACGGTTTGGCATTGGGGCAATTGCCAAGGGCGCTGACCTGCGCCAGTTCAAAAGGGCGCCGCTAAATCTCTAATATTTAAATTTTTATTATTTAAAAAATAAATTAGCCAAGGGCGTCAAAAACCCAGATACGCCTCTGGGAGGGGCCATCTATATAGCATGTACCGGTACCCATCAAAGTCAAATTATGTAACCCCCCCTCCCCCGTTGAACGCATTTTTTTCTAACGCCCCCCCCCCCTAACCCTTTTTTAAACAAAATATAAAATTAACACCATCCATAATATATTGTGATGTTACAATTGTTACAATAAACAAAATGTGACACGGGTTTTAACACCAAGTGATACGGTCAGCCCAGGCTCGAAAATCGTCTTCAGAAAGGAACTTATTTCGAAGTGTACTTGTAAGAATTTCACACAGGGGGCCTGGTAAAAACCTAATGTGGCATAGGCGCCGGCATAGGCTATCCAACCATTACGTACGTGCTAAGGATGCGCATGACAGTTTTGACGGGCGGGGGGGGGGAGGAGGGGATCACCAGAATGCACCTACATTTAAGCATGAATTCTACAATAATTATCCTGACAGTCTCTTACAGTGGCGTAGCGAGCTTAACTCGCGCCCGGGGCACAATACCTTTTTAGCGCCCACCCCCATTCGAACACCATACAATATTATAAGTAAAATATACCATTTGGCGCCCCTTTGTGAGTAGCGCCCGGGGCATGATGCCCCCTTGCTCCCCCCTCGCTACGCCACTGGTCTCTTATAGAACCAACTGTCACCTGAAAATCTGTGAACTCCATGAATTCTAATAACTAATAAGGCCTAATATTAATTGTTATTATTAAGACTATAAAAATATTCGGCCCCCCCCCCCCCAAATGTTTCTCAGTTATTGTATACTCGTATACTAATGCTTTGTGTTTTCATAAAGAGATCGCTGTAGTGGTAATCTGTGACTATGTCACAACACACTGCAGTCCACCAACACGTCTTTCCGTGCTGTGACGTCATTATGTCGCTCGGCAGAACAAACCTTCCCCCACCCTCATTAATTGGGGAAAAAAATGTGATTCCAAACTGTTGTATTAAAAATCGTTGAGGGGACAGATCTGCTTTGAGAGTTCTAAACATATTTTAAAATGCCGCTGACCTAGATCTTATAAAATAGGTTCCAGTGCAGAACAGTTGGATACTGTATTTTATTTTAAAACCCATCTCTAGTTTTTGTCTGTTTTCACAATCGCCGCGTTTCAGACCAACAACAATAATTATGTAACGAAACGACGTCACAGGCTTGGTAGCTGTCAAGGGGGGCGGTGAGTGAAGTTGTCACTAGGGACTAGGGCGACTAGTCTAAATAGTACTGTTGACGGCAGATAGCGTGTTCACTGTGACACACAAAGCAACAATATGACCATCACCATTAATACGCTAGGTTGCGGTGATATTTTTATATCTTTTGAAACGTCCACCAATCACGCAGTATAATGAAGGATGGTCCCAACTTTAAAAATAATTACAACCAATCGTTTTTCGTTTCTCGGTCCATTTCCGGCCAGATCTTTTTAGAATGGACTAAAACTTCCGAACCGAAAATTTATTATTATTTTTTAAAATCGGAAAAATATATATTTTTTCACCCGGTCTCTGAAAATCGTAGTTTTGGAGGGTCTCGGCGTACAATCGTAAAAGACATCTAAATATCGTACATTGTACGCCAAAATCGTAAGAGTAAACAGGTCTGCACTACTAAGTTATTTCTAAGCAATCTTACCTTTTTTTTTGTTTTTCATTAGAAGATGTTACGTTTGGTATGTAAGTAAATCGGAATGCACGTTCTTTACAGGCAATACAGACTAAGATAAATAAAAATGGATTGCATTCTACTTACAGACAATACAGAAATAAATGGAATTATAGGGGAATGCATGCTCTATAAATACAATAAGGACCTAGATGTAAATAAAAGGGGAATGCAAGCTATTTACAGACAAAAAGACTAAGATGTAATTAAAAGGGGAAGGGAAGCTCCTTACAGACAATACAGAAATATATGGAATTATAGGAGAATGCATTCTATTTATAGACAATACAGACATAAATGGAATTAAAGGGGAATGCATGTTCTTTACAGACAATAAGGACTAAGAAGTAAATAAAGGGGAAGGAAAGCTATTTACAGACAATGCCGACTACGATAAAAATAAAAGGGGAATGCATGCTCTTTTCAGACAATACAGACTAGATGGAATTATAGGGGAATGCATGCTCTTTACAGACAATACAGACTAGATGGAATTATAGGGGAATGCATGCTCTTTACAGACAATAAAAACTAGTTGTAATTATAGGGGAATACATGCTCTTTTCAGACAATAAGGACTGAGAAGTAAATAAAGGGGAATGCAAGCTATTTACAGGCAATGCCGACTAAGATCTAAATAAAAGGGGAATGCATGCTCTATACAGACAATGCAGACATAGATTTAATTATTGGGGAATGCATGCTCTTTACAGACAATACAGACTAGATGGAATTATAGGGGAATGCATGCTCTTTACAGACAAGACAATGCAGACTGATGTTTAAATTTTAATAAATAAATGTGAGTTTGATTTATGGAAAATAAAATTTTGAAATATAAAAATTTAAAAACTCACCAAATCCAAATGTTTACAATCCAAGTCACACAAAGAGAAATGTATAATCCAAAGTGTAACAAAAAAGTTTTGTTTTTTTAATTGAATTTTATCCATGTGAAAATCGCAAAGAATTAACTTCACATTTTAAAAACACAAAATGGAACACCACAGCACAGTGTACTGGGCATTTTAGCTGGGGGCGGGGGCCGGTTGCTCGTCAGCTGATTGACATTCGCCACTACTAGTGGCACTAGTACTACTACTATTTACTACTACTAGGATCGTACGATTCATAAGAATCAGGCTCAGCATCCGAAATCATAAAATCCCTAGCTGAATCTTCATCACAAACACTACCTCCTTACGATGGCCAAATGGTCCAGGTCGACCATAATCGAATCTACCGCTTAAAATACGTCATTTTCTGTAAAGACACGGTGAATGGAAATGGAAGAAAATCCGGATGTTTATCAAAGGGAAGTCAGTCTAGATTAGATTAAAAATAATTTAAAACAATTAGCTAGGTAAGGAAACGAAACAAACTGATTTTAATGTTTCGACGATGCCAATTGAGTCTAAAGCAGTGGTTCTCAACCTTCCTAAAACCGCGACCCCTTAATACAGTTCCAGATGTTGCGGCGACCCTCAACCACAAAATTACTTCATACCTGTAGAGTACATGTGTTTTCCGATGGTCTTAGGCGACCCCTGGGAAAGGGTGGTTCGACCCCCAAAGGGGCCACGACCCACCGGTTGAGAACCGCTGAGTCTAAAGTCTAAATGAAAATCATTGAAACTATCTTTTGAAAGTTTACCCGTGCGTATTAAAATTTTCTTGTAGTAATTCATAGCAGTGGCGTAGTGAGGGGGTGCGAGGGGGGCATCATGCCCCGGGCGCTACTCACAAAGGGGCGCCAAATGGTATATTTTACATATAATATTGTATGATTTTCGAATGGGAAGCGCTAAAAAGTTATTGTGCTCCGGGCGCAAGTTAAGCTCGCTACGCCACTGATTCATAGTGTTTGTGATAAGTGATGAGTGTCGATAATTATGAAGGATGCTGTGAACTTTTTTTGTGTGTGAAACGATGTGTTCCTAAAATTATTTAGATTAAGTAGATATGAGAAATGAGTGTCAATAAAACAATATATGTTCAGCTTGAATAATCATTTTACGTAATACACAAGTAAACGTTTCGGCCAAATGCCTTCATCAGTACGACAACGAGATATTGAAATAAGTAGACATTAAATTTACATAATATATATCTACAGATATCCTAACAATCCTGAGAATGGGCAGGCGGGATGAAACGCAATCGGGCCATGGGGAATGCCTGTGGTCCAAAAAAGGGTTTAGGATATGGCACATGTTGTTTATGTTCCGGTGGGAACGCACGGAGTTACACATCATTGGTCAGAGGATGGACGCACCATGGTGCGGTGCTGCGTGGTGTCGTAATTTGCTGTTAATGAACGCCCATGCAGACAATTACATGTCTGCTCTTGCAAAAGGGATATGGCCTTCATTATCGATTTTCCCAGACTGCTCTCAAAAGTTCCCATGTTGCCATTTTGACGCCAAAAATTTTTGATTCATCTTTGCCTTTATTTCTTTATTACTCAATTATTTAATTATATTTTTTGTTATCATTTCACAGATTGGGGAAACTCGCTCAGTTCAGGAGGTAGAAGCCTGCAAAAGATGCATTAATGATGACTGTATGAACAACGGGCACGTGACTTCTTCCCACCGGACAACACACATCCGTAACTGGATACTGGGTTGGTGAACGTTTTACAAAACAACTTGTCACGGCCTGACAACTTGTCACGGCCTGATTGGGGATAAAACCTCATTTTCGAAAAGGTGCATTGCTGTTAATCGACTGCAATGATGAGAATCAACAAAGGTCTCCGCTGGAAAGGTCTCCGCTGGAAAGCGTAAACGTCAAGAAAATGATTGGACGGCACACTTGGATGTAGTTTTAACTTCAAAGAAATAAGCTTTTAAAAGCGATACCATTTGACATCAACATTTGTAAATGTTATGATGAAACTTTCATGGACTGCGTCGGATGACATACATCGAACCGTTCCTGCACTAAATTATTTAAAGCATTCGCATAAAAAATCAATGTTTGTATGATTAGTGACACCGTTGTGGGATTCACGTGGAGCATTGAAGCCAAGCAGAGCTCATGGGTTGGAGAAAGGTTGGAAGTAACATGTGCTGTACATTCTTTTCCATTGGTTTCCGTTTAGCACTGTGCACTACAAAGGCCATGTTTCGCCAGATTGTCAATTCCTAGCATGTCTATTTCTGAAACTGACGGGGAAAGTGGAATTGCTTTAATTTTACAAAAACAAAAAAATCAATTCTAGAAGCTGGTCTATTTTAAGAATCGTTAGACATACAAACCACGGAACTACAATAAAATAAACGAGTCACTGTGACTCCGGAGAAGAGTCATACTGCCGTGTATAGTTTCAGACATCAAGGCAGCAGTAGCGAAGCACAGCTTGAGGCACACAGAATTGTGTGATTCTTTTTTTTTCCTCTTTAAAACTGCCAAGTGTTCTTTGTAGGTCTGCCGAAATGAAGTTCTTTTTCTGTGGTTGAAATTTTTTTATTGATATAAAAATGAAATAAAACAATACATGACATCGACCTGGTTTATTGAAATAGATTTTTATGAGCATTTCTCTCTTGATACCAGTGAGGACATCAAGATTCAAAGAAAGCCGTGAGGACATCAAGATTCAAAGAAAGCCGTGAGGACATCAAGATTCAAAGAAAGCCGTGAGGACATCAAGATTCAAAGAAAGCCGTGTGGACATCAAGATTCAAAGAAAGCTGTGAGGACATCAAGATTCAAAGAAAGCCGTGAGGACATCAAGATTCAAAGAAAGCCGTGAGGACATCAAGATTCAAAGAAAGCCGTGAGGACATCAAGATTCGAAGAAAGCCGTGATCAGTGAGGACATCAAGATTCGAAGAAAGCCTGAGGACATCAAGATTCGAAGAAAGCCGTGATCAGTGAGGACATCAAGATTCAAAGAAAGCAATGAGGACATCAAGATTCGAAGAAAGCAGTGAGGACATCAAGATTCGAAGAAAGCCGTGATCAGTGAGGACATCAAGATTCGAAGAAAGCAGTGAGGACATCAAGATTCGAAGAAAGCCGTGAGGACATCAAGATTCAAAGAAAGCCGTGATCAGTGAGGACATCAAGATTCAAAATTCAAAAGATAAAGTACTCGAGCTACTAAGGCCAGGAGATACCCACATTACAATGAGTTCCCTCAATACCACCATGTCAACTCGGAACGAGAGCACAACGACATTTGAAGATAACGTACGCATAATTGTGCCCACAATATTCGGTGTCATCTGTGTTCTGGGTGTGTTTGGAAATTCATTGGTGATTTGTTTGGTCTTGAGAGACAAGCACATGAGAAACACCACCAATATATTAATCCTATCTTTGGCCGTGGCTGATTTATTGTTTTTAATCTGCTGTGTACCTTTTTCAGCTGCGGGGTATTCTCTATCGGTATGGCCGTTTGGCAATTTTGGTTGTAAACTAAGCCAATACGCTATGTACGTCACTGCGTACGCCAGTGTGTACACGCTGGCCATCATGACCATCACCCGGTACATCGCTGTTGTTATGCCACTTCGTTCCCTGACATTACTCAATACCAGGAACACTTTGTTTGCCATCCTTTTCATCTGGATTATTATTTTATGTGGTAACTCGCCAATATTCCTACAGTTTGGAGAGTTCCGTTATGAATTTCAAAATGAAACAAGAACAGCCTGTATTCATGTTCAAGGTTTGAGACTACCTGATTTAGACAAAGTATTTTTCGGATGTTTTTTCATCATTGGATATTTCATACCCCTGACCGTCATAACTTTATTATATGGACGTATTCTTATTCGATTGCGTTGTGCTGACGTCCCAGGAGATTGTAATCAATCAAGAGCCGAAAACTTCAGGATGAAGAAGAGTGTCACAAAGATGGTTGTCAGTGTCGTAATCGTCTTCGCCGTCTGCTGGCTGCCATTGCAAATCATTTTAGTTGCACAAAGATTTGGTATTTACCCTACCAGTATACTCAACACCAGCATTTTATTTGCCTCCAATTGTTTGGCGTACATAAACAGTTGTGTAAATCCAATCTTGTACGCGTTTCTGTCCGATAATTTCCGTCAGAGTTTCAAACGTCTTCTGTGCTGCGAGAGAAGTTCACGACTTTACCAAACTCCAAGTTCAAAGTTCACCACGAGAATTTCTCGGTGTTAAAACCAAAACTCATTTTGTCATAGCGTAATGACGTCATAACTCCTTGTTAGTCGATGTGAGGGCGAAAAAACAACCATGTAAATATATCCATGTAAATATACACATGAAGACAATAGTTTATTTCTCGTTCCACTCATTGACTGACAATGTGAGATTTTAAATCAGTCTAACTTCCCCCCTCTTTGTTTAGGATTTATAATTTATAGAGAACTAACTAACTTACTTAAGAAAATCAGCAGACTATCGAGCCGAGGCTCATAAAGTCTTCCCCAGCACACCTCCACCGCCCCCAACTGGCATTCAACCACTCCCCCAGTGGTCTCTATTCCAGTCAGGCCGCGAAGCGGCATGCCGAGGGCTCCCCGCCCCTGAGACAGCCCCACCCACCCTTCCACTCGATTGACTATGCGAGTGAGGCCGCATCAGAGAAGGGACGCCTGGCCAGCCGGGGTGATGCTTACACATCAACCTGGCCGGACTTCCTTGGGTTGGGGTGGATACAATTTACGTCTCTGAAGCCCCCCCCCCCTTTCCCACACCGGGGGAACTCGTAGGTGTTAACAGACGCCCTCTAATAGGGTTTACGGGGTTTTCTGCAGCATGACTAATTCATACCGCAGCTGGGAAATGATAAAAAGAATGATAGAGAACTAAATGTAACAATTTGTATTAAAAACTAGAACGTATGACCCGATGTCACCGGGGTAATAATAGTGGGCATATGTGTGCTACCTTTCACCTGCTTTTACTAATGTAAATCATAACATTTTCTATTTGACCAAATTAAACTTAAAATATGTCATATTAAGTAGCGTACACATGACTGCCAAGTAATTCACGAGCGCCCGGCGGTGCTTCAGATGATATGACAGTGGGCATCATGGCCCGGCGGTGCTTCAGATGATATGACAGCGGGCATCATGGCCCGGCGGTGCTTCAGATGATATGACAGCGGGCATCATGGCCCGGCGGTGCTTCAGATGATATGACAGCGGGCATCATGGCCTGGCGGTGCTTCAGATGATATGACAGCGGGCATCATGGCCCGGCGGTGCTTCTGATAATATCAAGGCGGGCATCATGGCCCGGTGGTGCTTCAGATGATATGACAGCGGGCATCATGGCCCGGCGGTGCTTCAGATGCTATGACAGCGGGCATCATGGCCCGGTGGTGCTTCTGATGATACGACAGCGGGCATCATGGCCCGGCGGTGCTTCTGATGATATGACAGCGGGCATCATGGCCCGGTGGTGCTTCAGATGATATGACAGCGGGCATCATGCTCCTCGATATAGCCACAGCGAGCGCCGGTGTTTCTGCTGCTATGCAAGCCGACACCTGGCCAGAGGTTGCAACCGGCCAAGAACATTTTTTTTTTAGCTGTCTGCGCCTAGCAGTTTAACATAGTATCTCTCCTATTTACATATTCCCCTCCAGCCATCAGTCAAATATTTTTTTTTACAATCCCAGATGTCAGGATTGCGTAGTATCTTTCCTTTTACTGATATCCATGCCCCTGTTAGAAGCTGTAAAATTACTGAGAGCTGATAGTAACGAAACCTAATTGGCTCATACTTTGAGACTAGAAGTAATGACCCGGTGTTGCCGGGATACAAATCGAAGGATTATTTCGCAATTAGCTTTCTGCTATTGCGAAGTCTTAATTAAAAAAAAAAAAAAAAAACGATTTCATGTTTTTAGTATTGGATCCTCAAATAAATAGAGCAATTATAAAAATAATTTTAAAAAATAATGTTTAATGTCCTTGACATGTATATATTTAGTAAATTTTGAATCAGACTTTCTCTGTAATGTATCTATACATAGATGTTTACATTTCTGACCTCACTGGGCTTGGAGAAATGTTTATACTCTGTATAATATGTATATAAAATGCCCAGCCAACCTTTTTTTTCAGGTTATGAAGTACAAAGAATTATATATACATATATAAAACTAGGCGATGCTATGCATAGGGCAGAAGACCTAGAGGAATGGAGAAGAATAGTGTACATGTCATCTGTGGCGCCCCAACGGTCGAAGGACTACGGGACCTGATGATGATGATATTTATATATATATATATAATTTAAAAGATTTACATACAAAAGGTAATTTATAATTGCACAAAAGCACATTTATTTTATCATATTTAAATTGATTCAAATTCCGTAAAAGTATACAAACTCACCATCCATTTTTTATGAATATGAACGTTACATGTTGACATTAGCTTATTCTTATGAGGTAAGATCACGAAGAAGATAAAATATATTATTTTCGGAGATACAAGAACATAATGTGTTGGTTCATATTATTTCCGCTTTCATAACATGTGTGGTTGTTACAGTTTGGCTAAGTAAACATGGGTCGGATGACGTCGCCGCGAAGTGACAGGAATGAAATTATTCAGAGTATAAGTATACATTTTATTTCTATATTATTGGGTCCGTTTTAATTAACCCTACGTAATTTAATGGAATCTAGTTTAGAAACAATAAATATGATTTTGGAATCAATCCAAATTGGTAAAAGAAGGTGGCAACCACGGCAGGCTACTCTGTTTTACAAACAGTTTGAACGTATCCCATATAATAGGCTTCTTCTTATACACTAGAACAGTGATTCCCAAAGTGGTCTATATCGACCCCCAGTGGTCTACGACAATTTGCAAGGGGTCTATGGCAGCGGAAAAAAATAATGTGTCCGTGAAATGAAAATGGGGGTCCATGAAAGGAAAATTGGGGTCGACGATAGTGGATCTCATGTAAGCAGGTCAAGACTTCTATTTTGGCATTTTTAAATTTAAATTTAAATAATAAATGTATAAAACTTAACATGTTTTTAAAAAAGTTATTCACACTGCACTTCACTACCGTTATAAATTTAAATCTTTCACAGTGAGTAGCACTATACCGCTTGTCAAAAATACATTTAAAGTATTTGTAAAGTATTAATTAATTTGCAAAAAAATCAATATCAGGTAACCAGGGGGGTCTACCCAAAACCGAAAAACATGGCAAGGGGTCTACGAGACAAAAAAGTTTGGGAACCTCTGCACTAGAAGATGTGACCCGGCTGTACCATTAATATATATTAATATCAGTGGCGTTGCGAGCTTAACTCGTGCCCGGATCACAATACCTTTTTAGCGCCCCCCCCCCTATTCGAAAACCATACAATATTATATGTAAAATATACCATTTGGCGCTCCTTTGTGAGTAGCGCCCGGGGTATGATGCCCCCTTGCCCCATCTCGCTACGCCACTGATTAATATGTGCGGCTCTTCCCCCCCCCCCCCCCAAAAAAAAAAACACACACAAAAAATATATTTAAAAAATCTTTCTTTTTGAAATAAAAAAACCGGAAAGGGTAAAACGCACAGTTCTCAAATTAATTTTAAATAATCCACAGATATTACTCAAGTCTGTATATTTCTGGTGTTATGAGATGTAGCTGTGACGGACATGACGTCACCCAAGCACTATACTCTTTTCAAAATGTACAACCCGTCTCTCGACCCCCCTCTCTTCATTGCCCGTGGAATATAGAAACAGAATCTGGGTAAAAATAGATGCTATAAAATGTTGCTGAGAAATAAAACTGTTTTCAAAATAATAATAGTAATACAGAGATGATGGAACCGATTGTCATCTCCTTTTATAGAATAGCTGAACTGTCTCATTCAAGTAATACAGAGATGATGGAACCGATTGTCAATCTCCTTTTATAGAATGGCTGAACTGTCTCATTCAAGTAATACAGAGATGATGGAACCGATTGTCAATCTCCTTTTATAGAATGGCTGAACTGTCTCATTCAAGTAATACAGAGATGATGGAACCGATTGTCAATCTCCTTTTATAGAATAGCTGAACTGTCTCATTCAAGTAATACAGAGATGATGGAACCGATTGTCAATCTCCTTTTATAGAATATCTGCACCGTCTCATTCAGTTATATTTTAAGATATTTCTTTTAAAATTGGATTAAATTTATCTGTAATATATGACAATAATTCTCACGTGTTAAAGATTTACATATACTTACATAATGTAAGCATTTTTTAAATATCAGATTTAAATTGATTTGATTTCCGAAAAATAAAACAAAACTATACCAAGGGTTTTGAGATTGTGAGAATCCCAATCTATTTTGCGATCATAAGAAAGTCAAATTTGCCCGCTCTCGTTTTATTTTCTTAGTTGAATTTTATTTCAGACGCCTGTTGCACAGAGGAAAACAGTATGCTATATGCTTTGTCTTACACATATAGATATCGTTACTCTTTTAGATAGATACATGCAAAGACACAAACATATCATCATCAGTGGCGCTAAAGCCCTTGTAGGGCCCTGGCCTGCTTCACAACATCCTTCCATACATAGATACATGAATACCGTTATTTCAAACGGAACAAAACTAGGGGGCGGCTTTAAATCCACATGTATAAATGAGCTGCAGATCATAGCTGTATTCGCAAGCATCTTATTGTGTTTTACTGTGTTAGCCAAAACCTAATCCGATTGTAATGACAATAAAACCGCTTGACTGTTAAGACTAGCGACAAGGTTGAGGGATAATAACCTGTGATTATACCAACACGGTTCTTACTTTTTACGCTGCTGTAAGACATTCAAAACCAGAAAGAAGAGAAACTCGGAAATTAAAATCTGCGTTGCAAACATGGGTGTAGCTTGCCGCGAGGTCCAGGAATCTGGAGCCCCCCCCCCCCCCCACCCTCTCTCCTGCTGTCAATTTGTTTTTCAATTTGTAAATCCCCTGGTTGATAACTTTATTAAATTAGTCTTATAAAAAAATAATGTTAAAACTCTTTTAGAGAGTACGTATGTGTATCATTAAAATTGAATTTTATTAAAATTCTAAGGAAAGCTGCAGAGAGTTTTTTATTAAAAATATCAATTTTTACTTTTGCTGCCATATGTATGTACTATTCTTTTATGTCATTAGACAGACTGTAGAAGCCGTCTTCATACGAGCAAGGGTAATAAAAGGGGGGGGGGGGGAGAGACTGCAATCAGGTTAGCACAATAGGAAATTAGTAAAACATAGTAAGGTTAAACCTGATAAAATGAACGCAACAAAACAACGAACGTGTCGACAGGAAGCCTTCATCAGCGAACAAACTGGAAAACGAATACAATTTAAAAAATGTATCAAAAAATTATAATGTAGCACTTAGCTTAGAAGTAGTGTCCAAGAGGGCAGCAAAATATTTGTGGGAGCTAAAGATACGAGCTAAAGATACATGTAGAAGAATGAATATGAATTCATCAAATATGAGAATTTCAGATCTAAAAAAAAATCCATCATGGTCAAAAATGAAATTCTTTTAAACTGAAACACATCGCTACCTTGTGCATAAGAAATGTTCAGCTTCAACAGCTAGTACCGAATTGGGGAATTTTTACTTTTTTTTTTGGAGAAAGGTGAGAAGCAATAGGTGTAATAGTTTCAACAAAACTTAATCAATTTCGGCATTCAACTTTAGTCGTCTGAATCGGCGTACAATCTATCCAGGTAAGCCAGTAATCGCCTTACAATATATCTAGGTAAGCGACTAATCGGTTTACAATCTGTCCAGGTGAGCCACTAAGCGGCTCACAATCTGTCCAGGTGAGCCAATAATCGGTTTACAATCTATCCAGGTGAGCCACTAAGCGGCTCACAATCTATCCAGGAGACCCACTAAGCGGCTCACAATCTATCCAGGAGAGCCACTAAGCGGCTCACAATCTATCCAGGAGAGCCACTAAGCGGCTCACAATCTATCCAGGAGAGCCACTAAGCGGCTTACAATATATCAAGGTAAGCGACAGTATTTATTAGCAATGATTTGTCTGCGTTAGGCTCTATGAGTTTCTTTTCAACCCTGTGCGCTGAAACATCCGGGTGCCAGCCAATGTCTTCAATATTAAGTATTTCTAATATGGGTGAGAAAGCTTGAATTACTCGGAGTAAGTCTTTTGAATTACTTGGAGTAAGTCTTTTATACACAGAATTTCGTTCTTAAAAATGGCGTATTTTCATTTTATATGTGAACTGTTTTATTTCTTACTTAACAGGATTCCTTAATTCGCCAGTGGTACCCGCGCTTCCACCCAAGATCTCAATTGCAGATCTAAAGTTGGAGTAAACTTCAGCATCGAGTCCCACAAGGCCCCAACTCTGCAGAGTGTGGTACACACTTTCCAGGGCTTTCTGTATAGCCTCCAGCTCCACATCGAAATAATTCGATGTTGTAGTCCAACAGGGCCCTGAAAGTTCCTGGTTTGGTGGCCCTCCAGTTGTTTACAGAATTATAATTCTTCTTCTTCTTCTTCTTATTATTATTATTACAGTGGTCCGGAATAGCGCGTTACCCCTGGGCTAGCTGTGCTGTACATAAAAATATTAGCAAACATAATCATGATATTAAAAAACAACATACAATTAATTAATTTTTAAAAAAAACAATAGCTGTATAAAACAAAACAAAAACAAATTTATATTAACCCCACCCACCCCAGAACGTTTTACATGTTAAGTCATGGACAGCAACTAGCAGCATCGTTTATCGGTCAGAAGGGGGAATCGTAGAGTTTAAAGAGATGTATTTTGAGTTCAGAAGTCGGAATAGTAGAGTTTAAAGAGATGTGTTTTGAGTTCAGTTTTGAATGTCTCGATGGTCGGTATATTGCGGATGTTTAGTGGGAGAGAATTCCATTGTTTGTGGGAGCAGAAAGAGAAAGATCGTTCATCATTTGTTTTAGTGCGTGTCTTGGCAACAGAAAGAGTACGCACATACGCGTGTCTGCGGAGGAGCAAAGCTGTCGAAGGGGTGAATAGATAGAAAGAAGTTCGGTTAGATAGGAAGGGCAGGAATCCGAGAAAAAAATGTGGCAGAGAACAAAGAGTTTGTAGTCAATACGTGCCTGTAAAGCGAGCCAATGAAGTGAGTGGAGTAGTGGGGTGACGTGATGAACGCACAATACCCAACATGTCTTTCTCTCGTATTGGCAAAGCTTTCACAGGGGTATTCACATACACATCCATGGTCTATAAGGTAGCCTCCCTCTGTAAAAGTACATGGATGCGTTTCGTCACTGATGTGTCGGTCAAGGCCAAGTGTATATCGGTTGACCATACTGCGGATTGGCTGGAATGTGGTCATTCTTTCTCAATTGCCGGGTAGGTCGACTGTTTTCTCAAATTCCGCCACTTGATGCATAAAAGATGGTCGTTTCAGTCGCCTCCCCGTTACCCAGTTATTTTGCATTTCGAATGGCGGTTCCTTTCGACCAAGTCGTCTGTATCGTTCTACAGTACTTAATACTGCTGTGTCCCTTCTTATGCTTAGTGGCACTACATTGGCCAAGACTTCCACTGCAGCTGTGGGTGTGGTTCTAAATGCATCACGGATGAATCTAAAGGTTTTGATTCTGGATTCGGCCCAACTCTTCCAGTGCAATTTTGCTTGCAAATGACTGGGCGGCAATGCTACAAACCATGACCGACCTGACACAGCTCAGAGACAACGCCCTGGGCGTTAATTGCGGCTGCACCCTGACTCGTCTGCCTATACTAAATTATTCATAGCAATCGCGTTACAAAATGTTTGAACAGTTAGAATTTGTGTCAAACGATTCAAATGGATCAATGAGGTTGGTCAGATATCATTTGGCTAGAACACGGCTATTGTGAACGAGTATTTGTTAAGCATTGATTTACGTGTGTTCAGTTCTAAGGGTTTCTTTTTACCTTGTACGCTGAAACATCCGTTTAACTTAGTATGCCAATGTTTTGTATTTTTTTTATTTCTAAAAATATGTGAAAAATCTGGAATTACTTTAAACAATTTTTTATTTTTTTCAAATTTTTTTAATCTAGTAATAACTAGGATGATTATCAAGTCTACTTAAACTTAACGGGTTGCTAGACACTTAAAGACAAATAAAGCAGTTAAACTATAAAGTAGATATAAGACCCGAGAAGGGACCAGGGAACGACATATGTGCTAGCTTGTAGATAATCAGAATCAGCCATCAATGCCAAAATACGTCACCAAAACTAGACGGACACAGAATTACGTTTAGATTGGACGTGCTGCTTTTTGCTTTCTATAATGGAATTATTAGCTGACGAAAATGTCATTATTGTTTATTGGATACCCTTTTTGTTCCGAGCAGGTCAATACTACTACCAGTGAGAGCATACATTTTATGGAGATGAAGCAACTGAACTACTAACGTCAGGAGATACCATCATTACCATGAGTTCCCTCAATACAACCATGTCAACTCCGAGCGAGATCACAGCGACACTTAAAGATAAGACCCGCATAATTGTGCCCACAATATTCGGTGTCATCTGTGTTCTGGGTGTGTTTGGAAATTCATTAGTGATGTGTGTGGTCTCGACAGACAAACACATGAGAAACACGACCAATATATTAATCCTATCTTTGGCCGTGGCTGATTTATTGTTTTTAATGTTCAGTGTACCTTTCACGGCTGTGATGTATGCTCTACCTGTATGGCCGTTTGGAGATTTTTTTGTAAACTAATCTAATACGCAGCGTTCGTAAGTGCGTTCGCCAGTGTGTACACACTCGTTATCATGACCATCACCCGATACATCACTGTTGTTATGCCACTTCGTTCCCTGACATTACTCAATACGAGGAACACTTTGTCGGCCATCCTTTTCATCTGGATTATTATTTTATGTGGTAACTCATCAATATTCCTACAGTTTGGAGAGTTCAGTTATAAATCCCAAAATGAAACCGAAACAGCCTGTATTCATGTTCATGGTTTGAGACTCCCTGATTTAGACAAAGTATTTTTCGGATTTTTTTTTCATCATTGGATATTTCATACCCCTGGCTGTCATAACTTTATTGTATGGACGTATTCTTATTCGATTACGTTGTGCTGACGTCCCAGGAGATTGTAATCAATCAAGAGCCGAAAACATCAGGATGAAGAAGAGTGTCACAAAAATGGTTGCCAGTGTCGTAATCGTCTTCGCCGTCTGCTGGCTGCCATTGCAATTCATGTTATTTGCACAAAGCTTTGGTATTATTTCTAACAGTATACTATACGAAGGAATTTTTTTTGCGTCCACTTGTTTGGCGTACGTAAACAGTTGTGTAAATCCAATCTTGTACGCGTTTCTGTCCGATAATTTCCGGCACAGTTTCAAATGTCTTCTGTGCTGCAAGAGACGTTCACGAGTTTACCAAACTCCAAGTTCAAGGTTCAACAGGAGAAGTCATCGACGCTAAAACAAATGCCTAATACACATAGTTTGTGTCTCATTACTCTACTTGGACGCTACAGTAAACACATAGTTTGTGTCTCATTACTTGAACGCTTCAGTACACACATATTTTGTGTCTCATTACTCCACTTGGACGCTTGAGTACACACATAGTTTGTGTCTCATTACTCTACTTGGACGCTTCAGTACACACATAGTTTGTGTCTCATTACTTGAACGCTTCAGTACACACATAGTTTGTGTCTCATCACTTGAACGCTTCAGTACACACATAGTTTGTGTCTCATCACGAACGCTTCAGTACACACATAGTTTGTGTCTCATTACTCTACTTGGACGCTTCAGTACACACATAGTTTGTGTCTCATTATTGTACTTGGACGCTTGAGTACACACATAGTTTGTGTCTCATCACTTGAACGCTTCAGTACACACATAGTTTGTGTCTCATCACTTGAACGCTTCAGTACACACATAGTTTGTGTCTCATCACTTGAACGCTTCAGTACACACATAGTTTGTGTCTCATTACTCTACTTGGACGCTTCAGTACACACATAGTTTGTGTCTCATCACTTGAACGCTTCAGTACACACAAAGTTTGTGTCTCATCACTTCAACGCTTCAGTACACACATAGTTTGTGTCTCATTACTCTACTTGGACGCTTCAGTACACACATAGTTTGTGTCTCATTACTCTACTTGGACGCTTCAGTACACACATAGTTTGTGTCTCATTACTCTACTTGGACGCTTCAGTACACACATAGTTTGTGTCTCATTACTTGAACGCTTCAGTACACACATAGTTTGTGTCTCATTACTTGGACGCTTCAGTACACACATAGTTTGTGTCTCAT
Source organism: Omphiscola glabra (assembly GCA_964017045.1). Lineage (NCBI taxonomy): Eukaryota > Metazoa > Mollusca > Gastropoda > Lymnaeidae > Omphiscola > Omphiscola glabra. Next base: position 51,654,266 of record OZ024795.1, on the reverse strand, counting down.
TACTTGAACGCTTCAGTACACACATAATTTGTGTCTCATCACTTGGACGCTTCATAACACACATAGTTTGTGTCTCATTATTGTACTTGGACGCTTCAGTACACACATAGTTTGTGTATCATTACTCTACTTGGACGCTTCAGTACACACATAGTTTGTGTCTCATTATTGTACTTGGACACTTCAGTACACACATAGTTTGTGTCTCATTACTCTACTTGGACGCTTCAGTACACACATAGTTTGTGTCTCATTACTCTACTTGGACGCTTCAGTACACACATAGTTTGTGTCTCATTACTCTACTTGGACGCTTCAGTACACACATAGTTTGTGTCTCATTACTCTACTTGGACGCTTCAGTACACACATTGTTTGTGTCTCATTACTCTACTTGGACGCTTCAGTACACACATAATTTGTGTCTCATCACTTGAACGCTTCAGTACACACATAGTTTGTGTCTCATTATTGTACTTGGACGCTTCAGTACACACATAGTTTGTGTCTCATTACTCTACTTGGACGCTTCAGTACACACATAGTTTGTGTCTCATTACTCTACTTGGACGCTTCAGTACACACATAATTTGTGTCTCATCACTTGGACGCTTCAGTACACACATAATTTGTGTCTCATCACTTGAACGCTTCAGTACACACATAGTTTGTGTCTCATTATTGTACTTGGACGCTTAAGTACACACATAGTTTGTGTCTCATTACTCTACTTGAACGCTTCAGTACACACATAGTTTGTGTCTCATTACTCTACTTGGACGCTTCAGTACACACATAGTTTGTGTCTCATTACTCTACTTGAACGCTTCAGTACACACATAGTTTGTGTCTCATTACTCTACTTGGACGCTTCAATACACACATAGTTTGTGTCTCATTATTGTACTTGGACGCTTCAGTACACACATAGTTTGTGTCTCATTACTCTACTTGAACGCTTCAGTACACACATAGTTTGTGTCTCATTACTCTACTTGGACGCTTCAGTACACACATAGTTTGTGTCTCATTACTCTACTTGAACGCTTCAGTACACACATAGTTTGTGTCTCATTACTCTACTTGGACGCTTCAATACACACATAGTTTGTGTCTCATTATTGTACTTGGACGCTTCAGTACACACATAGTTTGTGTCTCATTACTCTACTTGGACGCTTCAGTACACACATAGTTTGTGTCTCATTACTCTACTTGAACGCTTCAGTACACACATAGTTTGTGTCTCATTACTCTACTTGGACGCTTCAATACACACATAGTTTGTGTCTCATTATTGTACTTGGACGCTTCAGTACACACATAGTTTGTGTCTCATTACTCTACTTGGACGCTTCAGTACACACATAGTTTGTGTCTCATTACTCTACTTGGACGCTTCAGTACACACATAATTTGTGTCTTATCACTTGAACGCTTCAGTACACACATAGTTTGTGTCTCATCACTTGAACGCTTCAGTACACACATAGTTTGTGTCTCATCACTTGAACGCTTCAATACACACATAGTTTGTGTCTCATTACTTGAACGCTTCAGTACACACATAGTTTGTGTCTCATTACTCTACTTGAACGCTTCAGTACACACATAGTTTGTGTCTCATTACTCTACTTGGACGCTTCAGTACACACATAGTTTGTGTCTCATTACTCTACTTGGACGCTTCAGTACACACATAGTTTGTGTCTCATTACTCTACTTGGACGCTTCAGTACACACATAGTTTGTGTCTCATTACTCTACTTGGACGCTTCAGTACACACATAGTTTGTGTCTCATCACTTGAACGCTTCAGTACACACATAGTTTGTGCCTCATTACTCTACTTGGACGCTTCAGTACACACATAGTTTGTGCCTCATTACTCTACTTGGACGCTTCGTCTCGGTCCACCACTCTTATGTTTTATACAAAAAGACCTCAACACAAATTTTTTTTTAAAGTAAGGTTTATACTGTTGACATGATTACTGATGAAATGATAACTGTTGACATGATTACTGTCGATATGATTACTGTTGACATGATTACTGTTGGCATGATTACTGTTGACATGATTACTGTTTGCATTATTACTGTTGACATGGTTACTGTTGGCATGATTACTGTTGACATGATTACTGTTGACATGATTTCTGTTGACATAATTACTGTTGACAGGATTTGATATTGCTATCTTTTTGGAATGCATATCCCCCAATCAAAAAAAAAGAAAAAACAGTCCCATGATAGTTAAAAATCATCGAACATATTAAAACCCGTAGAATACAAAAAAACACAGATATAAATTGCCTACCACAGAAAAAATGGGAAACAACTTACAACAGTGGGAAAAAATACACGTTTTTTTGTGTATGTTTTTTTTTTTTTTTTTTGGACATGAAATCAAGCAGTAGATGCATAACACACAACCGCTGAGATCACAGACGGCAATGGAAGAAAATAATTATTGAATGGTGAATAGTCCAATGCATTAGGGTTTGTCATATCTAAGACCGGAATATGTCGTGTCGCATTTTGCAATGTTACTTTTTTTTTGACAAAGCTTTCGTAAAACGTAGCTTCTAACAATCTGTAAAATCTTTCGTCAAATAAAGTTGTAAACACGTTTTCGTCTAGGGTAAGACCCACAATGCCGGCTCACATTAACGTAGAAGTACAGAAATAGCTGTTGAGATTGGCCAAACGGAATACCGGATGTTTTATCAATATGTAAATGAGATTGGCCAGACTGTACGCCCGGATTTTCTATTAATAGATATCCGCCATTAAATGACAAACCCTGTTATCGACCTGCATTTGAAATGTGTTCCGTGAAAAGGGGGAACACTTTACGAAACAAATAGTGTGTTCATGTACTAAGAAATTAAATAGACATTAAGTAACTAGTAAACACGAAACTTATTACAAGTTTGAAAATAAAACTATTGGAACAAGCTAAGTGGAAGCTTGAATCCTCAATGTCGCCGTGCTTCTTTTCTTATTTCTTATACTTTATGTATCTCCAAATTTTTGTTGTCCTGTTCAAATCTCATTTGTCACAGTAATGAGACATACATTATTTTACTTCTTACAATCCTGTTTTTTTTTTTTTGGGAGAAAAAAACAACTTCCGGAAAATAATAATAATGGCGAACACTTAAAATTCTGAACTACTTTCTATTTGTTGTTTTTTCTTCAGTTGTCTTGTCTGCCGAGGACGGCTCTTCGTGGGAACGTTCTTCTCTTATGTCCTGTTTTTTCTTTTGTGTGTTATATTTCAAGCGTTCACATACATTGTTCCATTATTTCCTTTAGTTTGAACCTAGTCCTTCATTTACGCTCTTTTATTCAAAATAAAAACACGTATTGTACATACAGCAATGTTTTGATACAAGTGTAGGAGAGTGGTGAGCATTTAAAAATAAAAAGGGGGGTGCGTTTAATGAGAAAATAACATTCATACCATCTATAATAAGAAATAATTTGTAATACTTGGACAGGGCATGACACATAATTCACGGATCAAAGTGTTTAAACTGTACAAATTCGAAAATTTGAATGGTTAAAGCTTATGTTATGCCTCATATTGTGGTAACCAGTGGTATAATAAATTATGTTACGTCACGTATTGTGGTATAATAAATTATGTTACCTCCCGTATTGTGGTGTGTAATTTTGACGTGCTAACTCCAATCCTGTCATGCATTAATTGCGTTATCAAAAAGCTAGTTAAAAACGAATCCAAAATGTCATACGTAGAAAACCATCCAATCAATATGTCCGTGTCTAAATGTTATAGGGTCGGTTCACACGGTCAAATTTCGCGTCAAGCATTTGATGCAATTCGTGTATGAAGCCTTGTCACAACTTTCAAATTACTATTTGATCAAATTCCCCAAAAAAGGAAACCACACGCAAAATAGTGCGTTCATACAACAATTTGACGCGAAATTTGATCGTGTGAGAGTTTTTAAATCATTGCAGTCTTGAAGCGTTTACTTTCAATCACGTTTTGGCTAAGAGAGTTTGAATTATATTGTTACTAGAAATAACACGCCCAAACAATGGCGGCCAGAAGGCGCCAACTTCCCAATCTACTAAAGTTACTTGACAAAGCATGAACTTAAAGTAACGCTTTATAAGAACCCAAATTAGTGCTAACTTCTGAGAATGTTAATGTACGCGTCTATTGAATATGGCGTTGCAGACATACACACATACCATTGGAGAATTATTTCCTATTCGTACTTCAAAAGATGGAGTTATAAGTCATATTCCTAGCCTTCCGCATAGAAGATTACTCAGCTCTTCTTGGTGCGGAGATAAGGTTATTCACTATTCTCCCCTTTGACACAAACAATAAAAAAAACACTAAACCTAGAGAACTTGGGTTAAGTACTGCTTTGTGACCATAGAGACCGAAATACAATTTTACCGATACAAAATAAAGACCAAAGTAAAACATAGTGCCCCGTTGAGCTGACGGTGGAATGCAGGTCACCAACAGAATTCATCGCCCGCTCCTCTTCACAGGCTTCGTGCAGCACGGCTCTCAGCCGCGAGCTGCTCAGCGGTATCGTCTGCTCCCGCTTCATGCACGAGCCGTAGATGGCAATGGTGAGCGTGACGTTAATTGAGGCGAGCATGGAACAGTTGCAGTAGAGCTTCGCGTGGTCCAAATTCACGGTGGCAATGGCGTCATCCTCGTATCCCAGCAGGAAATCGATGTTGGATATTTCCGTTTTTCTGAGGTTAATTTCAAGGTTGGGCGGCAGGCCGAGGAAAGCACCGGGCTCAATTGAGGTCAGGCTATTTTCTGAAAGACTAATTCTCTGGGCTTTGATGCCACTCAGGGCATCCTTTTCCAACCGTTTCAGGTGTAGTTTTTCAAGGTTCAGCCGCTCGATTGTTTTCAACTTAACAAGCGCAGGCTTGGGGATGTTGATCATATTCATATGTTTTATAGTTAATTCCCGGATGCAATCTGTTTGCCCGGAAAATGTCTCCGGGTGGAAGTGGAGATCGTTAGCACTGATGAGCAGTGTTTTCAAACAGTACTCACCCCGAAACGAATCCGCGGTGGTTTTTTCGAATCGGTTCATGGTCAAATCTAGGTACTCGAGTTTTTTAAGATGCTTGAGCTGTTGGGACGGAATGTCTTTGAGTTGGCATCGTTCAAGAACAAGTTTTTTCAGCGATGCCTCCTGCCCTCTGAAAGCGTGGCTCGAGAGTCTAGCGATGGGATTATCGCTGAGCTCAATCGCCTCCAGGCCGGTTAATCCGCGAAAGGCGTCATCGTCCACAGAGTTGATCTTGCACCTTGACAACAAAAGTTTATGAAGATTCCTCATGTCTTTGATGGCCTCTGGCACTTCAGTGAACCCGTTGTTGGACAGATCCAGCTCTTCCAGGGACATAAGATTGTCAAGAACTTTTCTGTCTATTTTTCGCAAGCCGCAAAACGACATTCTTAATATCTTCAATGACGTAACCACGGGGCCGTGGAATAACGTCTTTCGCGCGTGATCCACCGCGCCGGTGATGTATCCGATGCGATTATTGTGGCTGACGGACAGTTCGGTGAGCTTGCCCAACTTACTGACCATGTCCAATGGTGAGTCGAAATTCAGATTGGTGGCGTCTAGTTCTAAGATTTTTAGAGTCGCTTCGAGATTTCGGAAAGCGTCCTTCTCGATGACGATTTCGACATTCCTGCTGATGTCAAGTTTGACAAGGTTAAGGCCGATAGGGAAATCGGAGGCGGCCGCCGATTGGATCTTGTTGTTTTCCAGCTTGAGCTCGATGGGAAGGGATAAAGTTGTCAACTCGGTCAGATCCGGTATCTCCTGGAGGTTGTTGTGCGTACAGTGCACTTTGTACATAACTCCGTGCCCGTCTACATTCCCCTCCGCGCATTTACAAGGCTGGGGGCAGGGCTGGGCTGAAGCGAGTAAGAGTTGTGTCCCTGCACACAGCAGTGTTGAGACAAGGATAGAGGTGTATAGGCTGTAACGCTCCATCTGCGCAGAAAAGAAATGGACAATTCATTGAATAATTTTTAAAAATTTAAAAACATAGTGATAATTGTCGCTGTATCATCATTTATATCCATAAAACCGTACATTTGAAACTTAAACATAAAATTGCATTTGACTATTTACACTGAATACAGGTCTCGAGACGAGCATATTCCCCTGAACCTGGCCACTGAATACAGGTCTCTAGACGAGCATATTCCCCTGAACCTGGCCACTGAATACAGGTCTCTAGACGAGCATATTCCCCTGAACCTGGCCATTGAATACAGGTCTCTAGACGAGCATATTCCCCTGAACCTGGCCACTGAATTCAGGTCTCGAGACGAGCATATTCCTCTGAACCTGGCCACTGAATTCAGGTCTCGAGACGAGCATATTCCCCTGAACCTGGCCACTGAATTCAGGTCTCGAGACGAGCATACTCCCCTGAACCTGGCCATTGAATTCAGGTCTCGAGACGAGCATACTCCCCTGAACCTGGCCATTGAATTCAGGTCTCGAGACGAGCATACTCCCCTGAACCTGGCCACTGAATTCAGGTCTCGAGACGAGCATACTCCCCTGAACCTGGCCACTGAATTCAGGTCTCGAGACGAGCATACTCCCCTGAACCTGGCCACTGAATTCAGGTCTCGAGACGAGCATACTCCCCTGAACCTGGCCACTGAATTCAGGTCTCGAGACGAGCATACTCCCCTGAACCTGGCCACTGAATTCAGGTCTCGAGACGAGCATACTCCCCTGAACCTGGCCATTGAATTCAGGTCTCGAGACGAGCATACTCCCCTGCGTGATGAGATATTTAAGTATTTTAAGGCGTGCGGCTAGTGAAATCAAATGGGAGCACATTAGGAACCAAATCGTAGGACAAGTGGTTAATGTCATGACATCCTAATCAGCCAGTATATGAATACACATTTGCTTTGTTTTATTTAATTAATGTTATATTAAGTTTTAAGTTCATGATTATGTTTGTTAAATTGTATGTACAGCGTGGTGAGACCAGCCCTAGGCTGGGTTACCACGCTATAGAAAACTACGACTTCTACTAATAGTACGACCCCCAACGACAAAATAATTATTCTGGCCACCTGGCCGGACCCGCTTCCCCCGCCCCGCCTTTCTTTGCCCCCTCCTCCCGGGTGGCGTTCTTTCACAAAGTGCAAAGTAGCGTCCAATGGAAACCTTCGAACAGCCGATCAGGTCAAGTCCCAGGGAATCTCACGCTGATAACTGCGTCAGGTCAAGTCCCAGGGAATCTCACGCTGATAACTGCGATGGTATACATTGCCAGATACCCCTGCTCAAGGTTATAAGCCTTAAATTAGAGGTAAAAAACTTAACATTTAGAGAATACCATGTTAACAATTTTATAGTTTCACAATTTTACAGTTTTTTTAAGCAGCATTTTAAATGTATTAAGTTACGATTTTTTTTTTCCTTAAAACAATTTATTTATTTTTTTTATTTTTTTTAAATAGCTAAATTGTTGATGTGCCGGATAAAGATTACTTTCTCAATGAACCGCAGTCAAAAAAAAAGTTCGAGTCATTTCTTAGGTGTCTGGGCTAATATTTTATTTAAAAATAATGTGTAGCAACAAGGGATTCTTGTCAGAAAACAATCGGTTATTCAACAAGCTTTTCTTACACTTACACTAACTAACAGGCTACATAGAACCACGTCTGTGTTTGATGTGCAAAATTTTAATAACGTTTAAATGAAAAATCTATTGACGATGCTCAATATATCTAGATCTAGACAAGGCAGTGAATATCTTATGCCCGCATCGCAAGTGTTACTACATACGTGCTGCCGACAGTCAACGGTTTAGAACCGCTACACTCTTTGCTTCAGTAGAGAAAGGTGGGCAGTTTTCGTGGCCGAATGTGTGAGTGAATGAGTGTAACAGTGAGTGAAGCACGGCATTGTAAGACGGCGATGTCTGAGCTGGCGATGGGGAGTGTGGAGCGGGGGAGGGCGGTGTGGGGAGTGGATTAGACGAGTGTTGGGGTCGCCCAAGGGTCACAATTTTCAGTCCTTAGAACTCACCGAAAGCGTCAATATTCCGAAGCAAAATTATTGTTCTTTGTTTTTTTTTAATTGGTAGGCCCATCATGAAAGTCTTGTCAATCTTTGCAAACATATTACAAAGCAAACCAAGAATTTAGATCTAAAAAAAAAAAAACATTTGTATAGTATTTACTGTATAGCGAGTAGCCTATTCTCTATAAAGTGTATGTGGTGGGTGGAAGAGAAATGATGGTACAGCGCAGGCTTTTGTGTTTGTTGATGTTCATTGTAAGAAAATTCAGATTAGCTCATACAGCCTTCGAACGGTACGGGGAAAAAAAAAAGGGGGGGGGCACAGTTATAGCATATAAATCAAACACATCTACCTTGCTGACTTGCTTCACTGACCGTCTGATTCTCGGGGTCATTAATGTCTGCCTCTTGGAATAATGTGTTTAAACTGACGTTGTTATCCACTAAATCCGTTCATCACTACGACTGCGCTCGTACAGGAGCCAGCACAATTTATAACAAAAACAACGAAACAACTGATGACCGTACCCTGTCAAGACGATACCGGTCACACAAACCTGACCGTCAGAGGAGCAAGTCCTATGTCCACTCACTAACAGCCTGTGTGTGTGCACGGTGTGATCACAGTCTTATTAAACACTAACTCCTGTGTATTATATTGCACGTGTTTCGTATGCCTAGAACTAAGCGATGCTGTAGTTATAGCGAGCAGTCCGTGCACATGAAGTAGTCTGTAAACTGTTTTTTTTACAACACACCGGTTGGAGGAAGATCTCTAGTTCCGGGAGATAAAATGTTCGGTCGCCATGTTGTGTGCTCCCGAGGAGAAGTAAGCGTGTCGGTGCGTCTGGCAGGGTCAATCAAAGATTTCTATCGATTTCCGGGCAACTGGTTCATGAGAGTTTTTGTAGAGGACGCTGAGTGGATGGAATCACTGAATATTGGCATGTGAGCTGGGTTAAACTGGGGCGCTGCTACGGGCACAGTGTGAAATCCAGGCATGCAAAAGAATTTCTAAGCATTCTATAGAGTTTCCCTGCATTCTTTAGAATGCCTGCCAGGAATGCAAAGTATATAGTAGCACAGAAAAGGATTAAGACTTATAGACAAATAAATAGCATGTAAAATATTTCGGTAGAGATAATGCCGTTTTTTTTTACCATGGCCGCAATCTTGGTTGCTACGACCCTTAAGATTAAGTATAAAACGTTAAAAAATAATGAAAAAAGTTCCGAAATGTATCCCAAAACCTAACCTGCACCCTAAATTTATCCCTAACCTGGGTATTGACCCTATCGGAGCCAGGGTTTTGCGAATGAGGCACCAATAGTAACAATTCGCCAAGATTTCAAGTACAAAACAGCTCCCGGTATTGCACGTTTTCTATTTGTTGTTTTTATTTGTTTATTGCAACAGTCTGAGCTTGAATGGCTTTTTGAATTACATAGAATATTTTTTTATCACTCAGCAAGCAGGCCAAATGTTTTCGCCCCCCCCCCCAAACACCCCCGAATGACGTTTCTGGTTGGAAGTAGAAGATGTCGATGCTTCAACTGGCCTTATGAAGGACCTGTATGCTCTTTAACTCAAAAAGATGTTTTAGATGACATGGAAGTATGAACTATAGTCTTTAGAGGCTTGATGTGCTGTTGAAAGAGCATTGGTAGATTTTGAAACTGACTCAACAACCTCATGCCACTCTTCCTACCTTAATAACGTTCTGTAAAACTTCATGAGGTGGATTTGCTGTGCATAACCCAATCTTTACTCTGCATCCAAAAAGCCTCATGGGGGGACATCTAGATACCAGCATGATGGGCACATCTTGATACCAGCGTGATGGGCACATCTTGATACCAGCATGATGGGCCTGGCTTTTCGTTAATTGAAAAAAAAACATATAATATCAACACTACAGTGACTGAACACCTAGACTAACTATACAGTGACTAAAACACCTACATAAACCCTACAGTGACTAAACATACCTAGACTAACACTACAGTGACTAAAAACACCTAGACTAAACAATACAGTGAGTGACTAACACACCTAGACCAAAACTCCAAAAAACTGCTTTCTCCTCTTGCATCCATGTCCTGAACATGTTTTCAACATCTGGATTCACATTCTACACTCCCTTGAGTTTTGCTATGGCTATGGCGAGGGCTTCCCATGCAGAACCTTAAGCTGTGACCAATGGTCTTTAAGGCTAGAGACAATTTTATTGGCTACTTTCTGACCAACCGATCTCGTTCATATAAGCTGCAGCACAACAGTATGCTAGAACTGAACAAAGATTGGAGCACATGGGCCTACATTGAGCACATGAACCTACATTGAGCACATGGGCCTACATTGAGCACATGGGCCTACATTGAGCACATGAGCCTACATTGATCATAAGGGACAACATTGAACATAAGGGGTTACATTGAACACATGGCCTACATTGATCATAAGGGACAACATTGAACATATGGGCCTACATTGAACATAAGGGACAACATTGAACATATGGGCCTACATTGAGCACATGGGCCTACATTGAGCGCATTGGCCTACATTGAGCGCATGGGCCTACATTGAGCGCATGGGCCTACATTGAGCGCATGGGCCTACATTGAGCGCATGGGCCTACATTAAGCACATGGGCCTACATTGAGCGCATGGGCCTACATTGAGCGCATGGGCCTACATTGAGCGCATGGGCCTACATTGAGCACATGGAATTACATTGAGCACATGGAATTACATTGAGCACATGGGCCTACATTGAGCACATGGGCCTACATTAAACACATGGGCCTAAATTGAGCACATGGGCCTACATTGAGCGCATGGGCCTACATTGAGCACATGGGCCTACATTGAGCACATGGGCCTACATTGAGCACATGGGCCTACATTGAGCACATGGGCCTATATATTTTTATGTCTTCACCAATTGTTGCCACAAATATGCTTTTATTTCCTGCCATAGGCACAGGCCAACATATATGCAAGGGCCAACATATAGGCACAGGCCAGCATATAGCCACAAGATATAGGCATAACATATATGCACCGCCCAACATATAGCCACAAGATATAGTCATAACATATAGGCACAGCGCAGCATATAAAAACACTGGCCAAAAGATATGGCTGTAGACCAATTAGGAATTTTTTTGTGGTAAAAGTTTAAATGTTTGTCCAGAATCAATGTCTCATAATAATTTGACATACTGGTAAAAATCATGATATGTCATAGTTTTGGCTCAGTGCTAGTCTTTATAAGCACAAGTAACAAGGGTTATTGTTTTAGGTACAACAACACAATGTAGTTTATCGACATTATTTGTTTAATTTATTCAAAGAATTGGAAATCAAATCATGAACAAAACACACAAAAAGTCCCCCCCCCCCATATTTTTGCTCTTGTCACGTATTGCAAATACGCATAACGGCAATGTCATGGAATCATACGACTTACTATCCTCATCCTGTGAAAAATTATAGAGACTTATGCTACATGCGTTTACCAACGGAACAACCAAGATGCGTACAGTGTATCGAATGTGTCAACCATTTCTGGCATGCAGTAGCTCACCGTTGACAACAAAGAATTCTGTTTTCAAGCTTTATCTCCATATTGTAACCACAAATGGGCCTGCTTAAACACAATAGTCTCCATCGTCTCCATCTGCTTAATATGAACACTACTGTATCAATTTGAAAGGCACACGAAATAAATTAAACGACCCCTAAAAACATTTTTTTTTTCCTTGTAATTCCTTTATAAAATTTAAAATGGAGTAATAGGGGATGGAGCTAAGAATGTGACAAAACATGCATAAAATACAAGCAACGCACTTTTTAAGACTCCCAATTAGTGCTCCTAAATAACTATGAACAACAGTATAATTATTAGTTAATTTTATCCAAAAAAAGACAACGTTTTTTTCTCCTTTTCTCTCCTTTTTTTTTTTTTTTTTTTTTACAGCATAAATTTTTTTTAAATTTTAAGTAAGGGCCATAAATTATTTTATAAGACCAATTTAATTTCCTCCTAAGTGCGTGTAAATAAGCTGTGAGAATAGTTGTTTCTAAGTCAGTGGTTCTCAACCTGTGGGTCGCGACCACTTTGGGGGTCGAACGACCCTTACACAGGGGTCGCCTAAGACCATCGGAAAACACATATTTTTGAAGTGGCATTAGTGGCAACGAAAATGGTTGGTGGGTCACCACAACATGAGGAACTGTATTAAAGGGTCGCGGCAATAGGAAGGTTGAAAACCACTGATCTAACAAGATATCAGACTATTATATAGGAGTTAAAATGTATCTCAGTACATTCACTACCAGTGCATCAATAATGGTATGGTTCATCTTTAAAAAGGTACAAATGACTTGTACTTGTATATTAATATGGTTAAAAATATAAAGCAAGAACTTGTATGATGGATGATGTTAGGTTTCCATAGAAATAGAAAAGCAATGCAAGAAAATCCAATTTTGCAGAAAAAAATGAAACTTATTAATTGTTCATTGTTTCCCAGCGCACCCCCCCCCCCCCCCCCATTCCACCCAAAAAAAAACAATTTTTTTTTCACAATCTTCTCTTTGTCTTATAATATCAGTATATATTTATTTTTTATTTCCTGTTTGACTCAGAATTTTTAAAAAAGTATATTTTAAGTCATGGAATGTCTGCAGTTATATTATTAGTCTGTGTTAAGTCATGGAATGTATGTGCAGTTATATTATTAGTCTGTGTTAAGTCATGGAATGTATGTGCAGTTATAGCATTAGTCTGTGTTAAGTCATGGAATGTCTGTACAGTTATATTATTAGTCTGTGTTAAGTCATGGAATGTCTGTACGGTTATATTATTAGTCTGTGTTAAGTCATGGAATGTCTGTACAGTTATATCATTAGTCTGTGTTAAGTCATGGAATGTCTGTACAGTTATATTATTATTCTGTGTTAAGTCATGGAATGTCTGTACAGTTATATTAGTCTGTGTTAAGTCATGGAATGTCTGTACAGTTATATTAGTCTGTGTTAAGTCATGGAATGTCTGTACAGTTATATTATTAGTCTGTGTTAAGTCATGGAATGTCTGTACAGTTATATTATTAGTCTGTGGCAACTTGAATAAAATATAGACTGTCTTGGCCAAAGAATTGTTGAACACATGTAGAAAAATATTTAGTATGGTACTGGTAGGGTTCTTTTATCTACTCTGTAATGACTACAATGCATCATTTACATATATCTTATGGTTTTGTAAAGTAAAAATTATAATCTTCAACAAGTTAATTAATAAACATCAATATAACGAGTGTTAAGTCTTGTATAATTTACGACATTTAAGTTTTGTCAAGGTGTATCTCAACAGAAATATATCTGTCCAAATGACTATCTCGATGTCTCACAGTGTCAACTTCTCCAATGTAAGGCCGACGCTCTGCTGAACTCTTTCAACTGTGTATGGAGACACTGTAAGACAAGAGAAACAAATGTCTTAAATGCATTTCTTAATAGAAAGCTATTCTATAAGGTGACACATGATAGAGTGGAACCCTAGAGATAACAGCACTAAAAGAATAGTTGAAATAACAAAGTACAAATTTTTTAATACATTTGTATTAAGAACAACGTGAAACATGATATTTCTATAAAATAAAATGGATGAAAGAAAAGTCTTTACCATGTATAGAAACTTAGCAAATCATAATTTTACCTAAATTTTGAAAAATCAAACTAACCCGATGGTAAGAAATCATTGGACCCAAAAAGATCTTGCCGAGCTGCCTGTACAGCTAATTTGTTGGCCAGGAGAGCTCCAACAGACAGTGAGATTGGAGGCTCTCCAACAGCTGGAGGAGAAGATTGCAACAATTTTTTTTTTTAAATGCAGACTTACTGGTAATTTAAATAACAAAAGACATTGTGGTAACGGTAATACAAATAACACTGAACATACTGGTAGTTTAAATAACAATCCATTGGTAAGGAAGATCAAGTTTTGGTTTGATTATTGAATACATTCTGTCACTGTTACCTTTTGAGCTGTGAATCCCATATGGGTTTGGTGTATCTGGTAAAAGGTGAATTCTCCAATCAATAGGGACGTCTTTAGTTGTTGGAGGCTTGTACTCCTATCAGGAATCAATTTTCATTTTGTGACACAATATTTGTTTACACATCAATTCTTATTTTTTTTAGCATAATAGTCACACTTATTGTGTGCCTTGTTTATCTGCATTCTTCTCAATGATTATAGTTTAAAAATATTAAATTTGTACCATTATGTCCTACCTGTGTAAGAAAATATAATATTTTCATAAAGAAACAATCAATCTTTATCTTGTGTGTATTTTTATTATATAAGATATTGACAATGTAGAAAAAACTTTGAGGCCTAACCCATGTTCCATCATTAAGAATCCTGCCACTTTGGCCATCAAAAATAATTTCTTCTGACAAGTAGCATCCAAGTCCCATCACAAATGCTCCTTCTACCTGGCCAATATCTATTGTTGGATTCAAACTGAAAATGTATAAGTGACAAATCTAGCTGAAATTTCCTTGTCTTTCAATCTCAAACTCATTCATGAAAGGCATTACTAGATTATTAGCTATAACCTGCCAAACAATGGTGGCCACAAAGGGTGAACTTCCCATCTGCTGAAGTTACTTGAAAAAACATGCATCCAAGTAATTCATTTTATAAGATTCCCAATTAATGCTCCCCATCCCCCCAGAATGCAACAGCACACTTTTTTTCACGCCACTGAAGTATATTAATATTCTAACGTCCCACCCCCTTTATACCACAGATTAATAAACCATATTAAAACTGTGAATTTTTCTATAAAACAAAAGAAAATATTCTGCACTTGCATTGAATTTCATTTCGTGAAATCAGCGCCATCTGGTAGCGTTATTGACATTGTTACATAGGGAATTAGGAATTTTGAATTATTTGTTATTTTATAATTGACATTTATGCCATTATAAAAATATTGTTTGCATTTTTATTTTTAACCAAGGATGAATGTTACCTCTCCCCGAAGTCACACATAATGTCCACCCTTCTAATCTGAGATTCTCCTGTTAAAATGTCCACTTCTGTCTCAATCACACCTGCACAGTATGTGAAGTAGTGGTAGATTGGTTGGCCGCCGGTAGTTGGGGCAAATCTAGGGACCACAGTAAAATTGTGATGTATATTAAGTATTGTTTAAAATGTCGGAATAATTGTAACAATATAGGCAAACATTATAGTAGGAACTCTTAAATTATTAAGAAAGGTAGAATTAGTCACACTGTATTTTAATCCCTTGTCAAATTTACTGATTTTTTTTACAGAGATTTTGTGAATTTAACTATGTGTAGATCTAATGTACAAAAAAATTAGAATATTAAATTAATTTTAAGCTAATCCTTACGTATATTTAGCAGACAAGTCAACTTTACTTTGAAGACATTTTTCACACAACTCCTTCCAGGTGGCGTTAGGGAACTTTTCTCTGATAGGTTGCATTCTTGCCTTTATAATATGACTGGCTTCAATAGCAGCCTAAGTTAGGGAATAATTTAAGAGAGAACAATGGCATTAAATAACATTAAATGCATTTCTAAATATAAAGATCATCCACATACCAATACAGATAATACTATTATAGGACTCATAGATTTTCTACAAACAAAAAGGCTCAGAATAATAAATTACTTAAAGATTTACAAATATTTTAAAGGAACATTATCATTTTCTAAACATTACAGGAAGTTCTTATTTTATGACAGCGTTCTGTTTTTCAATGATGGTGTAACTTAGAATCAACTATAATTTGCTAATCACCCTACCAAGACATAAACGGCATGTATTTATATGTAAGTAGTAATATATATATATATATATATATGTAGATACATCATATTTAAGATATTAAAACAAATTAAATATATTTAAAATATCATCTTCGCCAACAGTTCATTTTCTCAGATCTTCGTAGATGCTTCACAACTTTTCCGAAATGAGACTTAAGCTAATCGGAATATATCACTGGTTTTGATCTTCTGTCCAGATCTTCAACAGATCTCTGTTTCAAGAGGGCCACAACAGGCTCTCCGTCTGTTACAAGAGGGCCACAACAGACTCTCATTCTGTTACAAGAGGGCCACAACAGGCTCTCCATCTGTTACAAAAGGGCCACGCCCATTAGAAATAACTTTATCCTGTCAGGGGACAGCTTTCTTTTTAAATGTTCTAAAATGCTTTGTCATTCACAATACTTTCATATGGCTCAAAACTAGTGCATGCATTAAGTCCCCTGGTCATGCATTATATCCCCTGGTCTCTCTCATCTTTCACTTGGTCTAATCATTTCAAATTTAAACTCTGTGATAACACTGGGCTACGTATCACAATGAAGTCTGGATGCTACCTGGGGGCCACTTGATTATAGACCCTGGGGATGTGGCATTGTGTGCTATTCCACGAGCTAGCCTACTAACTTTCTATGATGAAATAGTACTTACTTGTGGCGCGCTGAAAAAAAATAGTTCATTTAATAAATAATAATTTCTTCTTGTGCCCGGGAAGGACCACCAGAACAGTGAATCCACCATAAAATGAAGACCTCCTGTACTAGGTTACATTGAAATAAACTGGGGTACATTGAAATAAACTAGTGTACTGGGGTACATTGAAATAAACTAGTGTACTGGGGTACATTGAAATAAACTAGTGTACTGGGGTACATTGAAATAAAATAGAAATTTTAAAAAATGCATTTGATTGGATAAAATTTTAAACAATCTTTTTTATCAAAGATAATATTTTTATATTTATAATAATAACCTTCATAGCAGCTTCACTGGCAACACTGCCTCCAGAAACAATATTGTTAGGGGTGATAATGGTCTGGTTAGGTCGGACCTTAATCATGTCAACAGGAATTCCAAGAACATAAGCCACACCTTGAGCAACCTAGATTAGATTGGTTAGTGATTGAAAAAAAAAATTGAAGAAAATCTCAGTAAACTTAAAGAAATATTAACTTATTTTTTTATTAAGTGATAATATTTAATTTTCATTTTTGTATACTTGCTAATTGTTAAAATTGCATGTTATTCTGATATGGAATCATGGATTAATTATCAATTGAAGAGAAAATATTCTTGTCTTTTAAACTAGACCAGAAGTTACATAACTTAAACAGGTTTTTCTTCATGGGACATTATCAGCATTTTTAGTCATATTTTTTATAAACAAAATAAAGTTCACACATTTTCGGCTGTATAGCTTAGGTTTAAAAGTGTCCGTATGAAGTAAAGAATAATTTTGCAAAAACAAGCACAACTTTCAGAAAATGTATGGAACATTTATAAACTTTTTTTTAAAGTTTCATATAATTTTGTATCTGACAGATGTTCTACAATCACCTAACCAAAGAAACAACTGAAAAATTAGTCCCTCCCCCTTTGCCCTTCCATTTTAACACTAAAGCCAGTGAAATCTATTAGTTTTTCACAAATAAGAAGAGCTGATGTTTAATAAAACAAGGGTAGACTACTGTACCTTTGTGTACAGCCCTTGGCCCATTTCTACTCCTCCTTGACTGACAGCTACAGTTCCATCCCTTGCGTAGATGGAAACCAAAGCACCATGACCACCAAAGTAGCCCATGCCATACTTGCAAGTAGTCATTGTTATGCCTCGTTTTTTCCACAGGTTGTCCTAAGAATAAAAAATAATTTTATCAAGTAGGCTACATCTTAATATCAATATCAGCTATTCTCAAATTACCATACACAGAGATGGAAGGAAAAGATATACCTTTTTTCCTTAAACAATTTCAACAACATGACACGTGAGGATAAATCGATTTTAATATATTATTTAAGACATAAAACAATCCAAAGTATGAGAAACCCTGATGCACAACTTAACATTTCTTTCCATGCCTTCTGGTCACTGGCAATCTTCTCTAAATCTTTCAAACTCGTTCTAATCTTTATTACATCCTTGTCGACCTGTCTTCACTAGGTGTTTTTGGGTCTTCCTCGTCTTCTTGATCCTTGAGATTTCCTTACCAGTGCATGTCTTGTTATATTTGGCATGGGTTTTCTCATGCCATGACCATGGTCTCATGGTATGACCTATCCATCTCATAGTATGACCTATCCATCTCATGGTATGACCTATCCCTCTCATTGTATTACCTATCCATGTCATGGAATGACCTATACATCTCATGGTATGACCTATCCACCCCCACCTTCTTTAAATGTGTAATTTTTAATGAAACTGATATAAAGAAAATAATTATGGCCTTAGTAATCTATTATCCGTTGGCAAAATCCCAAATGTTAAATTGTTCAATCCTACCTGATTGAAGGCATCCACTTGCCTCATTCTCCCCTCTACCTCTGCTGTATCTTTCAAGCGCCGCCACAATTCTCGAATAGTGCAATGAGTCATGGCATGGCCATTTATCTCAGTCTGTTTATATTTTGTCAATCAAACAAAACAACAATGCTTAAATGGAAAATTTGATTCTATAACTCAAATACAATTTATTTACTCTTGCAAGGATAATATTTGAGGGACTGCGTTCAAAGCAGTTTGAAGGATATAGTGGAACGATTTATCCTATGCTCCCATCTTCATTGTGAAAATGCTATAAAAACAAGCCCAAACATTTTGCTATTTAATTAAAATTTGGATGACGTATCTGTTTCTATTGATAAATCGTTTTAGAATTTCATCACAGGGATTTCATGAAAATTACTATGTTAACACAAAAAACAGATTTATGTACAATTATATTTATGGATTTTATCACCTGATCTTTTTCATACAGGTTGAGTTCCTTGACTAGAATGGGATGTTTGTTGACAGCTTTGGCTACATGTTCCATGATGGTCTCAATCACTAAAGAAGCTGGAACTGATCCTGAAATAAAAAGTATTTTTCAAGTCATAGATTAAGGTATAATTTATTATTTCAAACCAAATGTAGTGGCTTGTCCACATTTTTCAAAATTTGATTCTTTGTCCAGAATCATAGGAAATTTTTTTTATTACAGATAAAAAAATCATCACAGAACTTCTAAAATTAATAAAAGAACATGTAATGTCATAATTTTAAATTATTTTTGGAGTTTGACTTTGAGAAATTAAAAATATTTTACGCCCACAATTTCCTGACCTTTGTGCACCAAGTGGAAACAAGAAACAATATTTAACTTCCATATTGAAAAACACGTTAGTTTCAACTTACCAGGTGCTCTGGTTGGAGACATACTTTGTTTATTGGTCATCATTGGATGCACACGGATGTTCCAGTGAGGAATGTGATAACCTGCATAAAGATTTAAGAAGTAACGCACATGTAATATTTTCAATATTTCACTAATAATGTTTTTACCAGTGACTCAAGACTCAATCATACTTTTAACCTTGGTTGACTTCCCATTACAAAAGCAAAATTGTGATTGTCTCTGCTAATATATATTTATACTTATTTTTCAGTCTGAAGAATTTATGAATTACTAAAGAACTTACACATGTCCATGAATTTGACTATATAAGCAATTTCACTAATTCTAGTATCATTGTGGCCAAGGTCACCATACAAATCCATGTCAATGATTTGTACATCACCAGAGTTGCTAAACCCAATCTGAATAAAATAAAAAAAATTTACAATGTGTCATTTCAGTGAAAATAAAAACTTGGATGAAATATTCCTTTAAAGGTTGAGCATTTGTTGAAGCCTAAATAAATTAATAAAACATCCAATTTTCCCAAATATTTTGTTCAATGCCTGTAACTTTTATTTATTTTTATAAAACTCTTCAAAATGGCATTGTAGGTATCTTAAAAGGTAATATAAATGTACCTTGTACTTTGACAAAATTGGTCCTCTTTTACCACAAAGTCTCATAGTGGTGGACAGGTCTAGAGACATGCGCACAGGTCTGGTTAGGAGGTAATAAGAGATTTTTAATATGAAAAAAATAAAATTATTTTTTTTATAAATGTAATCAAATTTTTTTTTAATTGTTAAACTAATTAAGGAGCAATACTTTCGGAAAAAGGCTCCAAGCCCGAATTGATGGCCAGGATTGCGCAGACCACGACAGCACTAAAGAGGCTCAAGAAAATATGGAACGACAAAATATAGCCCTCAGCACCAAAATCAGGCTGATGCGCTCATTAATCCTCTCCATTTTCTTATATGCCTGTGAGTCCTGGACATTAACAGCAGAACTTGAAAGGAAAATAAAGGCGATGGAGATGAGATGTTACAGAGGCATTCTTGGCATCTGCTATAGAGACCATATCACCAATGAGGAAATAAAAGAAAGGATTCGTCAAGCAATTGGGCAATACGATGACCTCCTGACGTCTGTTAAAAAGCGCAAACTTGAGTGGTATGGCCACGTGACCAGAAAACATGGGCTCGCCAAAGAGATCTTGCAGGGCACTACAAGAGGAGGAAGAAGAAGAGGAAGACAAAGAAAAAGATGGGAAGATAATATCAAAGAATGGACGGGATTAAAACTAGGCGATGCTATGCGTAGGGCAGAAGACCGAGAGGAATGGAGAATAATAGTGTACATGTCATCTGTGGGGCCCCAACGGTCGAAGGACTACGGGACCTGATGATGATGATGATGATGAATTAAGGTACCTTATTTGTTTTACTGAAATATATATCTCTGCTAGAAATGAGAAATATAAAACAAATTATGTTAAAATAAATTACTCTGCTTACCTTCCAGTAATGTAAGCACCAAGAGTTGCCGCACTTGTAGTTGAACATGAATCCCAGGCTTTTCCTCCAAATGCACCACCGATACGAGGCACCGTTACATTGATACTGGTTAAAAGACATTGTAAACAATATGAGGCACCGTTACATTGATACTCATAGAGCAGAATTACTTGTAAAATAGTTATTTTTCTTAATTGTTATTTTATTCAAGACAATAAATATAATGATGAAATCTGTCATCAATATTTTTTCAACATGTCATGTAAATAAATTAATACTAACTAGTTGACTGGCTTGCCAATGATGGTTGCTGCAGCCTGTTGATTCATATCAGCAAACTGTGTGGCACAGTGGAGGTCAATGCCATCTTCAGATGGGACAGCCAAAGAAACCTGATTAAAACATAAACAGATTTAAACAGGTTTAATGTAGGCTACTTCTGTAGCCCAATGGTAGTTAAGTAGTGAAAAAATGATAAGTGGCTTCAAAACCAAAACTTAAGGAGGTTTAGAAATGGAGGTTTAGAAATAGAGGTTTAGAACCAAAATTCATTAAATAAAATGTCTGCTTTCAACAATTATTTTTTCTATAAATTTATGTTTTAAAAAATGTTTACTAATATTAACGAGGGCAAGTAAAAAAGACTCCTGTATTTAGTATCTGTACCGTCTGCAGCAATAAGTCAGTTATTTTTGGCCAAATGTTGATGAACAATAATAACTATTTAGAAAACACGTATACAAATTTACAAGAAAACTTGAAAACAATATGTGCAGTTTAATCTATTATTAATTGTAATATTTTGTTCAAAATGAAATAATCACTCTCACAATGTGAAAAAAAATCTCCTTACATGAGTTTCTAGGAAAAAGTGATACTGTGATCCCATGCTGCATGCGCCTTCAACAGTATTATCAACTGAATCCCAGACCTCTGTATAAGGTTAAAAAAATTAATTTAATTTGTATTTCAGAACAGTTTTAAAATATTTTATTTTTGCTTTAATTTTAAACATTTATTGCACAATGATAAAATGATATTAGTTTAATAACTAAACATCAAAACATGTTAAAGAATATAAACCTACATAATACCAACTTCTAGCTTACATAACTTTAATGTGACACGGAAAATTTCATGAGTTTGACAATTTTTTAAATATAAATTGATCATATTTTGGCAGATGTGGAGAGAACAGATAACCTACAGATGACCTACCATTTGGAGTTCCTATCACCAACTCTTTAAATGCAGATTCAAACTGTTTTCCCTGGGCAATGCTCTCCTCGAGAGTTAATATTGGTTTCTGAATGTTAGAATAAGTAACTTTCACTTTCTTTACAGCTGCATTGGCTTCACTTTGCGTTTCTGTGAATGGTCAGAATTTTTTCCTTTATATGAACAGAATTAAATGGATTTTCATCCATTATCATTGTCAAATTTTGATGTGTGATTATAACTAATTAGTCTAAGGAAATTTAAAATCATTGTTCAAAAATCTTATAAAATAATTAAAATGTAGTATACCTGCTAAGATCATACCAAGACTCTGGCCACTAAATGTGATTTGCTTGGTTACAAACAGCTGATTTAAAAAATATGAAAATATAATAAATTATTATTAGATCATTCTCAATAGAAAATTCAACACTAAGTTCTGCTTTCACAGATTTGTGTTGCAAAGTCATCATCATTTTTGACACTTGTTATACCTGTTCAAAGCACAAGGATTTGTTTAAAGCAATTAATTATAAGTTACAAATATCTTTGACGATGATAGGCTTGTTAGAAAATGAAAAGGTAAAACTCACTTCTTCAGAGTTAAAATTGAAACCATTACCAGAGGGCATGTAATTATTGGTGCCCCCCTCTGGAATGTCTTTGGCCGAGTAAAATCCAAAAACTCCCGGCATTTTCTGTGAGTAGAAAATCATATATCCATAAAAGAATTACATTATGCTTAATGTTGTAGTGGAAATAAAAAATTAGCACATGTAATATTTCTGCAGATATTTAACTTTGTTGCTTTCTGAATTCTTTATTGTTTTAAATATAAAGATAATTACAAATATTCTCTGATAAATTTAATTCAGAATTAGCAAATAAGATACAGTTACATTATAGGGAAGATGTGAAATTTAAAATACTTTCAAAACAAAAACAGAAAGTAGAAGATGTTTTGTTCATTTTACATTACTGGTCAGGCCCGGCAGACTAGCTCAGGCCCGGCAGACTAGCTCAGGCCCGGCAGACTAGCTCAGGCCCGGCAGACTAGCTCAGGCCCGGCAGACTAGCTCAGGCCCGGCAGACTAGCTCAGGCCCGGCAGACTAGCTCAGGCCCGGCAGACTAGCTCAGGCCCGGCAGACTAGCTCAGGCCCGGCAGACTAGCTCAGGCCCGGCAGACTAGCTCAGGCCCGGCAGACTAGCTCAGGCCCGGCAGACTAGCTCAGGCCCAGCAGACTAGCTCAGGCCTGGCAGACTAGCTCAGGCCCGGCAGACTAGCAAAATGACAAAGATTGCAACATTTTGTTGTAGTGATAAACACGTGCCAGGAATGGAAATACTACAATAATGTTCTACCAGGGCTTCAGTTGCATCCATAGATTCCAGTGTTGCAGAAGCAACATCAGAAAGAATAAATGCTGCAAACAACTCATGTTGGAAAGTTGGGATGTCATTGACAAACACAGCCTCACCAGATGCCTGAAAAATAAATACATATTTTAAGTTGTTATTTGCATGAAAATGAAGATATGATACAAAGTTGAGAAGGTACGTGAAAACAAACATTTTTTTTAAAGGAAACAGCCCAGAGAAATCTATATTTTAATTCTTCTTAGTTTTTGGCACTTAAAATATAGTTTTGGTGCTTTTTTTTAATTACAAACTTCAGGAATTTTATTTAAAAATTATTACCAGGTATTATCAAGCGTAAAATGCATATACTAAGTTTTTTTTTGCAAAATATTTTTTAAGTTGTGTGCCCAATTAAGAAAAATTCTTAAATGAATTTTTTCATGTGCATATTTTGAGTTTTTATTTTTTTTGTAAAAATATACAATGCTAACTACTTGCTTAACAGCCAACTTAAAATTAGATTTCCAGAAAAGTTTAGACATTGACATACTTGCAAGGGAGCTGTTTTTTTAGGCATTGGCTGTTTCAATGGAAATTCACTCTTCATTTCCTGATAAGTTTGCAGACCAGAGGAGATGGGGCGATAAATGTATTCAGTCCCTGATCTGAGCTTTGGGTTGTTTGGGTTATAGATGTTTAAAAGAACCTGAAAAAATAAATGAGCCCGCATTATATCTATAAAAAAAAACTATCTCCTCCAAAGCATAAAATATAATACTATTGATTACAAACCATGAAAGTGATGCACTTATCTTCTTTATACAAATATTTATTTTTAACATGCCAGGCAGTAAAATTATCATTTATTGAAATCCCAGGCTTTGTTACTTTAACTCACAGTTAATGAAATCTTTGCGCTTGGCTCTTTACCTTATAGAAGTATCAGTGTATTGGTTTTTTTTTAATCTTCTCTTTCATTTTCTACCTTGTACAATAATGTTCCTGCCAACTCTTGCCTATATTTGGGTGATGCCAGGAGCTGGTCATCTTCAGGCTTCAGCTCTTCTGCCAGGATGGTCAGAGTCTCTAGTTACGAAGTATACATCAAGGTTCAATAAATCTCATTGCAATAATTCTAAAATAACTTTTTTCAAATTGGGAAATAATATTAAATAATATGAATGGACCATTTTTATGGTTTTAAACTGATTTTAATTTAAGATTATGTTTATGTTTTGACATTGAAATTTAATCAAATTTTTTTTTTTTTTTTTTTTTTTTTTTTTTTTTTTTGTGTTTGATATATTCAAACACAAAAAAATTTGATTAAATTTCAATGTCAAAACATAAACATAATCTTAATTTAAGATTATGTTTATGTTTTGACATTGAAATTTAATCAAATTTTTGTGTTTGAATATATCATTGGGTTTTTTTTTGGTGGTACCTTTAAGAACAGATTCAGACAATGTTTTATTGGTCAAAAACACCTCAGTTTTGGTAGCATGTTCCTGAGAATAGAAATGTCACTGGAGCTACAGAGTTTATATTAATCACTAATATGAAACCATTCTACTGAAATTCAAACAAAGAACTTCAATGCTAATAAGTAAATATATAGACCTACTAACAGAGTTTTGTCAAAAATCATTTGGTCTAAAAAATATCTAAGACATTTCCATCCAACAATTGCACAATGTTAAATATTTAAAGTTCAAAGGATTTATCCTTTGAAAACCATAAAACAGATTTAGAATTACTTACAGTGTCTGCATTAATACCTCCATACACAAGAGAGGGACGGCCTTTGATGTCTCTACCCTCAGCCGCAATCTTGAAGGCTGCATTAACATAAGCATGGGCATTCTGTGGAAATTTTTTTGCTTTAAGTAAAGACCAACTTGGAAAGACATTTTAATACACAACACTTCAACTGCTTACAATGGTGCACACAAAAATGAGATGTTAAAATTATATAAAAGTTTGATGTGTTAAACGTATTCAAATAGAAAAGCCAAATGGACCAACATAGCAATCTCATTTCATAACTTACCTGCCACCTTGGTGTGATTTTAAATGATTTGAAGACTACATTGTCAGCTAACTTTGGTAGCTCAACTGCTACTATCACCTTCCCGTCCATTTTGACAGTTCTCAAGAAATCTAGTAGAGAATGTCTGCTGGTTGCATTAGTCACAGCATCTGGGGAAAGAGGCTTTTTTTTGTTATAATCCATGAAACTGTATACATCGTTACAGAGTTATTTATAGTGTTACGAAGACTTGCCATAGATATCAGCATGAGCTCCTAATGACTCAAACATTGTGAAGAGGTCAGATGGAAAGTCTGGATGGCTGTGTTTAATCATCAGGTTACCACCTATACATCCAGCCTGTAATACAGATTTGGCTCTTACCATCAAATTGATCTTCATCAATGCATCATTAAATCTGTATTATTTTATATCATAATATAAGATCAAGGTATGCTAAACTTGTATTCATAGACAGGACAAAAGATTTTGACGTTTTGACTTAGAGCCTTCATCAGAAAACGAGACAAAAAGAAGTATAACAAGTATCTAAGCTGAAATGTTAACATCTTTTGTCCTGTCTATGAATTCAAGTTTAGCATACCTAGTTCTTATATTTTGTTTACACAATTTGAATGCAGTCCATCAATAATTATTTTACATTGTAGGCTATTACAATTTATAAATTGCATACTACATGTTTAATGAGTTCATAAATTGATGCCATATATTACTAAAGTAGGACAGGTTTCAAGAATTATACTCACATTTCTGACCATGACATTGGCAACGACCTTCAGATGTTTATGCAAAGCAGTAAAATATTTATACCCTGCTTTGTCTTGGTTAGTTTTCAATTTGTTCATGAAACTTGTCAGTGATGTGCCGGCTCCAAATTTCACCATACTGTCTCCAATCTGATCAATGTTAGGCAAAACATAATAGGACACAAAGTAATAGAGCGTCATTGAAATATTATAATCTATTTATATATGAAACTAATATGTGCACTTAATTTTAATTTATTTAGTATCTAGATACAAAATCAAGAATTCTCCGCTCACCTCAAAAGAGTAAAGTTCTTTAACATTATGCAGATCTACATAAATTTCAGCTGGTGTCTCGTTCTTAAAAATACCTTGTGTAGAGAAAGTGACATTGGAATTAATGTTTGAATGCACTCTTTAAATGACACCTCAACCACAATCACATTCTTATTAAAGTTAAAGATAACATTACATTGCATTAAAAAGTAATTTGACAGATTTTAAAACAGAATTTACTAAGTATTGCGCTTATTTATAGGACAAGATATTTGAAATGAGTGAAAACAGCAATTTACTCATAAAGATATAGTTGATAAGTAATATTTTTAACGTTCATATCAAAATGAAAAGTTATTTATTAACAGACTTTATACATTTGCCCACCACTTACCTGAGGCTGTGTTGCCAAATATCAGCTTGACTTTCTTTTCATTGTTGGTTTTCAGAATAGCTCCCAGGTCGGAGAGAGTTGTTGGCCTTTTAAAAATAGACATAAAGTGTTCTTGAACATTGTCATTTGCTATGTGCTAATTACATCACAGAAACAAAAAAAAATGATAGAATTGGAAAGTGCAAAGATTAATTTTCTTGAGGTTACAGTTTCTAGATGTTCCTGAGGATATTTCTATTTACATAGATTATTATATCTTTTCTATTTCCAGATATTCTAATAATAGGAAATCTCAACATGATTTAAAATTTAACATATAAGGATAAATCAGATACTTTTGTTTGGGCTTTGTATTGTCATGTGAATGTTTAGTATGATTAAAGTATGATCCCTATTTTAATGTTTTCTTGTTGGGTGTATGTATTTTAAATGGAAAAGTGTTACGAATCTGAATTGTTGTGTGGTGAAACTTTGTAACTTAAAAAAAATACATTACATGGTAGCATAAGTACTTTTTAAAAAAAATCCATATTTTGTAGCCACAAATGATCTGTTTAATATTATACATAAGTGAAGGGTTTCTTTAACATTATAACATAACATACCTTAGCCATTGAATCCCATTGATCTCTAGGTCAAGGCCACGACTTCCACCTTTAGATCCATTGTGGCCAGTACAAGTCTCACCAGTTTTGGGGCATAAATTTTTGTTGAGATCCTTAACAGATCAAACATTGAAATGTTAGTCACAATTATACCTTGCTTGTCAGTATTGTACTGAATATTTTTTTTTAATGTTATTTCAACTCACATTCCACGTATTAGAATCATTTTTAAAAAACTAATCACGTTATGAATATCAAGGGTGCAGATGTTATCAGCTATACCTCAATGTCAATAGGTTTAGCCCCAGGAATGTTTCCATCGGCAGAAAATGATTTCATGGCATCCAAGATTGACCTGTAGCCCGTACAACGACACATGTTGCCATCAAAGTTGTCCTCTACCTCCTGGGCTGTGATCTTGGGATTTTGGTGGAGGAGACTGGTTGGACAAGAAGCAGGCAACGTAGAGTTTAGATGAAGCTTTTCTTTCACAAAGATTTATATAGGCCTAACTATAAATATTATATTTGGTATAATATTTGTCAAAATGTACAATATGGTGGATGAAAAATTAAAATACATACACCTAATGTTATGACTTACCCATACATATTCATGACCATGCCTGGTGTACAATAGCCACATTGTGTACCATTAAATTTGGCAATTCTTTCCTGGATTGGATGAAATCCTTTCTTTTGTCCTCCAATTCCTTCAATCGTGCTGATCTGCCAGCCATCAACTACATACAGTGGAGTCAAGCACTGGGAATAGTAAGCAGTGGAGTCAAGCACTGGGAATAGTAAGCAGTGGAGTCAAGCACTGGGAATAGTAAGCAGTGGAGTCAAGCACTGGGAATAGTAAGCAGTGGAGTCAAGCACTGGGAATAGTAAGCAGTGGAGTCAAGCACTGGGAATAGTAAGCAGTGGAGTCAAGCACTGGGAATAGTAAGCAGTGGAGTCAAGCACTGGGAATAGTAAGCAGTTGAGTCAAGCACTGGGAATAGTAAGCAGTGGAGTCAAGCACTGGGAATAGTAAGCAGTGGAGTCAAGCACTGGGAATAGTAAGCAGTGGAGTCAAGCACTGGGAATAGTAAGCAGTGGAGTCAAGCACTGGGAATAGTAAGCAGTGGAGTCAAGCACTGGGAATAGTAAGCAGTGGAGTCAAGCACTGGGAATAGTAAGCAGTGGAGTCAAGCACTGGGAATAGTAAGCAGTGGAGTCAAGCACTGGGAATAGTAAGCAGTGGAGTCAAGCACTGGGAATAGTAAGCAGTAGAGTCAAGCACTGGGAATAGTAAGCAGTGGAGTCAAGCACTGGGAATAGTAAGCAGTGGAGTCAAGCACTTGGAATAGTAAGCAGTGGAGTCAAGCACTGGGAATAGTATAACAAACAGTGGAGTAAATGTTTGCCTACATCAGCATGCAAATAATCTCTATTTTTAATCTGATTTTCAAAAAAAGTATTTCTCAGATTTACTTTGTTTGTAAATACCGGGTAGTTTAAAAGTACTTAATCATAAGGCGGTCTAATGAAAACCATCTGAACTCACAGATTGAACGCTGTAGGTCTGTACATTATCAGAGTCTGGGAGTAGGTGGGTCACCGTCACAGAGCAACAGCCGCATCCCGCCTCACGACACATGACCTTTGTGCCTTTTAACCCGGCCACTTCGCGCAGATAGTCATTGAGAGAGGTGGTCACAGAGAGTGGCTGAGACACTGTTGTAGAAAAGAATAAGAAATTATTCAGATGAATAAAAAGCAATAGAAAGATTAATCTATTATCAAATATAAAGAAAAACATTAAATTTAAATAATTTTTTCTGTGTTCAAATTATATTTTCCATGTTTAGAACCTGTGACTTATTGAAATACAAAGTGGATAAAAATTAAGCTTAAAGATTACAGACCAACTCATAATGAATCTTTGAAGAATTCATTTAGAAACTTTGTTTTAAAAACCTTCCATTTCTATCTTTAGAAGAAAGAGATTGCTGTCACTCAGACTCAGTCAGCTTTAGTTTGTAGGCTAATTATAATTCATTATATATATTTTTTAACCTTCATGTTCCTCTCCATTGATGTAGAAAGATATCTGGTTCCTGTTGATAAGGATCAAAATAAATGTTCAGCAAATTCAAAAGGTTGGGCAAGGGATAAGCAACAGTCGTTTCCCCCCCCCCTTTCCCCCATAACCAGTGACGTAGTGAGGGGGGGAAAGGGGGGCATCATGCCCCGGGCGCTACTCACAAAGGGGCGCCAAATGGTATATTTTACTATATATTGTATGGTTTTCGAATAAGGGGGGGCGCTAAAAAGGTATTGTGCCCCGGGCGCGAGTTAAGCTCGCTACGCCACTGCCCATAACATCTAACACACATCAAATCCAAAACGAACTTTATACTCACCGAATTGTGTCGGTGTTAGTGAAGGCGATTCATTGTTTCAATATTAATTTTTTTTAATTTAATATATTTGTACAGACTTTTTAATCAAGTTGTAAGTCTGCAGAACATCCCCTTGAGTTATACAAACTGTGTGGCAGGCATATGAGGGGAAGGTCGACACCCACCGTAGTATTTATTTTAGTAACAGAGAAGACAGGTTAACTTATTTAGTTGCTAACATGCATTCTATTATTAGTTTAATTCATGTGTAAACCGGGACTGAATTTTAAAAAAAAAAAAGAAATGAATTCAAATGTATTGTATGTGTGTGGGGGGAAGGGGTATCTTTGTGACTTCCAAAACTATTTTCCATGACTTGACGACCGCTGTTAACCAATTAGGTTGTAATATGACCCCAGTGCTGTCTTATAAGTTATGGCATGGGCACTCAGTCACTGGTCCAGGGCCTTACGCTTCTAGGGTGCCACACGCATCTAGGAGACTCGCTCTTTTAGAGGAATCATGCTTTACTTATTGTTAATGAATATTAAAAGATTTTGGCGAATTAATTTGATTTAAAAGTCAGTGGACAACACGTTTCCCAATTTTAACGCACAATATTATCGGCACATTATAAAATGCGAATCAAAAGTTGGATACTACTTAAGGGGGAATAACTCCCGTCAACAAGTTTTACTTAAATAAAAATAAAGTAAGAATGTGTGTTTACAAACATGTTAAAATAAGATGTTAATCCCGGGAGGTAGTAACCCTAGCCTAGCTACGCTACTGCTCCATACCCAGGATTAGTGGAGAAAAGCAGTGCCGACTTAACTTAAGGCATGGCACACTGCGCGCTTGACCAGCAGACCTCGCCTCATACTAGAAGAAGAGGGGGCCTCATATCGCGATAGGGCCTCCTGACTGCCTGCCTCTAGAGGGCTTGATGCCTCTTGAGTCTTGAGTCAAGGGGCATCACTATACTAATGACCTTCTAGTGAATATTGAAATATCTTTGGCAATTTATAATTATATTGCTATCAAAATGACAGCGGAAAGACCGTTTCTTCCTTTTTCGATTCTCAAATCATTTCAATTTTTTTAAATACTGGCTTTAGAAACATTTTCTTTTGGTAAATGATCAATGTGAAAAAATATCCATAAATTATTTACTTGATGAGCAGTTGGGTTATCTGTAAGAGCAAGCAAACAAGGCCACATGCAGGAAGCTTCAATTGCATAAAAATGTAAGTAGACCCTACATTTATTTTCTGAATGAATGAAACTTATGTAATGAAAACGATGTAAAATAAACAATAACTGCTGCCTGTCTATTGGCTTTTATTTACCAACAAAATTCTGACATGCAAACACTCCAGACAAGTTTAGTTACACCTATTTGACTTGTTTTGACTACACCTATTTGCCTTAGTTTGACTGCACATATTTTACTGAGTTTGACTACACTTATTTGACCTGCGTTTGACGATACATATTTGACTTAGTTTTGACTACACATAAATGATGACATTTTTAACAACATCTATTTTACCTGAGACCCATATTTGTCTACTTATTTTGACTACACATATTTGACCTAGTTAGACTACATAATTGACTTTGTTTGACTACCCATATTTGACCCCAGTTTGACTACACATATTTGACCTGAGTTTGACTACACACATTTGACATAGTTTTACTACACACATTTGACTTAGTTTTACTACACTCTTGTGACCTAGTTAGACCACATTTTTGACTTGAGTTTGACTACCCACATGTGACCTGAGTTTGACCACCCATTTTGACCTTGACATGTTTGACTACCCATATTTGACCTAGTTAGACGACATATGTGACCTGAGTTTGACTACCCATATTTGACCTGAGTTTGACTACCCATATTTGACCTGAGTTGGACTACATATTTGACTTAGTTTGACTACACATATTCGACTACATATTTTGACAACCCATATTTGACCTGAGCTTGACCACATGTATTTAATTTACATTAACAAATCAATATTGAAGAAATTATATGTGAATATTATCATTTCAATCTTACCGCATCCTGCTTGTAGACATTTTTCAAACACCAACTAAGTTACACGAAGCAGCACAACTAACCGTGTTCAGATCTGATCTAGGTCACCAGTAATGTTTTCATCAACAGGGATTACTGTCAACTGATTCAAAATCCTAGCCAGCTAAAAATAATACAGTCTGCTAAAAAAACAAAAAAAAAAACACGCACTGTTCAAGGTTCGTGAACTTGTGTGTTATTGGGTGTTATGTGTTAGTGTGAGCGTGTGGGGGGGGGGGGGGGGGAAGGGGGGTCAATCTGGGAAAAGATACAAGGGAGGTGGCTCGAACGTAATCAAGTGGATGTTTAAAAATAAATGTACCAAATACCAAAAAAACAAGGTCGTGTTACGTTAAAATTGATTGCACCTCACCACCACCGTCTACTTAGCGACAACCACAAAAGTAGAACTGTTACTGTTGCTCATTGGTACTCCCGAGTTTTGTGCAGTGTGTAGTGGCACCTTCATTGGTACTCTTGAGTTTTGTGTGGTGTGTAGTGGCACCTTCATTGGTACTCTTGAGTTTTGTGTGGTGTGTAGTGGCACCTTCATTGGTACTCTTGAGTTTTGTGTGGTGTGTAGTGGCACCTTCATTGGTACTCTTGAGTTTTGTGTGGTGTGTAGTGGCACCTTCATTGGTACTCTTGAGTTTTGTGTGGTGTGTAGTGGCACCTTCATTGGTACTCTTGAGTTTTGTGTGGTGTGTAGTGGCACCTTCATTGGTATTACCGAGTTTTGTATGTAGTGGCACCTTCATTGATACTTACTCTCGATCTTTGTGCGTTGTGTAGTGGCACCTTCCTAGTTTCGACTCCGAATAAACACTGCTCAGTGGCGTATCCCTATTTAGTGTTAGTAATGCGTCCTGCGCGGGCGGGAGCGTCTCCGAGGAAACTTGGGGGGGGGGGGGGGCCCAAATTGGGTTTGCCTCTTCGTGGCGTGGCGGACTAGTAGGTTGGACCTGTCCACCGGAAGCCAAAATCCCCGGCCGACTGCATGACTCCCAACGCAACGGGAGTAATAACGCAATAACATGATTACTTGTTACCGTTGCTGGATATGAGGCTTGGGTGGTGGTAAACCCATGTCGATGGTCATAGCTACGCAGCCGTGAGAAAGCCGCTCCGAGGCGACTGTCTCGTCCCATCTTACCGTCCCGACCGAAACCCCCCTGGGCGGTGGGGGTGGTAACGCCACACCATTCCCCCCCCCGGCTGACCGGGCGTGCCCCAGGCCAGGGAGGAGGTTCCCGGCGTTCCGCAGCATGGTCTAATGGCGGGGAGACCCGGCGTCTGGTCCTTGTGGAGGTGTGCTGGGGGGTGGCATGATGAGCTCACGCTCGACAGCCCACTGACACCATTTCCCAATGTAACGTATTTAGTGTTAGTAACGCACCCCCTTCCGTGAAAAACACCCAGCAGTTTGCCCCATGTGCCGCCCCTCCACATAAAGAAAAAAATCACCCCCTTCCTACGCCCCCCTCCTACGCCCTCCTCCTACGCCTCCGCCACTCACCCTGATCCCTCGTCCTCCTTTTTTCTTTTCTCGAAGAACAAGCGTGAAGAAGATAAGAGAATGGTATTGAGAACTCGGCGTAAAGAAGATAAGAGAATGGTATTGAGAACTCGGTACATTCATGTTGTAGGGCGATTACTACGTAACTACCCCCCTCCCCCAAACAAAGACACACCTGTTCCCCTTTTATGTGGGATAAGTCTATGGACGCTGAAACTTTGTGGGATTCAATGATCTAGGACCTAGGTTTGTATGGCGGTAAGGGTCTACAATTTAAATAAAATACTCAGTTTTTTTTCCTTCAGTGTTCTAATGGGTACTAATGTAAAAGAATAAAATAAAGTATTAATATTAATCTGTTAAATTGTTAAGGTACATAAAAAACCTGGCTTTAATATATAGTGTCTTCGTCACTTTAATTATTTTTAACACGAAGAACTGTATTCAAGGGTCGCGGCGTTAGAAAGGTTGAGAACCACTGCAGTAACACATTACTTTAATTAGTATGTAGTGTTGACATTTGAAGAGCATGAGAAAAAAATAAAACTGAGTGGTGTGTTGGTGTCGAGAGAAGGCCTGTCCGGAAAATTTTTAGCTCTGTCACTCTTACTCATCGCTAGGGCTTATTCCGGGAATTTAAAAAAAAAAAAATTCAGCGAGTCACAGATTGACACAAAATGTCCCTTATAATCCAGTCCATGTAAAATATGGTTGACAGATTGACACAAATTGTCCCTTATAATCCAGTCCATGTAAAATATCGTTGACAGATTGACATACATTCTTGTAACAAAATATGGCTGACAGGGGAATGGCCTAAATAATGGACACAATCTCTCATCGACACCCTCCCCAAGAAAGGTAACCTACAGCTATGCCAAAACTATCGCACCATTAGCCTAATAAGCCACCCAAGCAAGGTAACCTACAGCTATGCCAAAACTATCGCACCATTAGCCTAATAAGCCAACCAAGCAAGGTAACCTACGGCTATGCCAAAACTATCGCACCATTAGCCTAATTAGCCAACCAAGCAAGGTAACCTACAGCTATGCCAAAACTATCGCACCATTAGCCTAATAAGCCACCCAAGCAAGGTAACCTACAGCTTTGCAAAAACTATCGCACCATTAGCCTAATAAGCCAACCAAGCAAGGTAACCTACAGCTTTGCCAAAACTATCGCACCATTAGCCTAATAAGCCAACCAAGCAAGGTAACCTACAGCTATGCCAAAACTATCGCACCATTAGCCTAATAAGCCAACCAAGCAAAGTAACCTACAGCTTTGCCAAAACTATCGCACCATTAGCCTAATAAGCCAACCAAGCAAAGTAACCTACAGCTTTGCCAAAACTATCGCACCATTAGCCTAATAAGCCACCCAAGCAAGGTAACCTACAGCTATGCCAAAACTATCGCACCATTAGCCTAATAAGCCACCCAAGCAAGGTAACCTACAGCTATGCCAAAACTATCGCACCATTAGCCTAATAAGCCACCCAAGCAAGGTAACCTACAGCTATGCCAAAACTATCGCACCATTAGCCTAATAAGTCACCCAAGCAAGGTCATGCTGAAGGTCATACTGAACCGACTAAGACCATATGCCGATAAAATCATTGCTGAAGAACAGGCGGGCTTCAGGCAAGGACGTGGCACTACTGAGCAGATCCTAAACCTCCGAATACTATGTGAGAAATATGCTCAACACCAACGAAACCTATACCACGTCTTTGTGGATTTCAAGAAGGCATTCGACAGGGTTTGGCATGCTGCTTTATGGGCCACCATGAGGCACTACAACATCAACACAAACTTGACCAGAATGATAAGAAGCCTCTATGATAAGGCCAACAGTGCAGTATTCTTCAACAATAACATCGGAGAATAGTTCAAGACCACGGTTGGAGTACGACAAGGCAGCTTGCTCTCACCCACCCTGTTTAACATCTTCTTAGAGAGAATTATGTCTGGTGCACTGGAAACGCATGTAGGGACAGTCAGCATTGGTGGCAGAACAATCACTAAGCTACGCTTTGCGGATGACATATACGGACTGGCTGGAAGCGAAGAAGAGCTATCCAACCTAGTAAAGCGTCTCGACAAGACTTCATCGTCCTTTGGCATGCAAATCAGTGCAGAAAAGACAAAAATGATGACGAATAGCACCACTGGCATCGCCACTGGAATTAAGGTCGGTAAGGAAAGATTAGAGACAGTTGGCAGCTTCAAATACCTAGGAGCAATAGTCTCGGAAGAAGGCTCCAGGCCCGAATTGATGGCCAGGATTGCGCAGACCACAACAGCACTAAAGAGGCTCAAGAAAATTAGGAGCGACAAAAATATAGCCCCCAAAACCAAAATCAGGCTGATGCGCTCATTAATCCTTTTCATTTTCTTATATGCCTGTGAGTCCTGGACATTAACATCAGAACTTGAAAGTAAAATAAAGGCGATGGAGATGAGATGTTTCAGAGGCATTCTTGGCATCTGCTATAAAGACCATATCACCAATGAACAAGTGAAAGAAAGGATTCGTCAAGCAATTTGAAAGTACGATGACCTCCTGGTGTCTGTAAAAAGCGCAAACTTGAGTGGTATGACCACGTGACCAGAAAACAGGGGCTCGCCAAAGAAATCATGCAGGTCACAACTAGAGGAAGGTGAAGAAGAGGAAGACAGAGAAAAAGATGGGAAGATAACATCAAATCATGCAGGGCACAACTAGAGGAGGGAGGAGAAGAGGAAGACAAAGAAAAAGATGGGAAGATAACATCAAAGAGTGGACGGGATTAAAACTAGGCGATGCTATGCGTTGTGCAGAAGACAGAGAGGAATGGAGAAGGATAGTTTTCATGTCATCTGTGGCGCCCCAACGGTCCAAGGTCTAAGGTACATGATGATGATAGCATTATTGCCACCTAATAGCATTATTGCCACCTGATAGCATTATTGCCACCTGATAGCATTATTGCCACCTGATATCATTATTGCCACCTGATAGAATTATTGCCACCTGATAGCATTATTGCCACCTGATAGCATTATTGCCACCTGATAGCATTATTGCCACCTGATAGCATTATTGCCACCTGATAGCATTATTGCCACCTGATAGCATTATTGCCACCTGATAGCATTATTGCCACCTTCTTTAATATGAATCTCTATATTAAAGATGGAATCACATGTTGTTTTGATTAACTTGTATTAACTTCGCTGGTTAGGCCATGTAAGGAGAATGGAGGAAGGCCGTATTCCAAAGATGCTGTTGTATGGAGAGTTGGCAGAAGGGACAAGACTTCTTGGACGGCCTCGCCTGAGATATATGGACGTTTGCAAAAAGAGCATGAAGGAAGCGAACATTGAAGTCAACAAATGGGAGATCATTGCCGAACAACGTTCCAGCTGGTGAACGGCAGTGTACGAAGGAGTGAAAAAGACAGAAGGTGTGCGGAACGTAGCCCTTGCAAGAAAAAGAACAACACGGAAGGCCAACATTAACCAGGAATCATTATTCTCCTGCGCGAAATGCAGTCGAGATTGTCACTCCAGGATTGGCCTAGCGAGCCACTCGTCGAAGTGTAGGACTACAATATAGCTACTCCATCGTCTCGCGAAGACGGAAGGATGCCATATAATAAAGATGGAATCACATGTTGTTTTGATTAACTTGTATTAAATTTGATTTTGTGACGGGCGAAAATTATATCCTATAGCTTACTAGACACAGATCATACAAATATCATCTTTTCCATATATTAATAAGTTGGTTGTTTTTTTTTTAATTCTTTCCATCTTTCCTTTAATGCTGATGGTGATAAGCAACTGAACTGAACCATATTAAATCTAAAAATTTGGCTTAAAATAAAATTGCATTGATATTTTGCGCTATTGTGTCTGTCTGCAATAATCAATGTTCGCAATTGTCCGTGTACGTAATTTTCGGTGTGCGCTGTTTTCTGTGTGCGCAAATGTCGGTGTGCGCAGTTTTCCTGTGCGCAGCAATGTATTTGCGGATTTTTATGTGCGCGTTTGTCTTTTGAGCATGTTTCTGGTCATAATTGGGGCCAGTGTGTCACAAGTTGGAGACCTTTCAGAAACGGCTTTATGACCAAACTGGTATCACATAGCTTGGCTCACCTCATACCATAACGGCTTTATGACCAAACTGGTATCACATAGCTTGGCTCACCTCATACCATAACGGCTTTATGACCAAACTGGTATCACATAGCTTGGTTCACCTCATGCCATAACGGCTTTATGACCAAACTGGTATCCCATAGCTTGGCTCACCTCATACCATAACGGCTTTATGACCAAACTGGTATCACATAGTTTGGCTCACCTCATACCATAACGGCTTTATGACCAAACTGGTATCACATAGCTTGGCTCACCTCATACCATAACGGCTTTATGACCAAACTGGTATCACATAGCTTGGCTCACCTCATACCATAACGGCTTTATGACCAAACTGGTATCACATAGCTTGGTTCACCACATACCATATTATCCTTACATAAATGAACTCCCCCTGAATAAAATTTTAATAAAAAATTAAATTAATGGGGGGGGGGGGGTAAAAAGTAAAGATCTTGCGTGACGTCACACATGTTAAATTCTTTCATTATACAAAAAATATAAAACCTGAAATGGACAGTGATGTTAAACTTTCTGTTGTGATAGATGTACTCTGAAAGTGATGTTAACTTTCTGTTGTGATAGATGTACTCTGAAAGTGATGTTAAACTTTCTGTTGTGATAGATGTACTCTGAAAGTGATGTTAACTTTCTGTTGTGATAGATGTACTCTGAAAGTGATGTTAACTTTCTGCTGTGATTTGTGATAGATTGTGACTTGTGATAGATTGTGACTTGTGATAGATTGTGACTTGTGATAGATTGTGACTTGTGATAGATTGTGACTTGTGATAGATTGTGACTTGTGATAGATTGTGACTTGTGATATATTGTGACTTGTGATAGATTGTGACTTGTGATAGATTGTGACTTGTGATAGATTGTGACTTGTGATAGATTGTGACTTGTGATAGATTGTGACTTGTGATAGATTGTGACTTGTGATAGATTGTGACAAGGGAAGGAAGGGGGTTAAATGATACAGATTATAGCGTGAAGTACTTGAGTGAAGTCCCTTTAGTTTAAAAAACAAAAGAACTTCAGGGTGCAGTGCCACATTAAAATAATATTACAATTGGAAAAAAAAGTTCTTGCAACAAACTTAATTTACAAAGTAGTAGTTTAAATTTTGGTTTAAAAGAGTGGGGAGGGGGTTAGAGTTAGAACTGTGCGATGCCAGGATATCAGGGGGAGTAAGCTGTACTGACATTTTGTCACGATCGATGACTAGGAATAAGAAGGGAAGGGAGGTAATGACACGGCCGTGATGTGTTACGAAAAACCCCAAAATTTACCCATATAGGTATGCTTCACGCATTGTGTTCTAAACAAATGGTTGAGGGCAATATTTTAAAAGACATTGCCATCGGTTGTAATAAATTTGTGCGTGATTATAAAGAATAAATGAAAACTCGACGTTTTATTTCTGTTCCCATTGCCAATTAAGTTTTTAATATTCAAAATTACTTTTTAAACAACACGCTTTTCCAAAAATGTACAACAAAAAAACTGAATGTTTCCCAAACACTTGTTGTTACAGTCACGTAGATATTAAAAAGGACGTGGGTTTTGGCGCTGGTTTTGTTCTCGCCGGATGGGGCGTGGGGGCGGCGGTGGTGGTTTGCCAAACCCGTTTCTATTTCGGGGGCTTGTTTGGTCTCGGACCTGAGCCCGTATTTCTGGGCTTCTGTGTTTGAGATTTGGTAATCACCTGTGCAATTTGTTCAGCCGCCTCGCCCAGACCGATGCCACTTTTGAGTACTTTTCCCAACACCTCCAATATCTGAGGCAGTCATAAAAGTATTTGACATGGTTCAATCTTTACAATTCATGTATCCAACAAACAATTAATTTGCGCCTTAATATAACACATTTTATCCACACGATAAAAGTATGTTATTAACTTGTATTACCAATGTGTTTGCTTTATAATTCACCAGTAAGTTATTAAATTGTATGTGATTGCTTTATTATTTGCCTTTTTAATATTAACATTTTCCGTTATTTACCTAAGGTCCGTTATGTAGGCGACGTGTTTACTTCATTCTTTCCCCGTGAATGAACTTTACCTGACCCCAATCTCGATACCGCATTTAGAGTGTGGGTAGCAAAAAATAGTCTCTCTTGACCTTGTTTACAACTAAATAAAATTAATAGTCCATTTCCTTCGAATCCTGTAGAAAATTGTAGAAGCAGCTGGAAGCAATTACAATGCATATTCTGTTTCTGGAATCATCTAAAGAAACCGGCTATAATAGGCCGATAGATTGAATGACAGTAGAGCAGATCATTTATCAGGAGATATGCCTACTTGGAGCGCGTTTTATTTTTGCTATGAGACAGAGCTTTGTTTACTGTGTGAGAGTAGATTTCTTTTCATCAATGTACCCTTTTTGCACATTGTGTTTTATTTAACATCGTACGTGTACAAGCCAAACAGTAAACTATAAGTCAATAGTTTTAATTATATTTCTTTTGATTTTGTAATTCATTATAATTAACACATTAAAATATATTAATTTTAATTAGCCCTGGTTTGAGTATCGTATTCTTTGTTATTGTATTTATCATTTGATATCGTCTTTTGTTATGGACAGTTTTAGAACGAGCCATACACTTAAATAAGAGATTAATTTCTCAATTTCTCCATACTGATAACAGTGTGTAACAGTCTCCAAGAATAATGATTAATAGAGGAATAAATGTGACGACATACCAACTTACGTAGAACAAACATACCAACCAACATAAAACCTACCCAGAATAAACATATCAACCTACTTAAAACAAACATACCAACTTACAGATTCACATATCTAGGGTCGAACATTTCGAGCACCCTCTCAATGGAGGATGAGATAAGTGGTAGGATAGGGAAGGCCGCAATTGTCATGGCGAGATTGAAGACAAGAGTCTGGTCCAATGCCAAACTCACAACAAGAACCAAACTGCAGGTATACCTGGCCTGCGTACTGAGCACACTCCTCTATGGAAGCGAATCTTGGACCACATACACCAGACACGAAAAAAGGCTCAATGGCTTCCATCTCAGATGCCTGCGCCGCATCCTTGACATCAAATGGCAGGAAAAAGTCCCCAACACGGATGTCCTGTCTCAAACAAATATGCGCAGCGTCCCAGCCATTTTAATCCAAAGACGCCTCCGCTGGCTTAGGCACGTCAAGCGAATGCAACCTGGTCGCATACCTAAGGACGTGCTGTACAGCGAGCTGGCGACAGGGTCAAGGTCAGTTGGACGGCCTCGTCTCAGATACATAGACATATGCAAAAGAGACATGAAGGCGGCCAACATCAACATCTCACATTGGGAGGACCTGGCGGAGGATCGATCCACATGGCGGGGCATCGTGAAGGCAGGATCACTACGTGCCGAGGAGCTTTACAGGGCGGAAGCAGCTGTAAAGAGAGCGCAGAGAAAGGCCAGAAAACACTGCTCCACCGCATTCGTGTGTGGGACATGCAAAAGAGATTGCCACTCGAGGATCGGTCTCATTAGCCACACAAAGAGCTGCAACCAGAGAAGATAAATCTATCGTCTCTTGTAGACGGAAAGATGCCATACCAACTTACTTACAACCAATATAACAACCAACATATAACAAAAATACCAACCTACCTAGGACAAATATACCAACCTACATAGGACAAACATACCAACCTACCTAGGACAAACATACCAACCTACCTAGGACAAACATACCAACCTACCTAGGACAAACACACTAACCTACCTAGGACAAACATACCAACCTACCTAGGACAAACATACCAACCTACATAGGACAAACATACCTTTAAAAAATACAACCTGTATAATGAAACCACATTAAGAATCATGATTATAGGAACTTGTAAAATGTGTTTATTAGTTGACTCTCGATCTAAACACACATACACGTAGGCACTCAAATGTACCATTATTGTCAAAGTTTTTATTTTAATTACAGTAAATGAACAATTTTCATTCATATAAATAAGAGAATCTTTACAAGTCTTATCAAATTAAAAAATTATGTACAATAAAGAGCACGTGAAAGGAAAATACTACATAATATTCATGTTTTTATTGTATATAATGTTTTATTTAAGATTACACATTGCCAATAAATGGCTTTTTGTTTCACATAAAAGTAATTGGTGAATATTAACTGGGGTGCTGTAGCAAAAAATGGCTGGTGAAAAATGGCTGGTTTATTTTAATGAAAATTACTGTTTGCTGGAGATATTTAGCAGCTGGTCAGTATGAACTGGTTTCTTTAAAAGACAAAATGATCCTCTTTCAGCCCCACACTCTGCTGTATTCTTTCCACACTATATGGTGCAACTGTTGAGAGAAGTTAAAAGATAAGCAAAAAAATGAACTATTTTATTCTGAATGCTCAAAGTGTTTCCTTGTATTGTTACAGCAATAGAAAAACAAGACTGTTTCCTTGTATTGTTTCAGCAATAGAAAAACAAGACTGTTTCCTTGTATTGTTACAGCAATAGAAAAACAAGACTGTTTAATTGTATTGTTACAGCAATAGAAAAACAAGACTGTTTTGTTTTGAAGAGGACATCAAAGAATCAAAGCTAAGCATGCAAAAAATAATAATAATGATAAAGATGTCACAACTTAAGATGTTAATGAAATGTTACAAAAGTAACATTATTAAAGTTTTGTAAGTTACCTGTTGGGATAAAGTCATCGGCACCAAATAAATCTTTACGAGCCGATTGGATGGCTAGTTTGTTTGCAAACAGTGCTCCAACAGATAGTGAAATTGG
The DNA here is from genome assembly GCA_964017045.1 of Omphiscola glabra. NCBI lineage: Eukaryota > Metazoa > Mollusca > Gastropoda > Lymnaeidae > Omphiscola > Omphiscola glabra. The sequence goes on along the minus strand of OZ024795.1, from coordinate 51,611,814 downwards.
GGATTCTCCAACAGCTATTAGAAAAAAAGTATTATTTTATGAACTTGGTGATAGATAAATAAGTGGAATTATATTTTTCTATAGTGCTTAGAACTCAGGACATCCATCACAAGAATATCTGCTTAAATTTTTTAATATTTTCTGATGTAACGAAATAGTGAGAAATTCTATATATCTAATTTAGCTTTAGCCTAAACATAATATTTCCTAATACAATGATGGAGTCTCACCTTTGGAACTCCTTACACCATATGGGTTAGGTGCATCTGGCAAAAGATGAATCCTCCAGTCTATAGGGATATCTTTGCTTGTGGGAGGTTTGTATTCCTGGAATTATATCATGTATGTAAACATGGAACATTTAAAATCAATGTAATTTCATGAAATTTTATATTTTCAGTAAGCCTTGACCATCAATAATAATAATAATACAGCATGGAAAATAAAGAGATTTTCTATAGAAATCAAAGAAAAGCTGGACCACCAACCCATGTTCCATCGTTGAGAATCCTGCCAGTTTGACTGTCAAAGAGAATATCTTCAGTCATATAACTGCCGAGCCCCATCACAAAAGCTCCTTCTATTTGACCAATGTCGATGGCAGGATTTAAACTGTAAAGTAAGAAATGATCATGTAACTGTTCTTCATTTGCTTTAGCAATCTATGATGGCTCAACAATATCTTAATATTTGTTTCTCATCCTAATTTTGGGTCAAAATTTTATTTTGTTGCCTTCTTTTTTTCCAGTTTCTCCCATACTTCAGTGAAACAAAAATGAAAACAAAAAGGCCAATTATATGACTTATAGCTGGGATATTTTTTTGAAAAGTTACAATTTGTTTAAACAAAAGCTATGGAAGAAAATAAATAATGCCTTTGATAAGGCATAGTCATATCCCTTTATAAGACATGTTTACAAATTTAGAGATTGCACTGTTGATAAAAAAATATAAAAAATACAAATCTAAACTAATACCTTTCACCATGATCAGCCATTATGTCAACTCTTCTAATTACAGACTCGCCAGTAAGGATATCAACTTCTGTTTCTGCTACAGCTGCACTGTAAACAAAATAATTGAAGAACGGTGTTCCTATCCCTTCTGCAAACCTGAAAATATAACAAAAAATGTATAGATCCATGCTTCAGTAATTTATAAATATGGCTCCAAATCAGGTGTTGACAAGACTATAGCTAATTCAGTAGCCAGGCAACATAATGTTTAGATGTTATAAGTGCCTTTGAAAGTTTATAAGCCTGGATTTAAATTACTTTTTTTTTTTTAAAACGTGCAAACTTTAAGAAATTGATTACCTAACCTTGTTTGTGTAAATGCACAAAGCTAAATAACGGGGGGGGGGGGGGGGGGGGGGAGGGGGGCGCACCATCCCATTTATTCTCCTATTTCAGAAAGAAAGTTTTTATTTAAAAGTAACTATGTTTATATGCTAGATATATTTGTCATGGGATAATTAAATTGCTTACAAGAGCCTGACATTGAGGATGTCTGCTTTAAGATAAAGCAAAAATCTTACATATATTTTGCAGACAAATCAATTTTGTGCACAATACATTTTTGACACAGTTCTTTCCAGCTGGCATCTGGATACTTTTCTCTGATTGGTCCCATCCTCTCCTTTAGGATTGTGCTAGCCTCAATGGCTGCCTGTTAAGTAGGATTTTCAGTAAGTATTACAATCAAATTGAAATATAATTTACGAATAATTTAAAGAGCAATTTGATATTTACAATTACAATTATTTGCACATTTAAAAAGATAAATTAAGTAACTATGACTAAGAAATAAATGACTATGTTTGAAACATTAAAATGGATTTTTTAGAAACATTTATCTGATAAGAAATTTCTGTTACAATTAAAAAGATCTAAAATGGCAAATTATCACCTCAGAAAAATATAAAGATTGCTGAAAATTTGATTTTATAAGGTGTTGGTGAGATTTTCCAACTATGTTTAAAGATAAAAAAATAATGAAATGACTGAAAGCTCTAGTTTCAACTTACATATACAGCTGAATCAGTGGCTATGCTAGCAGCTGACACTGAGCTTGTAGGGGAAATGATGGTCTGGTTTGGCCTTACTTTGATATTTTCTATCGGTACACCCAAAACGTGAGCAACTGCTTGGGCAACCTTAGATATAACCAAGTTTAAGTAAAAAGTAAAACAAATGAAACAAATCCTGTGTATTGACAGCAGCCGAGCAAGCTTAACATTACACTTTGTATAAAGCTATTTCAGTTATATAAGAAGATTAGCAAACTAGATTAGGCGGCAACCAATGTCAGAGGACCTACAGGGTGGGCCAATAAAAGTGAGAACATTTCGTAGCATATGAGTTATTTCAAAATATAATTTAATTAATTATAATTCTTCATACATTTTTTTGCAAAGAATTTAGTTAATCAGAAATCATGTTCAATATGTAATTAAGTAAATCAGTAAACTATTTAATCTAGTATGGGTATAGTTAAACTACTTTTATGTGATTAAATCACATTTTACGAGATGTTCTCACTTTTATTGGCCCACCCTGTATATGTGCTATATTTAATAAAAATTAACTTTTTCATCTGAAAAGATTTTTTTTTAATCTTTAAAAGATTTATTAAAATGTGTATCCTTGTCTTTTAAATGTATTTTCTTAACCTTTGCATTGCATATTTTTTCTTTTTTTTTTAAATCAAGTGATTGATTCTCTGAACCCATTTCTTTATTATTCAATAAAGAACTGAAGTCTAACACGTACACAGTTGAATAATTATTGTTCTGAATAACAGGGCTACAAGTGACAATTTGATGGTTAACTCCTTGATCTAGAAAATAAAATTGTATCACCTTAGTGTAAAGTCCCTGCCCCATCTCAACACCACCCTGGCTGATAGCCACTGACCCGTCTCTTGCAAAAATGGTGACTGTGGCGGGCATGCCATTTCCAAAATATGACATTCCATATTTGCATGCTGTCATCGTCAGACCTCTTTTCTTCCAAAGATTTTCCTAAAATATAAAAAACAATATTATGTGTACATAAATCCACCAAAAAGCGTGTTTGAACAGTTTGAATTTTAATATAGATCAGTTTATTATTAAAATATTTTATTAGAATAAATTAAAATTGTTTTATCCCATTCTTCATCCAATCAAAGGCATAGTGAGATAAAAAAATTCAGCGACAATTTATTCTACTGAGCTGCAGATAATGGGAAGTGACATAAAAATTAACAATACAAGCCTCTCAAATTACAATCAGCGTGATGGGAGTTTTTTCATTGTGACTTTGACTATGAAAAGTTTTAAGAAGCCTTAGCAAAAAAAAAATGTAGAATGACAGCCAAATAAAGAATTACCCCATTAAAAGCTTCCACCTGCCTCAACCTCCCCTCCACCTCAGCCATGTCTTTAATACGTCTCCACACCTCCCTCATGCGACACTGGCTCAGTTGGTGACCATGCAAGTCAACCTAAATAACAAGAATTTCTGAATTATTGAAACTATTTAATTGTAATCACGCATCAATTAATCTTTTAATTTAGGTAGATTTTTTCTCATATACATAGATATTATTTATAAATGTAAATAAATTTTTTAATATCTTCAAAAAAAATTAATTTCCAACCACTTTAAGAGAATATCTAAACTGATTAAAATAATCCATGTCCACAATGTCAAAAACATACAAACATTTCTTACTTACTCTTCCAAAAAATTCAAATATATTTTCATGTTGTTGAAGTCTCTTGCTCTTCTTTAAGAGAAATGTTTTACAAAACAAAAATTTCATCTTAGAAGATTGCAAAAATCTAATGATGCATGAATTAGACTGATTTAAAATTTTATCAGGCCTATAGTGACTCTACCTGGCCATCCTCATAGAGATTAATCTCCTTGACAACAATAGGGTGTAAGTTCAGGGCCTTGGCAACATGTTCCATAATGGATTCAATAACAAGAGCACCCGGCACACCTCCTTTGGAATAAAATACATGCAAATATCAGTGAAACAGCTTTCAAAAAAATAATGCAATTCCAGAATCTTTTCACCTAGCTATTAGTGGAGTTTCAACAAACCCAATAATTTCAGCAATATTATAATGATTTGTTGAATTTACATTATTTCTATTAACTATTAGCCACTAGATACAAAGGTTATGTGCCCTATTTATTTATTTTTATTTTAAAATAAACTTGAAGCAAATAAAGAGATTTTCAAGTAATAAATAGAGAAAATGCTTTACATATGATATGATGTGTGCACTTGAGTTTTAAAAAAATTGATACCTGGAGCCCTTGCCGATGTCATGGTCTGTTTATTTGTGAACATGAGGTGAGGCCGAAACTTCCAGTTTGGAACATAATAACCTGACAGAATAAATTACCTTAAAATTGGAATTGTATGGTAATAAATCCAAAACAATTTCTAAAATATTGTAAGGTACAGATCCAAAAAAATTTCTAAAACTACCAACTTTCAACGTTAAAAGGGTGGAAGAGGAAATAACTCCTATAACTAAAAATAAAGCTGGTCCCCTTCAAATGTAAGAAAATGAAAGTGCTGTTATTGAACTGAACTACAGATCGTTCGATTGTACATACTTTATTCTTAGATCATCAAAGCCAAGGACATAAATATAACTTTTTTCTATTCTTGTCTTATTTTCATCTGTCCTGTCTGCTGAGGAAGGCTCTTAGCTGAAACATTTTGTCTTATTGTCCTGTTTCTTAATTCAAGCTTCCACGTACCTTGTTCCACTATTTCCTTCACACAGCTTTAACTTAGTCCTTCACTTATTAACATAAATATAAATAGACTATTGACTCACAATTCTTTACTTTTGCCTACAAGGTGATTATTGATCACAAATACAGAATGAAATTTTTATTAAACTCCATGAAAACTAATCTCAGCCTTATAAAATGGAACTCACCCATGTCAATGTATCGAAATATTTTCATTGGCCCCACAACATGCTTCAGGCTGTCCCTGTGGCCACAATCAATATACAAATCCATATCAATAACCTGCACATCTCCAGAGGATGTAAATCCAGCCTAAACAATGAAGAAGCAAAACTTTTGTACCGGTACAGTATCTAACACAAATATTTCTTTTTTTTTTTTAAATAAATTCTTGAAAGAAAATCAAATAAATTTTATTTTATTTTTTTTTTTGTTGAAAAATTCAGGTAGAAATGAGCATATTTCCATTAACCTTGAAATGTTGTGAGTTTTTAAATGAAAGCATGATTCTATTGTATTTCTCTTTAGCCTGTTGCCCCTGCAATAGCTGGTTGCTTAATTGAAAATTTCCTTATGTTGCTGCAATATTCATAAAAAGATTTTAAGAGATAAAGTATCATTTCCTCTACTTATTAAAAAAACTATTAAAATTCTTTGGTTAGAAATTAAAAATGGTAAAAAAAAGTGGATAAAAATTCTCCAAGTAAGATGTTTTTTGAGCAATGTGAACATATTTTCTTTCACAACATAATTTAAGTCAACTTTATCTTAAATAAGTTGACTCCTGGAGTTATCTTAAATACTTACTTTATATTTTGCCATTACAGCAGGACGCTTACCACACACATGCATGTTTGTGGACAAGTCTAAAGACATGCGAACCGGTCTGTCAAAATAATGCACATTTTTTGTACTGAATTACAACTATACTGAGTACATAAAAAAAAATTAAGTTATTTCTTTGTTGTTGTTTAATAAAATGAGTATTTGATAAATTGGTCCAAAAGTTAACTGAATCGTCTAAAACTTTGTATGTAAAGTGCACACATACCTTCCAGTGAGGTAAGCTCCTAGTGTTGTTGCTGCTGACACAAGACTGGAGTCAAAGTTTTTCCCACCAAAACCTCCACCAATCAAAGGAACTGTCACATTGATACTAGAATACAGAAACATTTCTTTTTTTAAATCTTCACTCCTTTAATTTTAATACATCTTTGTGTTGGTTTAGTTTGATCTTCCTTATAGTCACTGAACCAATTTTAAAATCCACCTAATGACCCTATCTGAAATGAGTCTCTGATAAGAAATTAAGTTCCATGATGATAGTGTTTTCATTCTGTGTGTACCCAAAGGTTAAAGATACCTACTAATTAATAGGTTTTCCAATGACTTCAGCTGCCACATATTGGTTCATGTCAGCAAACTGGGTGGAGCAGTAGAGATCTATGCCATCTTCTGAGGGAACTGCCAGTGACACCTATAGGGAAGTATAATAACATAATAAAATGTATTTATTATTAATTATTTAACTTATTATTCAGTTCCAAACACAAGCCTGACCACAAATTATTGCTTGATTGAACTCAATTAAAAAATCGTGGAACATTTTTAATTTAAATAATACCTTTTTTAAGCCATTATATTGATAAAACCCAAAAATAAATATTTGTAGCATATCTATTATTATATTTTGTATTAAATAATGGACTTTGCAAATAATACTGCAAGTCCATTTTAAAATAATTAAACTTAAATAAAACTACTTTAAATTATTTTACTTTTATATTCATATAAGTGTAATTTGTTAGCTTACCTGGGTCTCTATATAGTAATGAAATTGACCTCCCAAGCGGACCTCCCCTTCTACTATCTTGTCAACATTTTTCCATGCATCTAAAATTTAAAATGAAGCATTTTAATCTCAAACTAGTTATATATAACAAGTAAAGAAAGCACATCTCTATAAAAACAAATATGATTTAAAATAGTGTTACTATGGTGTAGAATGATTTACATAAAACAATTTGTAATTCTTTTGCTAACTATTCACAGAAGAATGATAAATTCCTCATCACCATCAGGTTTGCCAACCACAGCCTCTTTGGTTTCATAATCAAATTCTTTTCCCAGAGCAATGCTTTCTTCAAGATTAGTGACTGGCTTCTGAATGTCTGTATAAGTAACCTTGACTTTTCTAGCAGCTGTCTTGGCCAGGCTTGCAGTTTCTGTAAAAAAATGTTATTGGAGGTTTTTTTTTTATATATTTCAAAGATATTTTTTTTAAATACTAAAGTTTAAACAATACTAAAGAAACAATTTTACAATTTATTTTCTCACTTGCTAGAATGAGGCCAACAGTTTGTCCACAATAAGAAATCTGTTTGGTTGCAAAAATCTGTGGAAGACAAACTGGCAAAAGTAAACTTTAATCTCAAAAGTAGTTTTTGTAACTTTTTACTAAAGCAGATGTACCCTAACAAAAGATTTTTTTTTTTTTAATTTTTACAGAAAAATAATGTATGGTACTGATATTGCTGAACTAATAATGTATTTACAACACCATATTATAGTAACACTCAAGTTCTACCTCTTCTTGTCTGAAGTAAAAAAGTCCAGAGCTCCCCATCCAGTCATTTTTACCACCTTCTGGTATGTCTTTAGCTGTCAAAAACCGGACCACCCCTGGCATTTTCTGGAATTTTAAATATATTTCTTGTTATCGTTTAAAAATATTATAAGTGCCATAACCTTTTTAACACTAGAGCTTTGTGACTTTTTTTTTTTTTTTTTTTTTTTTTTGTGACTTTTAGATAATTCAATACTCAATAATAGTACCTGGAGCTCTTTAATAAACATAAAGATACAATATTCTGGTGACAAATATTCCAAATCTACTAAGATATATAACCTGGCTGGCTGCAATCTTTAATCAAAGAAAGTGAAAAGTTAAACGCAACAGAATATCCAGTCTGTCAAGTAATTTATGTGAATAAGACATAATTAAACATTGGCTCCTCCCACATTAAGTCTATTTATGTACAAGTCCTAATGATGCTATAAATAACTAACCAATGCCTCAGTAGCATCAACTGACTCCAACACCCCAGAAGCCACCTGGGTGGTGACAAAAGCAGCAAATAACTCATGCTGGAAGTTTGGAATATCATTTACATATATTGTTTCACCAGATGCCTGCAAAAAACAAAAAAAACTATAATGAAAAACCTAATGTAAATTTTCATGATTTGAGCATTGCAAAAGCTGAATCTCTATAATTATTGAAGTTATATTTTCTTACATTTAAAATAGCTCATCTGGACTTGTTCAAAATAGTAACAACTATATGATATTGTTAATAATTTATTCATGTCTGAAATTACATGTCAAAACATTAATAACAAGTCCACCTGTAAAGTAGCTGTCTGCTTTGGCATTGAAGCTTTTAAGGGGAATTCACTCTTCAATTCTTGAAATGTTTGTAAGCCTGATGATATGGGATGACTGATGCTCTCCCTTCCTGACTTGATTCTTGGATTGCTTGATTCAAACACCTCAAGCAAACCCTGATTTTTTTTATTTTTAAAAAGAATTATTATAACCACAGTGGAATGAGTAAAAGCAGGCATCCAATTCATTCTCATGAGAAATAAAAACATAAGTAATATCTATTCTTATCCATTGTTTTCAAAGATGTAATGTACACATAACGGTTATACCTTGTACAACAAATTCCTTGCCAAGTCCTGTCTGTATTTTGGAGATGCTGATATTTCATCAATTGTGGGCACTAGTTCACCCTTCAATATGGCCAGTGCTTCTGTTGAACAAAAGAATTCATCCTGGTTTTAAGCCATTTAGATATTTAAAAAATAGAAAGATTATAGAAAATATGCATTTAAAATAATATTTATGATATATATGAAATAATGAGTGCGGCTGTGGCACAAACTGAAGAACGTAGAATACGAAAAAAACATATGTTGTCTTTAATTAGCCTGGATTTATTATTTTTTTTAAATATATATTTAATTATTATAAAAAATATAATATGTCATGACAGAGCATTTTCAATAGTGTAGTTTACAAAGTAACTAAAAGTGTTGAATGAATACTTTTAGCTGTACAAAGGATTTGTCCTTGACCTGTGACTATTAAGAGCTCATACTTATTCTTTTATTTCCAACAGTGGCCTTTAACTTACCTTTCATAACAGTTTCAGACAAAGTTTTGTTAGCCAAAAACTGTTCAGTCTTGACAGCATGAATCTATCAGAGTAAACAATACAACATTACTTCTATCAGAGTAACAATACAATATAACATTACTTCTATCAGAGTAAGCAATGTATTTCTGCTATCAGAGTAAACAATGTAACATAACTTCTATCAGAATAAAGAATACAAAATTACTCTGATTTCTCAAGGGAGGAAACTGCAACTGGACAATTAAAAAAAGAACAGATGGAAGAACAGACAATCATGAAGTCAAGGTATGTATTGAGTCACAGCTATAAAACGTTAGACGCATGTTGTGTACAAATTAAAAGAATGGATGAGACTGAGTGAAATTAGACTAAGTGACACAGATTCAATGACATAGACTGACACAGATTCAATGACATAGACTAAGTGACACAGATTCAATGACATAGACTAAGTGACACAGATTCAGTGACATAGACTAAGTGACACAGATTCAATGACTAGACTAAGTGACACAGATTCAGTGACATAGACTAAGTGACATAAACTCATTGACATAGAATCAGTTACATACACCACTATTCTCTTCATATTCCTCCTTAAAATCATCCCTCTCTACAGTAACTTTAAAAAAATCTAAATCTTGATAATATTGCCCAGTTTCTACATTGCAAACTTTTAAAAAGATTTACAGGAAAACACTGCATTAAATAAAACATCAAACGTCTATCTGACTGAGATAAGAAAATCTTTAATAATAAATTGGGATATGGAGATAGGGCTTCATAATGAAGATTTCCTAGTCAAGATCAAAAATCAACTCACCAACTTATCATTGATACCACCATAAACAATGCTGGGCAGCGATTTGATCGTCTTGTTTTCTACAGAGAATTTAAAAGCTGCATTGACATAGGCATGAGCATTCTGGGAAGGGAAAAGAAATAAATGTCCACAAGATCATTTTGTTTAATTTTTTTTTAAATTAGTTTTAATTTTAAAATAACTCATCATCTTACAGCAGAACACAATTCTACAATTTTCAGTTTTAAAAAAAATAAATTAAATACATGGGTCTACTCACCTGCCACCTTGGAGTTACTGAGTAGGACTTAAAGATGGTGTTTTTATCAAGTTTTGGAATAACCAAAGATACAATAACTTTCCCATTCATTTCTAAATTCATAAACTCCAAGAGCGAATACATCATCAAGGTTGAGGTATACGCATCTGGCAATAAGAAATCGTTGTTATTCAAACTACCTAAACTTTGTTTTTCAGGCATTTGCCGATTATCACATTTGTATAGATAAAAATGTAGGAAGATATTGCTTCCTTCCTGTAAAGTGTAAACACTAGCTCTTTAATGTGAAACCAATTAAAACTTACCATAAATCTGCACTTTGGCTCCAAGAGATTCAAACATTGTGAAGACATCTGATGGAAATTCTGGATGTTGAAACTTGATCATCAAATTACCAGCTACACAACCCGCCTGACAAAATAAAGGTATTGGTACCCAAGATGAATTTTAGGCTACTTTTAATGAGTTTTAAAACAGTATCACAGATCTGTTTACCCTCAAACTCTTAACATCGTACAAAACCATCACAAAATCATTCAATACTTATCTTAATAGTAAAAAATAAACATACAGTAAATATAATGTATACACCTCAAAATCATACATTGTACGCCAAAATCGTAAGAGTAAACAGGTCTGGTATCAGCGTGCTCGCTGTACCTCATGTAGACGATGGGAGATGGGGGACAAGGTGGAATGAGGTTTCGTCTTCAGCAAAGAAAGAGACTTAAAGTTCTTAGGTAAAAGTCAGGTGGGGGTCCGGAACCAACCCGAGGCATTGCGGTGTGGGTGTCCGAGGGCGTCCCTGGAGGTCATTGCGCCGTCCGTTGCAGGCAGGTGGGGCCTGGGGCCAAGCTCCTTTGTTCGTTTGCCCATTAGGAGGGTTGGGTATGACTGTGTGCAGAACACTAATATGCTGGCTGCCAACGGAGGGAGTCGAGGTCCCCATAAAGTAAGAGGCTGGTCGGTGGCTTACGCCCCGTTGTCCGACAATCTTTGATTGCAGCACTTTGGATAGAAACTACTGGAGTTGGTCGCTCGTGCTGCGGAGGCGGGAGCATGTCGGTGGTTAGTTAGCCCTGCTTGGTCGGTTTTCCGGGCCCATTTGAACAAAGGACCCCCATATTACGTGGGGGGGGGGGGTCATGAGCCAAGCTTTCACGCAACCGCTGATTAGCAGCGGGGAGGCCTTCGACCTCGGTTCGGCTATAACGGTTACAAAATGCCGGACCGGGGTTGGGGACGCCGCTCTTCGTGAGTGGTCGGCCAAAGAGCTTCGAGCTCAGTGCCGCTTCAGCACATTACTTGTATGGTATCATCTTGCAAGGAATCCTTAAAAAATACTCTTCCTAAACATCTCAGGTTACCCAAATCAATCCAAAGTATGTTATCAAAGACCAAATTATTTAAAGGAATATCATGAAACACAATGTTCCATAGTGGGATTTTAAATTGTCTTTTTCAAGTTCAGTGATTCACACCAACTAATACTTTAATAAAAAGAAATCTTTGATTGGTGTGGATGAGTTCAGTCTATTGTAGGCAGATAAAATTCTAACGTTACAGCATATTCATAATGTCTTTGCAAGTTCTCTGTGCCCCTGTTTTAAAAAAATATATATATGATGCTTGTTCTACCCTGTCCACTGCTCTGAAAACTCACATTTCTGACCATAATATTCCCCACCACCTTGAGGTGCCTGTAGACTGCACTAAAATAGTGACAACCTGGCTGATCCTGATTGCTTTTTAGTTCACCCATCAACTTGGTCAGAGTTGTTGCCCCTCCAAAACGGACGCCATTAGAATCAATCTGGACCAATGGGAATAAACAGACAATGTCCACTTGTAAAATTTATTGGACTAAAATAAACACTGATGTTAAAGGCAGTATCTGCATTTTAAAATAAAATATTACCGGTATGTAAAATTATTTCTTTTGCCTTGAAATTCAAATAAATATTTCAATAAAACATGATTCAATTTTAATTTCAAAACTGCGAAATTTGACAATATTTTTTCATTAAAAAGTTTAAAAAAAATTACTATCACTTTTCAATAGACACAGACCTTTTTTAAAATTTGTAATTAATTTATTTTAACATTTTCAAATAATATTTTTATCCCACCTGAAATGAGTAAAGTTCTTTAACATTATGGAGATCAATATAAACATCAAAGGGGCCATCTCTTTTGTAAACACCTGAAAATATAATCTACTATATCACTAAACAGTTGTTTTTTTTCTTTATCACCTGGTTTTTTTATTCAATCAGAAAATGTGTAATCATCTCGGATTGCTAAATGACGGATCCATAATTCATAGTTTTTATTTTAAAAAATGTCAAAACAACCATGAAAAATGTAATATATAAAGTACTTACCGCAAGCTGTATTGCCAAACAAGAGTCTGACTTTTTTGCTCTTGTAAGATTTAAGTAGAGATCCAAGACCATTTAAACATGTAGGCCTGAAACAGACATGACAGAGGGAAACTGTGAATGACACTTGGTTTGGTAGCTGGCATACTGGCATGGTGAATTATTGCTGACACAAAACAGTGTCAAATATTGATGACACAAAACAGTGTCAAATATCATAAACAATCCCAAAAGAACCAACTAACCCAATAACACTTGGTACATTTAATGGCACCTGATCCATATTTCTTTGTCAGTGATCAACTGAATCTACAGCCATTAGCAGCTGACCACTACATCCAGTATTGTTGGAGACCTACATCCAATGTCAGATGGCCCTATATACAATGTCAGATGACCTTACATCCATGTTACACGGCCCTACATCCATGATTGATGGCCATACATCCAATGTTAGGTAACCCTACTTCCAATGTCAGATGGCCCTACATCTATTGTTAGATGGCCCTTCAGGGAATGTTAATTGATCCTGGCATATAACAAAAGCCTCATTTATGGAGACACTTTGTCAAAGTAATCTAAACTTCCTAACCACACCTGCCGGTGTAACTTACCTGTGCCAAATGATACCATTGATCTGAAAGTCAAGAGGTCGGGGCACTTCACCCTCTCCACAACTACCTTTACAAGGCTCCCCTGTCTTGGGGCACAAGTTCTTATTGAGGTCCTGGAATTTAAATCAGAATTTGTTATACACACATTTTTTTTCCTGCTAAAATATTGCAAAATTTAAAAAATATATTTTTAAAATATAGCCAAGGGCAATATAGCGACATCTGATTATGGCCTTTATTGAGGAGATGCCATGATCTAATTTACCTCAATGGCAATAGGTTTAGCCCCAGGAATGTTTCCATCAGCAGAAAATGATTTCATGGCATCCAAGATTGACCTGTAGCCCGTACAACGACACATGTTGCCATCAAAATTGTCTTCTACCTCCTGGGCTGTGATATTGGGATTTTGGTGGAGGAGACTGGTTGGACAAGGAACAGACGACATAGAGTTTAGATGAAGCTTTTCTTTCACAAAGATTTATATAGGCCTAACTATAAAAATTATATTTGGTATAATATTTGTCAAAATGTACAATATGGTGGATGAAAAATGAAAATACATACGCCTAATGTTATGACTTACCCATACATATTCATGACCATGCCTGGTGTACAGTAGCCACATTGTGTACCATTAAATTTGGCAATTCTTTCCTGGATTGGATGGAATCCTTTCTTTTGTCCTCCAATTCCTTCAATCGTGCTGATCTGCCAGCCATCAACTGCATACAGTGGAGTCAAGCACTGGGAATAGTAAGCAGTGGAGTCAAGAACTGGGAATAGTAAGGAGTGGAGTCAAGCAATGGGAATAGTAAGGAGTGGAGTCAAGCACTGGGAATAGTAAGGAGTGGAGTCAAGCACTGGGAATAGTAAGGAGTGGAGTCAAGAACTGGGAATAGTAAGGAGTGGAGTCAAGCACTGGGAATAGTAAGGAGTGGAGTCAAGCACTGGGAATAGTAAGGAGTGGAGTCAAGCACTGGGAATAGTAAGGAGTGGAGTCAAGCACTGGGAATAGTAAGGAGTGGAGTCAAGCACTGGGAATAGTAAGGAGTGGAGTCAAGCACTGGGAATAGTAAGCAGTGGAGTCAAGCACTGGGAATAGTAAGCAGTGGAGTCTAGCACTGGGAATAGTAAGCAGTGGAGTCTAGCACTGGGAATAGTAAGCAGTGGAGTCTAGCACTGGGAATAGTAAGCAGTGGAGTCTAGCACTGGGAATAGTAAGCAGTGGAGTCTAGCACTGGGAATAGTAAGCAGTGGAGTCAAGCACTGGGAATAGTAAGCAGTGGAGTCAAGCACTGGGAATAGTAAGCAGTAGAGTCAAGCACTGGGAACAGTAAGCAGTGGAGTCAAGCAATGGGAATCGTAAGCAGTGGAGTCAAGCACTGGGAATAGTAAGCAGTGGAGTCAAGCAATGGGAATAGTAAGGAGTGGAGTCTAGCAATGGAAATAGTAAGGAGTGGAGTCAAGCACTAAGAATAATAAGCAGTGGAGTCAAGCACTGGGATCAGTAAGCAGTGGAGTCAAGCACTGGGAATAGTAAGCAGTGGAGTCAAGCACTGGGAATAGTAAGCAATAAGAGAAATGTATCTCTTCATTACTAAAAACATTTTGGAGGATTGTACTTTGTGTCTGTACCTACTGAATGTACATTTGTGCTGTTCTTCGTGTATTTTGTCTGTACTTACAGACTGTACGCTGTACGTCTCCAACTTGCCAGACTCCGGTGACGCATGAGTGACGGTGACGGAGCAGCAGCCACACCCGCCCTCTCGGCACATGACCTTCGTCCCCTTCAAGCCCGCCACGTCCCTGAGGTAGGCATTGAGTGACGTGTACACAGACAACTGCTGAGAGGTGGACACTGGAGAAGAAAAACGGGACGCAGAAGTCAGTGACGTATTAATATATAAATACATTTATTGGTACCGGTAACCTAAGGAATCCTATTCCAGTAGACATAGGAACGGGATTCCTCTAGGTTACTAAATACGTAGTGTGAGAACTCGTTCTGGGGGTGAAAAAAAAAATGTAATTAAGAAATTCTAAGTTTTATCAATCTGGACTTAGTAAAAACGTATCCACAGCAAACCCATTGTGCCAAAGATCACAAGACAAACCCATTGTGCCAAAGATCACAAGACAAACCCATTGTGCCAAAGATCACAAGACAAAAACACTGTGCCAAAGATCACAATGTAAACTCATTGTGCAAGTGATCACAAGACAAACTCATTGTGCAAGTGATCGCAAGACAAACTCATTGTGCAAGTGATCGCAAGACAAACTCATTGTGCAAGTGATCACTAGACAAACTCATTGTGCAAAAGATCACAAGACAAACTCATTGTGCAAGTGATCACAAGACAAACTCATTGTGCAAATGATCACAAGACAAACTCATTGTGCAAGTGATTACAAGACAAACTCATTGTGCAAGTGATCACAAGACAAACTCATTGTGCAAGTGATCACAAGACAAACGCATTGTGCAAGTGATCACAAGACAAACTCATTGTGCAAGTGATCACAAGACAAACTCATTGTGCAAGTGATCACAAGACAAACTGATTGTGCAAATGATCACAAGACAAACTCATTGTGCAAATGATCACAAGACAAACCCATTGTGCAAGTGATCACAAGACAAACTCATTGTGCAAATGATCACAAGACAAACTCATGTGCAAATTATCACAAGACAAACTCATTGTGCAAATGATCACAAGACAAACTCATGTGCAAATGATCACAAGACAAACTCATTGTGCAAATGATCATAAGACAAACTCATTGTGCAAATGATCACAAGACAAACTCATTGTGCAAATGATCACAAGACAAACTCATTGTGCAAATGATCACAAGACAAACTCATTGTGCAAATGATCACAAGACAAACTTATTGTGCAAATGATCACAAGACAAACTCATTGTGCAAGTGATCACAAGACAAACTCATTGTGCAAATGATCACAAGACAAACTCATGTGCAAATGATCACAAGACAAACTCATTGTGCAAATGATCAAAAGACGAACTCATTGTGCAAAAGATCACAAGACAAACCCATTGTGCCAAAGATCACGAGACAAAAACATTGTGCCAAAGATCACAATGTAAACTCATTGAGCAAGTGATCACAAGACAAACTCATTGTCCAACTGATCGAAAGACAAACTCATTGTACAAATGATCACAAGACAAACTCATTGTGCAAGTGATCACAAGACAAACTCATTGTGCAAGTGATCACAAGACAAACTCATTGTGCAAGTGATCACAAGACAAACTCATTGTGCAAGTGATCACAAGACAAACTCATTGTGCAAGTGATTACAAGACAAACTCATTGTGCAAGTAATCACGAGACAAACTCATTGTGCAACTGATCGCAAGACAAACTCATTGTGCAAGTGATCACAAGACAAACTCATTGTGCAAGTGATCACAAGACAAACGCATTGTGCAAGTGATCACAAGATGAACTCATTGTGCAAGTGATCACAAGACAAACTCATTGTGCAAGTGATCACAAGACAAACTCATTGTGCAAATGATCACAAGACAAACTCATTGTGCAAGTGATCACAAGACAAACTCATTGTGCAAGTGATCACAAGACAAACTCATTGTGCAAGTGATCACAAGACAAACTCATTGTGCAAGTGATCACAAGACAAACTCATTGTGCAAATGATCACAAGACAAACTCATGTGCAAATGATCACAAGACAAACTCATTGTGCAAATGATCACAAGACAAACTCATTGTGCAAATGATCACAAGACAAACTCATTGTGCAAATGATCACAAGACAAACTCATTGTGCAAATGATCACAAGACAAACTCATTGTCCAAATGATCACAAGACAAACTCATTGTGCAAGTGATTACAAGACAAACTCATTGTGCAAGTGATCACAAGACAAACTCATTGTGCAAGTGATGGGGTAATGGTAACAGTAACATGATGGCAATGGTACCATAATGGCAATGGTACCGTGATGGAAATGGTACCATAATGGCAATGGTACCATGATGGAAATGGTACCATAATGGCAATGGTACCATGATGGAAATGGTACCATAATGGCAATGGTACCATGATGGGAATGGTACCATGGGGGCACTGGTGAGGTCGACGCCTTAGCTTTCTTTTAAGATCCATGTTAAGCCAAGCTATCGGCTTGTGAATTTTACACCAGTCACATAAATGCGTCTCTTTTTCCTGATATCGTGTAGGGTCAGTGAGCAGTTAGCATTCGTGTAGAAATGTTTAATTAAACAAACTACGTCATTACCTCTGTGCTCCTCTCCATTGATGGAGAAACAAATTTCTTGGCTCCCGCTGAAAGGTCAAGAGAAAATAGAATACATTTTTATGTTTAATTTTATGAAACGGAATGTAGACGGCAGTGGGGGTTTGGAGAAATTTAGCATTCAGTAATCTATTACAGTAATAGAATTAGTTAATCTATTTATAAGAAGCATGCCATTATGCAGTTTGCCATTGAGATAGTTTACACGTTGACTGCAACTGGTGCAAGCATTAATTAACATACATATACGGCTTAGTTAGATGACCAGGGATCCCCACGAGTCTAAGGGTCAGATGATGTTGCATAGTTCATGGTGTCTCTCTCCACCCTGACATCACGAGGACCTGAAGTGATGTTAAAACACAGAATGTGATACAATAAATAGTACATACCTTTGAGCCATGCTGACAGGTGATAGATTTGAAACACTACCAGTCTAGTCTTGTCTTAGTTTGTGCAGGATTACAGTTACAAATGATAGGCAATGAAACAATTCTGGTCTAGTCTCGTCTAAGTTTTATTGAGATTATAGTTAAGCTTTACCCGACACTCTCATCTGGGTGCACATTATATAATTGACTGCATGACTTGGCGAATGTTCGTGATGTAGGCCAGAGTTTGAGAGGTCAAGGTTCTTACTCTCCCGGCAGTGTAAACAGCACTTTTTAGCTGGATATTTGGGTCACAATTGGTCAATTGATCTATATCATCACGTAGGGCTATCCTATGCGCTTGTACAGGTAACTTTGAATTTCTTTCATAAAACGCAGTCAAACAATCGGGTAGCCTCAGAGACAAAAAGGGTTTACTTTTTTTCTTCTTCTTGCATATTTCAAACAATATTAGAAAATGTATTTGGGATTTGACACCTCGACAAACATAAGGTGAAAATTGTTTGGCAATCAGTCGACAAATTTGGCTCACTGGTCAAAGGGAGGTACCTCAAATGAAAGATAGATTCGTAACTAATATTGCAGTGATTATTTTCGGGGAAAAAAGATCGCAACAAGAAAAAGTCAATTTGGCGCCTTTATTTGAGTAAGACTTTAAAAAAAATATTGTTTCAAATGGTTAATTGTGAAAGAGAACAAAAATAAGGTTACCATAAGCCCAACTAGACTTAGACATAGGGCTACCTTAAGCCCAAGTAAACTTAGACATAGTGTTACCATAAGCCCAACTAGACTTAGACATAGGGTTACCATGAGTCCAACTAGACTTAGATATATGGTTACCATAAGCCCAACTAGACTTAGACATAGGGTTACCATGAGTCCAACTAGACTTAGACATAGGGTTACCATAAGCCCAACTAGACTTAGACATAGGGTTACCATGAGTCCAACTAGACTAAGACATAGCGTTACGGCAAGTCCTCAGACGAAATAGAGGACACTTAAAATGTTCATTTATTCTGGTTACCAACCCGTAGCCAGCTCCCAGGACTACGCCAATGTTAAGTGTTGACCTAGGACTACGCCAGTGTAAGTGTTGCACGAATAAAATTAAAGTTATACTACATAAAAATATTGTTCTTATTGTAAATAGTTTCAATGATAACTTTGTATTAAGTGAGTGTTCAGTACACATTACATTACACTGACTGATTTTTTGCGTGCAATATCAGAATGAAGTAAAATTGTTTTTAATAAGCAACAGCTGCAGTCCATTCATTTAAAGTCTGTGATTGTGCTTGCCAGACAGCTGCAGTCCATAGAATTTAAAGTCTGTGATCGTGCTTGTCAGACAGCTGCAGTCCGTAGATTTAAAGTCTGTGATCGTGCTTGTCAGACAGCTGCAGTCCGTAGATTTAAAGTCTGTGATGGTGCTTGCCAGACAGCTGCAGTCCATAGAATTTAAAGTCTGTGATCGTGCTTGTCAGACAGCTGCAGTCCGTAGATTTAAAGTCTGTGATGGTGCTTGCCAGACAGCTGCAGTCTATAGATTTAAAGTCTATGATGGTGCTTGCCAGACAGCTGCAGTCAATCGATTTAAAGTATGTGATGGTGCTTGCCAGACAGCTGCAGTCCATATATTTAAGTATGTGATTGTGCTTGCCAGGCAGCTGCAGTCCATAGATTTAAAGTCTGTGATCGTGCTTGTCAGACAGCTGCAGTCCATAGATTAAAAGTCTGTGATGGTGCTTGCCAGACAGCTGCAGTCCATAGATTTAAAGTCTGTGATCGTGCTTGTCAGACAGCTGCAGTTCATAGATTTAAAGTCTGTGATGGTGCTTGCCAGACAGCTGCAGTCCATAGATTTAAAGTCTGTGATCGTGCTTGTCAGACAGCTGCAGCTGTAGTGGCGTAGCGAGGGGGCATCATGCCCCGGGCGCTACTCACAAAGGGGCGCCAAATGGTATATTTTACACATAATATTGTATGGTTTTCGAATACGGGGGGGGACGCTAAAAAGGTATTGTGCCCTGGGCGCGAGTTAAGCTCGCTACGCCACTGTGCAGCAGTGCCGTCTTAAGGCATGGGCCTACTTGGCACTGGCCCAGGGCCTCATGCTTCTAGGGGGCCTCACGCTTCTAGGGGGCCTCATGTTTCTAGGAGATTTATCCTTTTGGAGACGTTATGCTTTACATGCTGTCAATGAATATTGGAAGATTTTGGCAGTTTAATTTGATTTAAGAATCAGTGGACAGCACGTTTCCCAATTTTAACCTGACAATTTTATCGACACATTCCAAAATTAATATTATAACTGCGAATCACATGTTGGATACTGCTTAAAGGGAAATAACTTAACTCTCGTTAACACGTTTTACTTCTCTCATATACGAATCGAAACAAAACAAATTTATGTTTACAATCATGTTGGACTAAGATGTTCGTCCCGAGCGGTAATAACCCTAGCTGCGCCACTGCTCCCTACTCAGAAGTGAAATTGGTTGAGAAAAGCAGTGCTGTCTTTAGACATGGGAACACTGTGCACTCGCCCAGGTTCTCACGCCCCTATGTGGCCTCGTGCTCGAGGGGGCCTCACGCCCCCAGGGCGCCAAACGCTTCAAGGGAAATTATGCTGCCAAAGCTATAAGTGAATATTGAAATATTTTTGGCAATTTAATTTTCTTTAAAAATGAAAGCTTCAAGTTTTTTATAAACAAGTTTCTTTCGATTCTCAAATCATTTCATTTTTTTATTTTATTTTTGTACTAGCTTTAGAAACATTATCTTTTGATAAATTATATATTATGGGGGGAAAATCCATTTATTATTTTCTTGGTTTTGGGGGGGGGGGAGTTAAAAAGTCTTACAAAAGGCACCAATCGTTCATTATTTAGTAATATAAATGCTGAAAGTTATAGTAGTTATAGTAGTTGTGGCAGTTGTAGCAGTTAGAAATATCAAATAAACTTTTTAAGTTACTACATTTGTTTGGAAATTTATGCTGACTCATTTTCCCTCAGAAAAATCCCATGTCAATAAATAAGTATGTGACGTCATTTCTAAATAGTTCATTTTTTCTTCTTTTATTATGCAATTTATTTATTTTTTTAATTTTTTAATCTGTTTTATAAAATAGCCATACAAAATATATAGACATTTTTCTACAAAACGCTTTTCCAAAAATATACTACTACAAAGTACAATTGATGTTTTCTATACCCGGTACCTTTAGAGTTTTTACAGTCGTATGAGTGTGACTTTTAAAAAATGCGTGTTAGCGCCCATGAAGTTGGACAGATTTATACGTTGACATTACTGAAAGTAAGTGACGCAATTACATTGTTGTGTTACATATTACTTAAGCGTGGAAATATGAGTTCTCACAAATGCCTTGCATTACTGTTGTGTGCCCACATCGATCGTGATCTTGACAAGTGGAAAGAAATTAGCGATAGCACTGGGTGAATGTCTTTATGATTTGCAAAGAACATTGCATTCATTGGGAACATTGCATTCATTGGGAACATTGCATTCATTGGGAACATTGCATTCATTGGGAAAATTGCATTCATTGGGAACATTGCATTCATTTAGAACATTGCATTCATTGGAAACATTGCATTCATTGGGAACATTGCATTCATTGGGAACATTGCATTCATTGGGAACATTGCATTCATTGGAAACATTGCATTCATTGGGAACATTGCATTAATTGGGAACATTGCATTCATTTAGAACATTGCATTCATTGGGAACATTGCATTCATTGGAAACATTGCATTCATTGGGAACATTGCATTCATTGGTAACATTGCATTCATTGGGAACATTGCATTCATTGGGAACATTGCATTCATTGGGAACATTGCATTCATTGGAAACATTGCATTCATTGGGAACACTGCATTCATTGGGAACATTGCATTCATTGGGAACATTGCATTCATTGGGAACATTGCATTCATTGGGAACATTGCATTCATTGGAAACATTGCATTCATTGGGAACATTGCATTCATTGGGAACACTGCATTCATTGGGAACACTGCATTCATTGGGAACACTGCATTCATTGAAACCATTGCATTCATTGGGAACATTGCATTCATTGGGAACATTGCATTCATTGGAAACACTGCATTCATTGGGAACATTGCATTCATTGGAAACACTGCATTCATTGGAAACACTGCATTCATTGGGAACATTGCATTCATTGGAAACACTGCATTCATTGGGAACATTGCATACATTGGAAACATTGCATTCATTGGAAACACTGCATTCATTGGAAACACTGCATTCATTGGGAACATTGCATTCATTGGAAACACTGCATTCATTGGGAACATTGCATTCATTGGAAACACTGCATTCATTGGGAACATTGCATTCATTGGAAACACTGCATTCATTGGGAACATTGCATTCATTGGAAACACTGCATTCATTGGGAACATTGCATTCATTGGAAACATTGCATTCATTGGAAACACTGCATTCATTGGAAACACTGCATTCATTGGGAACATTGCATTAATTGGAAACACTGCATTCATTGGGAACATTGCATTCATTGGAAACACTGCATTCATTGGGAACATTGCATTCATTGGGAACATTGCATTCATTGGAAACATTGTATTCATTGGAAACACTGCATTCATTGGAAACACTGCATTTATTGGAAACACTGCATTCATTGGAAACATTGCATTAATTGAAAACATTGCATTCATTGGGAACATTGCATTCATTGGAAACACTGCATTCATTGGGAACATTGCATTCATTGGAAACACTGCATTCATTGGGAACATTGCATTCATTGGAAACACTGCATTCATTGGGAACATTGCATTCTTTGGGAACATTGCATTCATTCGAAACATTGCATTCATTGGAAACACTGCATTCATTGGAAACACTGCATTCATTGGAAACACTGCATTCATTGGAAACATTGCATTCATTGGGAACATTGCATTCATTGGGAACATTGCATTCATTGGAAACACTGCATTCATTGGAAACACTGCATTCATTGGGAACATTGCATTCATTGGAAACACTGCATTCATTGGGAACATTGCATTCATTGGGAACATTGCATTCATTGGGAACATTGCATTCATTGGGAACATTGCATTCATTGGGAACATTGCATTCATTGGGAACATTGCATTCATTGGGAACATTGCATTCATTGGGAACATTGCATTCATTGGGGCCCCGCGCTTTTTTAAAATCATATGACTTTAAAAGTTTTGGAGAAAATTTATTTTATACTTTTTAGTACATTTTAGTACTTTTGGAAAATAGTGGGTTTTTTTTTTTTTGTAAAGCCTATTTTTAGAAACGTTCTATTTGGAACTTTTTAGTCTGTAGATGTAGAAGATGTAATAAGAGATCAGAAAGTGAGTTGAAACATATGAGTCAAAAAGCGTGCAGTGCCCTTGAAATACATATACGTGAAATGTCAGTGGGGATCTTTCCGTATGTAAAATGTTATTGTCATTGTTGATTGTTATCGGGTATGCACAAAGAAACGCTGTAGTGAAAACCCGATGTCCATATCACTTTCCGTTCCTGCGATATCCGCAGAGGTATCTCAAGGGTAAGTGAAGGTCGTTGGTAACCTACTGATCATGAAGGGTTGTATTGTAAAAAAAAGTATCAGGTAAAAAAGTGTAAAAAAAGTATCAGGTCAATTGAACATAATGAAGTTCGTTAAATTAAGAAAAAGCGTTTTTAAAAATTTGAATGAGTTTTTCAAATTTATTACTGCATCATATCGTTCAAAAATGTTTAACTCTTTTGTCATTCCTTATTTTTGCTTGGATTTTAACGTACTACTAAGAAAAAAACACACACACACACGGGTTTTTGGTGCGAGCGAATCGAGTGGAGCAGAGTTTGACATGTGAAGGTTGTCAGGAGAAGCTCTCAACATGCAACAAAACTAGCAGTACTGAAACTCCCGCCAAAACTAGCAGTACTAAAACTCCCGCCAAAACCAGCAGCACTGAAACTCCCTCCAAACATAGCAGTACCGATAATGACCGCATCTTGAACGCTTACATGCGTTTGTCAATCAACAGTCACCCCATAAACATAAAAATGAAACGGATTATATTTTGGGCAATTGTTTTAAGAAATGTGTATCTCCACTGAGGTAGAAGTATTAATAGTCTAGAACTATGAACGTCAATGGTGGCCGTGTTTGAATAAAGGTGGAAGAACAATTCTGGGAGATTTTTGAAGGAAAAAAAAAAAAGGGGGACGGCAATAAGTTCTGGAAAGATAACTCTGTCAACGGAAGGGAAAGTCTAATCGACCTGTAATTGAATTATGGCTTTTGTAGCAGAACTTATGGAATTTGGATCCTTGAACACCATAGCTAGAGATGTTATTAATACATCCGCCTGGCTCGCATATATGGCTCTGTCAAGCGTTGAAAATGCACCGCTGTCCAATAAGCAGTCGGCGGACAGACGTGACGTATTGCTGGTCTTCAACGGACGTACTTCTGGTGTTAAACGGACGTATTGCTGGTCTTCAACGGACGTACTTCTGGTATTAAACGGACGTAGTGCTGGTGTTAAACGGACGTATTGCTGGTGTTCAACAGACGTATTGCTGGTCTTTAACAGGCGCATTGCTGGTGTTCAGCGTATTGCTGGTGTTCAACGGACGTATTGCTGGTTTTAAACGGACGTATAGGTGGTATTCAAAGGACGTATTGCTGGTGTTCAACGGACGTATTGGTGGTATTCAAAGGACGTATTGCTGGTGTTCAACGGACGTATTGGTGGTATTCAAAGGACGTATTGCTGGTGTTCAACGGACGTATTGGTGGTATTCAAAGGACGTATTGCTGGTGTTCAACGGACGTATTGGTGGTATTCAAAGGACGTATTGCTGGTGTTCAACGGACGTATTAATGGTATTCAAATGACGTATTGTTGGTGTTCAACAGACGTATTGCTGGTGTTCAACAGACGTATTGCTGGTATTCAAATGACGTATTGTTGGTGTTCAACAGACGTATTGCTGGTGTTCAACAGACGTATTGCTGGTTTCAACAGACGTATTGCTGGTGTTCAACAGACGTATTGCTGGTGTTCAACTTCAACGGTATTCAAATTAAAGTATATTCATTTATGCACATTTTTGCGTATTTTTAAAAATGTAGGTGAAATAGTTCTTGAGATATAAATGTATCCGCATTTGGAAGCAAAAAAAATAAAATAATATTTTTTTTAAAAAAATGAAATCGTCGGATTTCCTGAATTAATGATTTTAAAACAATGAAGATCTCCCAAAATAATTGTTTTATCAAATGATCAGTCCCTTTTACAAATGGCGGCATCCCTTATATGTGCTAAATATTTTTGTGAATAGAAAATTGACGCAAGATTTGTTTATATTTTATTAATACAACAATGCCTAGTGATAAAAAATAATCAGGTTATTCAAATTTTGTGGAAATAGATTTGCTAAGCCTAGTTCTAGTATTGGACAGAATGAAGATATTTATTAAATGTAAGTAACAATGCCAATCAATGAATGCATATGGTAGGTACTTTGGTAAAAAATTCAAAAATTTTGAATAAATAAACCAATGGCATAGTTCAATAGAGCTAATTTTTTACAGAATTATAACACCAAAATCATATTTTTAGCTGTTGTAGTTTTAAAGTTATGAATTTTTAAAGTGCGACTTCATTTGTCCTTTTTTAACATGGACCATGGACCGCATCGCCATATTCTGTGACCCAATTCAGCTGTTCGCGTCACGAGCTAAATAACTCTCGTTTTAATTATAATTATATACGACTTTTACTTTTATTTTCAGAACTATGATGTAATAAAAAATAATTTTATACAATTATATATAAATTATAATTTATCTAACTATCACTATGTATATCAGTAAATTTAATATAAAATGTATTAATATAAGGCTTTTCTGTTTACCAAATTTACGGAGTCCATTATACCGGTATATGCTATATAGTTTATATAAGGCAATGCATCCCCTAAAATACTGTTTGGGATCTACTTATTTTGAACTTTCAACTTTGCCACATGACTAATTAATTAAAGCTTTCCTTGACTAACTGTGTGATAGTTTTGCACACGGCAACCTTTTATGAATGAAAATGAGATAGTATTCTACGGTATAGCCATTTGCAAGTGACTGAATGGCTGCCCATCATGCGCATGGCATTTTGCACACGGCAAATTATGATCATTTATAATATGGACGCTGCCGTTTTCTTTAACCTCAAATTAAAATATTATTCTTTCAATAACATTTAAGTTCATTCTAAAACATAATTTATCAAATCTTTTGATGTAAATAGTGGTAATAGTTAATTATTTCCCAAGTATCGGCCATAGTTGCCCCTGGCAACGGTTGCACACTACACTACTTGATCAGATTCAACTAAGTGACTTCTTCACTTCATTACTCAGCTACCACATGACCCATATATATTCAGTATGTTTATTCAATGTTATTTATTAAGTTTTTACTGTTATTTCTAGTTGCAACTCTTAATATTTGTGTTGTAATGTTAAAACAAAAACAACATAAGTGATCTGAAACTAATCTGCGTCTTCCGCCATTAAAAAGGGGGCGTGGTCACATCCTAATCGAAATTGGGCTAGTCCACCTAGTGACAATACAGGTTACGGAGACAAGCATAACTAATGTGAGACATGACCTACTTCAATGAGAATTGGCACAAAGATACTTCAATATCTACTGCTTTTCACGATTTAATATGAAAGACCTGTTCTTTTTATTTCACAAAAAATTTTGTATGCGAAGATGCCTTATATATACCAATGATTTTCAAAATAAAAGTCGATTGAAAATGCAAAATTGCTGGATGGAAATGTAGGCCAATATGTCTTCCAAAGTGAAAAGGCGGAAGCGGAACTCAATTACATGTCAAAAGGACTCATTTATTAATGAATTGACACTCACATTAAAAAATTAAAAAGTCGGATTTTAATGCGCCGACGCCCATTTCCGATACAAATTTTTTTAAGTAGTCTCCCTTGCTTTATCGAAGTACCTACATATGGTAGGTACTTTGGTAAAAAATTCAAAAATTTTGAATAATAAACCAATGGCATAGTTGAATAGATTATAGAGCTAATTTTTTTACAGAATTATAACACAAAAATCATATTTGTAGCTGTTGTAGTTTTAAAGTTATGAATTTTTAAAGTACGACTTCATTTGTCCTTTTTTAACATGGACCGCATCGCCACATTCTGTGACCCAATTCAGCTGTTCGCGTCACGAGCTAAATAACTCTTGTTTTAATTATAATTTTATACGACTTTTATTTTCAGAACTATGCTGTAATAAAAAATAATTTTATACAATTATAATTTATCTAACTATGCACTATCACTATGCATATCAGTAAATTTAATATATAATGTATTAATATAGAAAGTGTCTACACGTCCGGCGCGCCGTACTTTTTATCCCCTGCACTAAACGTCCGGCGCGCTGGACTTTTTATTGCGGGAGCTATACATCCGGCGACCAAATCACATGACCGCCGTAACAAACTCTAATTCTCAGTACTGACCTAGTTTTAAGATAAGGCTGTCCTATATAATTCTGTGTGGTCTTGTGGTAGAATATACGCCTAGCGACCTTACGATATGTGATAGGTTACTGGATCGGGAACAAGTTTTACTTTTTTTTTTTTAAATTAAATAAAAAATATATTTTATATTTAATTTATTATGTTTATTTGTAGCAGTAGTCAGAGCTTTATGAGATGTTTAACCAATATAAAGGACTTTTTTTTTTTGTTGAGCGGAATCAAATAGTAATACTAGTACGTCTACTACTACTAACTACTAGTTAGTTAAGAGTTAAGTCAAGTAGAGGCCCACTAGTTTAATATTCACAGTCAAATGCTTACAGTTTATGTATCTCATAGTCATAGCATATGAATATATTAACATGTTCAGTATTTATTATCTAGGGATCGGCTGACTAATATTTGTAATTACTGTACACAATATTGGAATATCATATGCAATGCAACTATTTTGCCGGCGACCTCTTGTCACATGACCTGACGGAATAATAACACCTACTAGTCGTCCGGCGGTCACATGACATATCTTCCACTAGCGGTCACTAGCTCGCTGGAAAAATTTCTCTAACTAGGCGTCCGGTGGTCATGTGACTTGGTCGCCAGACTTTTTATCTCCCACACTAAACGTCCGGCGCGCCGGACGAGTAGACACTGCCATTAATATAAGGCTTTTCTGTTTACCAAATCTACGGAGTCCAAAATACCGGTATATGAAAATGCTATATAGTTTATATACGGCAATGCATCCCCTAAAATACTGTTTGGGATTTACTTATTTTGAACTTTCAACTTTGGCACATGACTAATTAATTAAAGCCTTGACTAACTGTGTGATAGTTTTGCACACGGCAACCTTTTATGAATGAAAATGAGATAGTATTCTCCGGTATAGCCATTTGCAAGTGACTGAATGGCTGCCCTTGCGCATGGCCATGACATTTTGCACACTGCAAATTCACTACCGGTTTCTTTAACCTCAAATTAAAATATAATTCTTTCAATTACATTTAAGTTTCTTCTAAAACATAATTTATCAAATCTTTTGATGTAAATAGTGGTAATAGTTAAATATTTCCCAAGTATCGGCCATAGTTGCCCCTGGCAACGGTTGCACACTACACTACTTGATCAGTGTCACTCAGTGACTTCTTCACTTCATTACTCAGCTACCACATGACCCAAATATATTCAGTATGTTTATTCAATGTTATTTATTAAGCTTTTACTGTTATTTCTAGTTGCAACTCTTAATATTTGTGTTGTAATGTTAAAACAAAAACAACATAAGTGACCTGAAACTAATCTGCGTCTTCCGCCATTAAAAAGGGGGCGTGGTCACATCCTAATCGAAATTGGGCTAGTCCACCTAGTAACAATACAGGTTACGGAGACAAGCATAACTAATGTGAGACATGACCTACCTCAATGAGAATTGGCACAAAGATACTTCAATATCTAATGCTTTTCACGATTTAATATGAAAGATCAGCTCTTTTTATTTCACAAAAAATTTTGAATGCGAAGAAGCCTTATACATGCCAATGATTTTCAAAATAAATGTCAATTGAAAATGCAAAATTGCTGGATTGAAATTTAGGCCAATATGTCTTCCAAAGTGAGAAGGTGGAAGCGGAACACAATTACATGTCAAAAGGACTCATTTATTAATGAATTGACACTCACATTAAAAAAATTAAAAAGTTGGATTACATTGCGCCGACGCCCATTTCCGATACAAATTTTTTTAAGTAGTCTCCCTTGCTTTACCAAAGTCCCTACATATGGTAAATTATGACATATGACTCTGAATATTATTAATTATCAATCAATGTTTAATGTATTGTTGAGACAATTGATGAAGATTTAATAGGGAATCCTGGAATGGATATAGAAATTGGACTCTGAAATATTGCAACAACAAATATCACAAGTAGTAGCCTATCATTTAGTATGTAAATATAGTCACAGATGTAAAGCCTGATGATGTGATGAAACTAACAGAAAGGGTCATGAGTCTACTTAACTAGGCAGTAAATTTTTATTCAAGTGTAGTAAGCAAGCTCACTTTGATAGTTTAAAAATTTCTATTAATCGCAGAGCTGTCTTGCCATGTGATGCCTGGAGGAGGTCTTGAAGATTTGCGAACATTTTGTGTACTGATGAGATTACCACCACCAATTGAAAAAAGCTCTTATAAAAAGAGCTTTTTTCAATTGGTGGTGGTAATCTCATCAATGAGTCTAATGAAAACACTGTTAATACCAATGCACAACTACCCAGCATAGAAAAAGCAGCAAAAATTGAATATCATTTAGCTGATGTTCCAGAAAAGAGGATGTTTGCAGAAATATTGATGCATCTATGATCTAAATCTATTGATGGGACTTGGATGACTAGTAGAGTTTAGAGGCCACACATCCCAAATAGTCGTAGCAGCTTTGATTGGGTGTGTAACTGGGAAAGTTCTGGATACAGATGTACTTTATGAAGTATGTAAGTCATGTGAGTATTGGGAAAAGAAAGATAACAATTCTTAGGGTTATCAATCATGGAAAAGTAATCAGTGAAATCACGAATCGCAATTTTCTACCAATCATAAGGGATCGTCCAGAGGAATGGAAGCATCAATAGCTGTAAACTTATTTTTAAAATACACCAAGAAAAATGGAACAAGGAGATTTTCATTTGGCAGTTACCATTGATATCAAGTTAAAGTGTTCTCAATTCTGCACAAATATATGTACCGGTATTTTTTAAAATTTAGGTGAAATTGTTCTTGAGATATGCTTTTTTTCTATTATAGAAATCGGTAGTGGTATATACGAATTTATCAACAATAAAAAATAAGTTTACTTTTTCATGAATTAATTATTTTTCAAACAATGATGACCTCCCCAAAAATTGTTTAATACAATGATCAGTCCATTTGAATATAGCAGCTTCTACTTCTATTAAAATTAGCACAATATTTTTGTAAAAATAAAAATCGTCATTTGATTTGCTTATACAATGCCTAGTGATAATAAATATTCAGGATATTGAAAGTAACTACAGTTTTGTCAAAAAAGAGGTTAATTCTGGGATAATGGTATGGGATTTTCCAAGAGATGTCTCACCCTAAACAGATAGTTAAAGGAAATAGGAAGCATACTCATTTATCTAGAGTGATTTCCCTTCAAACAATATACACTAAATCATAATGATTTTGCTAGAGTGGATTATATTCCGGGCTGTGACACCACAGAAAGGAGATT
Source organism: Omphiscola glabra (assembly GCA_964017045.1). NCBI lineage: Eukaryota > Metazoa > Mollusca > Gastropoda > Lymnaeidae > Omphiscola > Omphiscola glabra. Next base: position 51,581,156 of record OZ024795.1, on the reverse strand, counting down.
AACGGCAGATGATCGGCCATTATGATAATTATAGGGTGTGTGAGAGGGCTGGAATGGGGGGGGGGGATGTTTGTGCATGTGTATAATATATAATATAAGCTGTGAAGTTTAATGATAATATAATTCGCTACTTTTTTTTATTGAGGGGTGGTTGACAAATCATTTGGTCTAAGAAGTATAATAGCTGATCTGATGAAGTATGAAGCTAGAAGTTTACTTTTTGTTAATAAGCCTGAAGAATGAGCCACACAGTGGGATCAGACTATGATAAAAACTTCATTCTTGTGGCTCATTAGGGTTAACAATACATGGTCAAGGGCTTACTAATAAGTATTACAATTTATTGACAACTGTTAGATGTTATATACCAGAATTATCATAAGGTAGGCCATTTTAAAAATAATAAAATTTTATGAACCTTCACAGATTTTAGTTTTATAATTTATGAAAGTTCACAACATTTTGTTTTATTCTCAAATTCATTAAAAAAAAAATAGCCTTTGCAAAAATATATCCATGTATTTGTTAGCGGGTGAACAATGCTTTAATTGATTTTTTACCGGTATGACAATGTTAGCAGGTGAACAATGCTTTAATTTACTTTGTACCGGTATGACAATGTTAGCAGGTGAACAATGCTTTAATTGACTTTGTACCATTATGCCAATGTTAGCATGTGAACAATGCTATTAGTGACTTACTGAATGAAATATTTTCAGTTTATGTTTTCTTCTATCAAGCTGATTTAACATTGTTATAATATTTCAAGCTGGTTTAATCATGCGCTGTAAATTAAGTGTAATCACTTACAATAGAATTTTTCTTATAAAATTGTTTACACACCGGTACCGGTTTTTAAAAAAGAATATTTCCAGTGGTAGGATTATATAATCTCATATTGCCATGAAGGTCATCAAGTAAACATTCTGTTTTTAACATGACATGCCAGATACTCAAGATGAGATCAGTCAGGTATTATAGACTTAAACCAGCTTAAATTATTATATTATTATAGAATTTAACCAGCTTATATTATTTTACCTGGTACAGAGTTTTTATATTATGTTGGAGTTAGAATTAGCTGCCTCAGTATAATTCACAATGTTTGAATTTTAGATATAAATAAGAGGGGTTTTTTTATGGTTGCAGTGGTAGGATAATATACAGGTAATTAAATCTATTGTTTATATACCGGTAATTAAATCTAGAATTATATAATAATATCTAGGAATATATAATTAAATCTCAAAACAATAAATTCTAAAAGTAAATATTTTTTATCGGTATAGTTTTGTATGATTAGAATATTAAGTTTAGATGAGAAGTATAGTTAGAATTTTAAGTTTAAACAAGAAAAATGGTTATAATATCAAGTTAAGATTAGAAGCTTAAGATTTAAATATGTATTCCTCTAGATGAGTCTCTCCTCAAATTTGTTTGAATGTATTCATGAAAGCCATGGAGATGACCAAACTGGACATTGAAAACTGAACATGAAGATGACCAAGCTGGACATTGAAAACTTCACAAGAAGATGACCAAACTGGACATTGAAAACTTTACATGAAGATGACCAAGCTGGACATTGAAAACTTCACATGAAGATGACCAAACTGGACATTGAAAACTTCACAAGAAGATGACCAAGCTGGACATTGAATACGTCAATTGAAGATGTCAGAACTGGACATTAAAAACTTCATAACTTTTCCATGACAAGGATGACCTATTGAAGTAGGTTTTTTTTTTCATTCCCCTTCATTCAAGAAACAACAAAAAATACAACTATATTATTACTAAGTTTTATCATATTTTAAAGATTAATTCATATGAAGACTATGATTATTGACATTATTACGTACATAAAAGACATAACGTACAATAGTACAGAGGATGTCATCTTACTATTATGGGAAAGACTACCATCACCTAGACAGCCCTAAAATATATGCTAGGGTGCTTTTCTTAGACTTGTCATCAGCTGTTATTATTAGTGGCCTTATATAGCACAGTAACCAGCCTAGGGCTGGGCTCACCTCGCTGTACATAAAAATATTACCAAAAGAGACATAATCGTGACATTAAAATAAAATACATTTATGTAATAAAGAACAGCTGTATAACAACAATTAACACTATCCAACCACACCACTGTCCAACCAAACCACTATCCAACCACACCACTGTCCAACCAAAACACTATCCAACCACACCACTGTCCAACCAAAACACTATCCAACCACACCACTGTCCAACCAAACCACTATCCAACCACACCACTGTCCAACCACACCACTATCCAACCACACCACTGTCCAACCACAACACTATCCAACCACACCACTGTCCAACCACACCACTATCCAACCACACCACTATCCAACCACACCACTGTCCAACCACACCACTATCCAACCACACCACTATCCAACCACACCACTATCCAACCACACCACTGTCCAACCACACCACTGTCCAACCACACCACTGTCCAACCAAAGCACTGTCCAACCACACCACTGTCCAACCACACCACTATCCAACCACACCACTATCCAACCACACCACTATCCAACCACACCACTATCCAACCACACCACTATCCAACCACACCACTATCCAACCACACCACTATCCAACCACACCACTATCCAACCACACCACTATCCAACCACACCACTGTCCAACCACACCACTGTCCAACCACACCACTGTCCAACCACACCACTGTCCAACCACACCACTGTCCAACCACACCACTGTCCAACCAAAACACTGTCCAACCACACCACTGTCCAACCACACCACTGTCCAACCACACCACTGTCCAACCACACCACTGTCCAACCACACCACTGTCCAACCAAAACACTGTCCAACCACACCACTGTCCAACCACACCCCTATCCAACCACACCTTATGATTAAAAAGCTTTATTTGTCAGGCTTAAATTCAAAAATTCAAACGAAGATACTGAATTTTTAAAAAAATTGCCCACATTATTTCAAGGTGAATGACCAAATATCATTAACTAGAGAAATATGTACCGGGACAGCACAAGGTTGCGTTGTCTCCCCTGTTCTGTATACAATATATACCAATAATACCCAGAGCCCAAGCAACACCAATCCAATCATTAAATTTGCTGATGATACCACCAACTTACTAGTGCTAGCTTTATCAGTTGGTGCAATGAAAATACTTTTTTTCTGTTGAATGTCTCCAAAATGAAAGAAATGCTTGTCAATATCCAGAGGGGGATCACCCTGTTGTAGATCTCACAGTAAATAATCACAGTATAGAGCATGTAGAGACATAGAAGTATCTAGCTGTCACAGTCTGAAGCAAGTAGAGACATAGAAGAATCTAGCTGTCACAGTATAGAGCAAGTAGAGACATAGTAGTATCTAGTTGTCACCATTAATAATAAGCTGACATGGCATGAACACGACCAAATTTTTTATAAAATTTCAACCAAACTAACAAGTTATTAACTTATTAGGGGGGTCCATTAATTATGTCAACAAAATGGGGGGGGGGGGGTGTTTGGAAATGTTTGACAGTTGTTGACTAGGGATAGGGGGGTAGAATAGTTGACGTCAACAATCATGTTTTCACTATTAAAATTTTAATCTTAAAAATTGACTGGTTATTACATTATTTTTAAAAATTTGTAAGTGTAAAAGTCATATAATTTTTAGGCTTTTAACAATATAAGATTTATTTAATATGTGTCTGTCTGTACACTGCAGATGGCTGGTCAGAATGTTAGCACACTTAAAGTTAAATAAGAATGATGTTAACTTGTTTGGTATATCAGTTCCGCTAAATGAAAATGATAAATCAGTAGACTATGCCCATCAGGGGCGTTATTTCAGGTTGGTTTTTTTCAATATGGGGGGGGGGGGGGGGGGTCAAAGCCAAAACTAGGTTGGCTTGTTAAGTTGTTTATTACTGGAGGTGCCACATAACATAGCAATTAAAAATAACCTCCAAATTCAGGGGGTATGGGGGGGAGTTAAATGCCCCCCTGCCCTATCCAAATGGTGTCCCTGATGCCCATTGTTATGATAGAGCAACACCTGGCTACTTTATGGGAAGATGATAGCAGCTAGGAACTATCCAATTGTAAGCCATACTGACAATAATCCTATTTATACCACAAACAAAGATAGTTAGTCTTGAACAACCTGTTAATTGATTCTGCATTATAAGTGTAAAAACTTGATTAATCAGCTAAAGATATAATAAATAGTTACAATTTTGTGTCATTAAAATAGATCACAAAGTCAATTGTATTTATACATTTATTTATATTATAATTTATTTGGGGGATGGGGGGGGTGTTAGAAAATGTTGACATAATTAAATAGGGGGTGTCATTGAAAGTTACTTAATTTCAATATTACCTGCTGGTGTGGGAATTCATCGTCTGATATTAAACACAGAATAAAACCGACTAATCAAGAAAGCTAGGAACATAACATAAACTAAACATCCTTTACTTGAAGAACTTTTTTAAGAAAGATGTAATTGTAAAACTAAACAAATTTTGGATGATAAATCCCACCCTCTTCACCACAGATACTTAGGATCAGCCCGTTCGGGGCGAATTCTTTCTCTCAGGGCGAGGACTGAAAGATATAAAAATTCTTTTGTGCCCCAATCTGTATGAATTTACCAGAGTGCTGCAACTGAAGTCACAATTCTTAATGAGAATTAATAAGTCCTTGATATGGTTAAAAGATTTCACTGAATGGCTGGTTGTTTTCCACTAGTGAAATAATTTAATGTAGATGTCTTGTGTTCAAATTGTTTTATTTATGTGTTGAATATTGTTATCTTATCTTATACACAATAAGTTAAATGTTAGTCGAGATATTTTTTCATAAAATATTTTTTTGTTTACCTTCTTTAAAAACAACTATTTACACAAAGCTCCAGAGCTCATTGGCACATGGTACATCAGCATAGATCTTGAACAAGTTCAATAAGTTGTGTGCCAGTTCTCTCACAAAAACTGTTTATGACATTATCATTTGGGTTAAGCTTTGACCAATTATTCACCGATGCCAGTCAAGAGCCCTAATCATTGTTGGTTAATCTGGCAGGTCCATGGCAAGGGAGATGTGCGAGATAAGACTAAACTTTTACTGGAGAGATTCAAGATGAAGATGGTGGAAGCTGAGAACAGCTATTTTGACTTGGAGAATGACAAAAGACAGCTGTACGAGAAATGTCATGATGAGATTGCCAGTCAGCTTGTCCAGGCGTTGATAGAAGGTAGTTAGTTATCTTAGTTATCTTAACCCTCTTACTGTCAAGGACATTTTAATTTTAGTGTCAAGCCATTTTTAGCATTTTCATATGCTTGTCAAAAATGACAAAATCCTAGACTAAATGACTTCAGTACACATTTTCTGAAAGTACATTAAACAAAGTATCTTATGGTATGAAAAGAATTTGTTTTTATAGTATGTGTGTTGATATTGACCTTGACCTTAATAGAGTGAGTAAAATTTTACTACTCAAAATCTGAATTCAACCCAAACTAATGCTCCATAATTTATTCAAACTTTCATAAAACCAAGTTTGTGAGACACTAGAAGAAATATTCTCTCAGAAAATGTCAAGTTGTAGTTACTTATATTGAACCTTGTAATATTGGGGAATTTCTTTTCATTCACTACCTTCAAATTTCTGTCGTACAAAAAGAATTAAAAAATGCATGGAATAAATTATTACGTTTTGTAAAAGATTTAATTTAAATTTATTTAATTTTTAAGTATTTTTCGTTTGTTTATTAAACCCTGTAATCTAAAATTTGGCTACTCAAATGCAGCTACTCAAATTTGGTTCAAATTTTCTTTTTCAATTGAAGTTATTAAATCCAATTTTTATTAATTCATACTTCAGAACATAGACAAACATAAATGTCTTTGGAGTAAGTCTTTGGGATCCAAAATGTGTCTTTTGCTGTTTGATTTCCACCCTTTCCTGAAAGAATTTGTCTGTAACAATATGACTAAGCTTAGGGAAAAAATTGTCAATATGTGACTCTTATGTGGACATCAACGCTACAGCTAATGCTGTCATTACTAGCACATGAAATATCTCTGAAATCATTGCTTTCATTTTAATATATTTGAAATAATTCCAATAGAGAAATTTTGTGTTGATTTTGCAATCTACAGGGGGACCCTATCCGGCATCAGACATTATGGCAGTAACAAAAAGTGGGAAAAATTTCACACCCAATTAATCACACAAAAATCCCTGATAAAAGCATGTGAATACTCCGATAGTAACGCAAATAGGAAGCAATCTCATTTATTTAGAGTGATTTCCCCTTAACCATGTCTTTCATGGCTAATTTCTTTTATGGGTGAAGTGTCCATTCCATAAACTGTTTTACCAATAACTGGGACTTACCCCAGACAAGATTCAAACCCACTTCCTCTGAAACATGAGACAGACAATGTTACCATGGTGACTGATGGCATTAGCCTTCAATAGCTTGCCCGTTACCTTCAATTATTGAATAATCTTAGTTTAAATAAGTTTTGAATATTAGTTTTCAAGAGGGAGTAAATTTAAAGTTCTGATGCATTAATTTCCTGGTCCATGCAGTTTAACCAAAGTTATAGAGTTTCATGAATGTTTTTTTTTTCACTTTCCAGTACCACCAATTAATTTGATTTACCGTATTTTACGGACTAAAAGACGCACTTTTTTCTTAAAAAACTGCCTCTGAAATTCATTGCGGCATATACTGGAAATTAATATAAAAATTCCAGTGTTTTTTTTTAATTGCTTAAAAATTAAGGTGCGTCTTATAGTCCGTAGCGTCTTATAGTCCGTAGCGTCTTATAGTCCGTAGCGTCTTATAGTCCGTAGCGTCTTATAGTCCGTAAAATACGGTAATCAATTATTCTATTTTATTTATTAGAAATGTTAATTTGAAAACAATAGAATTATTATTTTAACATTTACATATTTTTATTTCATAAATTGTTCTCTTAAAACCCTTGGACAGCATATCTTCTCCACTATGCACATCTGTAATTGGTACGTCTAAGTTGTGCACATCTGTAATTTGCCCTTCTAAGTTGTGCATAACTGTAATTGGCATGTCTAAGTTGTGCATATCTGTAAATGGCACCTCTAAGTTGTGAACATCTGTAATTGGCACCTCTAAGTTGTGAACATCTGTAATTGGCACCTCTAAGTTGTGAACATCTGTACTTGGCACCTCTAAGTTGTACACATCTGCCCCACTTCTGTTTAATGGCGAAGGGTTTACTGCATATATTAATGCAGTTTTAGAGTTTAAAAATAATATGCCTGCAAAAATAATGGACTGTATAAAATATTGTGTAATTGACTTTGACAATTTCGATTCATTGTTGCCTTTAATTTTTATATTGAAATTTGAACTACAGTTTAGGTTCATTAAGTTTTGCATACTGGAAGTGATGCAGTATAAAGTAAGGCTCAGAGTTACCTATTTAAATTCGATGCCAAGACAATAAGTAGATGGTGGCCACAAAAAAATGTTAGCAAATCTGAAAATGTTGTGCACGGAAATTCCTGCACACACAGCCTCAAAAAACCTTTGACCAAACATTGATCTTGTCCCTATATGAAACTGTACTATGGACATCTGTAATTGTCCCTATATGAAACTGCACAACTTACTGTGTCATATTAAGTCAGTTACTTTTAGAGCACCAAGATGAAAAAACATTTCCAAAGAGGAGTAAACTAGATCCAGCTTTCAGAATATGCAAAATAAAGATGGGTGCCAAAAATGTTCATTATAAAATATTTTAACTACCTTACTATAAATAAATATTTTTTCCAGTTGGCAGTGCATCTTAAGGCATGGGCACACCGGGCAGTTTCCAGTTGGCAGTGCATCTTAAGGCATGGGCACACTGGGCAGTTTCCAGTTGGCAGTGCAACTTAAGGCATGGGCAATCCGGTCAGTTTCCAGTTGGCAGTGCATCTTAAGGCATGGGCACACCGGTCAGTTTCCAGTTGGCAGTGCATCTTAAGGCATGGGCACACCGGTCAGTTTCCAGTTGGCAGTGCATCTTAAGGCATGGGCACACCGGGCAGTTTCCAGTTGGCAGTGCATCTTAAGGCATGGGCACACTGGGCAGTTTCCAGTTGGCAGTGCATCTTAAGACATGGGCACACCGGTCAGTTTCCAGTTGGCAGTGCATCTTAAGACATGGGCACACTGGGCAGTTTCCAGTTGGCAGTGCATCTTAAGGCATGGGCACACTGGGCAGTTTCCAGTTGGCAGTGCATCTTAAGGCATGGGCACACTGGGCAGTTTCCAGTTGGCAGTGCATCTTAAGACATGGGCACACCGGGCAGTTTCCAGGCCCTCACACTTTTGTTATTGTTATGGTTTTGGTTTTGTTGGTACGTACATATGTAATAATATATGTAATAATATATATAATAATATATGTAATAATATATATATATATATATTAATGTTTGTGTTGGTTGAAATACAGTTCAAGTAATCTTACATTTAATGACAATATGTCATTGTACATTTATTATTTATTTTAATTTTTTTATATTAAAAATCATTGAATTTTTATTACGGTATAAGCTTCTCATTATGATAATTTTTTTTCCTTTACAAATTCTTTGACAAAATGTTCAGTTGCACAAAACAAAGAAATGTGCTGACTTGGGAGTCTTAGTGTTACTCAAATTATTTTTGTCTTAATTTTAAAATAACCTTTCATTAATTCTCTTCTCTTGTTATTTTTAAACACGTGGTCTGTGAGAAATAACATTTACTATGTTATCAGTTATCTTCCTATCAATATATATGCACTAAAACAGGGGCTCTTAACCAGGTTGTGCTGGAAGACCCTCAAAATCTTTAACAAAATCAAAAAATCTGGGGGGAAATGGTGAAAACATGGAAACCTTTTTTTCTTTAGTTTGACTAATTCTTATAGACTTTTTGTGATTTTTTTCAGATGCATAACTTTGATGTGGACATTGCATTATTTGTTTTACAAAAACCAACACATATTTTAAAGGAACAGTAAATAATTTGATGGTAATATTATTTTTTTTCACTTCCAGGTTAATACATTTTACACGAGAGACTTGACAGTGGATTCCAAGACGTTTCAGTAAATCTATATCATAGATTCTTGGCTGACAGCTAAATGTACACCATATGTTGGCTGACACCTAAATGAACACCATATCATCATCTTGGCTGACTCCTGAATGTACACCACACCATCTTGGCTGTCATCTGAATGTACAAAATACCATCTTGGCTGACATCTGAATGTACATGTCATCTTGGCTGACATCTGAATGTACATGTCATCTTGGCTGACATTGGAATGTACATGTCATCTTGGCTGACATCGGAATGTACATGTCATCTTGGCTAACATCTGAATGTCTCAACCCAAGTAAACAAGTTTACCAAATTATTAATGAAATAAATTTCTACTAACACACAACTAAATTTTTTTTATACTTTTCAATCAACCTGTTCATTGTTTCAATCACTCAAACTTTAACCTAACTGGGTTTAAAGCTAAACTATTCATTTGTAATTCAAAGTAATGTCCCCTTGTTGCTTTATGAATCATTCAATGTGCTGCTCCACCAGATCATTTACAAAAACTAATAATAGAGACTTTAATTACCCTAACCTGTCTTGACATGAGGACTGAATGATAAAATGTATTACCTTGACCAGTTGATGCAAATAGATGGATGAGCTGAATGAATTACCTTAACCCTGTCAGTACATGTTAATGTGTTTCCAGTTGACTTGTTAATGCTGTCACAATCTAAGGCTAAATTAATTTCAATAAATTAATTTCAATATTAAGTTTAATTTTAAATAATGTTAATAACATCACTAGACAAACATTCAAAGATCACTAGATCAATTTATGCACTCATTTCAAACACCACTAGACAATGATTCAACTTGTGCACTCATTTCAAACCTCACTAGACAAAGGACTAGCAAACAAATCAGTAGTGACACATAACTAGACAAGTGACTAATAAACAAATAACTAGTGACACATTACTGTAAAAGTTACTAACACCAAATTACTACACAAGTGACTAAGTGGGTGTAAAACACTGCATGGAAAGTATAAAAATATATGTGTATTACAATCCTAATATAACAATAGTTTTAGTGAATCTACAAAAATGAAGAATTAACAAAGAATCATAAAGAGTTGTGGAAGATTTAAAAACAAAATTAAGGGGGGGGGGGGGGGGGGGGAGAGGTGTCCCCACTGAAGCCATTAAATACTTATAAAAATATTCTCACTTCAAAAGTTTGCTATTTACAACAATGTCCAAAGAGCAAAGTAAATTAGTCTCACCACAGCTTGAAATTTATTTTCACCAAAACCAGTTTGTAGCAGTGAATCTTTTGATTCACCAAGAGTCTTAGATTTTTTTATTCCATCCATCCCTGTGGCGCTGCAGCCCGTGTAGGGCTTTGGCCTGTCTCACTACTTCCTTCCACTCAGACCTAACCAATGCTTTTCTTTTCCATGTATGGATTCCCAGTTATTGTAGATCTTTTTCCTCATCATCCATCCATCTAAGACTTTTTATTAGAATACCGAAACAATTGGATAATAATTTTTCCATTTTATAAGATGATCCATTAAGGAAGAAGAAATCCCAGCGTTAATGGATAAAAGAAATGAGTGGAACATCAAATAAGTATAACTCTAGGATTATCAATTTTACCATCATGGGAATGTGTAAATGAAACAAGTTAAATTTGAGCTTTCTATGAGATATTGATTGAATGAGGTCCTGGCAAGGATGGGTCAGCAATATGTTCCCAAATCAAAGGCTGGTCATTGTTATTAATGCTAACAAATTATAAAGTTACTCACCTTACTACTAACTGGAAATTTTTTATTTTTTAAAAATAATTTAAACTGGTGTTTCCCAACATGGGACCTACACCCCACAGGGGGGCAATTCGATTGTTTAGGGGGGAAATTGGAAAATAAGCTGTCTACTGTGTTTTAACTTGTATTTTGAAGAAAGAGCAACATAAAGTCTCTACTGCTCATACTGCAACTGTCAATTCTACTCTTGATGCTAGTAATGAAATTTCCTTGAAATCGTTAAATCTGGGGAAAATACTAATTTAAAAATTCCATCAATATCAGCATTTCTTAAAACAGTTCTGGAAGAGGTTGACAAAGACGTGCAAGCTATGCCACTCAGTAACAATACTGTTAGTAGTTAGTAGAAGAATAGACAAAATGAGTGAAATATTGAAATACAACTTGTTGAAAAGTTGACAACAAGAAAATTCTCATTGCAAATGGACGAATCGACTTTGAGAGACAGTGAAGCTGTATTGATAACTTACACCAGATCTATTGATATAGGGCGTTTTGCTGAAGAAATGTTGTTCTATAAATCATTAGAAAGCACCACTACTGCCAAAGATATACTTAATAAGCTATACAAATTACTTAGATGTCAAACTCTCGATACCGTGTGTTCGCCTTGAAACTTACGGAAAGCGCAAGTTCGCATTTGCTGGCCCAACCATTTGGAACACCCTTCCTGACGCTCTCAAAAACAGCCAGACGCTGGAGTCCTTCAAAACAAATTTAAAAACTCATCTATTTCGCAAACACCTGCTGGAATGATGATGTCTACAATCTTCTCCAGCTTGTTATTATCTTCCAGCTTAGTTTTTGTACCGCGCTTCGAGCCTTTGGGGATGAAGCGTGATTTTTCAAATAAACTTTATTATTATTATTAATAATATACCAATGAAAAATATAATGAAGTATCAGTTAATGGTCGATGGTAAAGCATTTGTGAGTTATTTAGCCGATATCTTTGAAAAACTAAATATATTAAATAGCCAACTTCAAGGTAAAAATAAAACTCTTGTCGATGTAAAAGTGAAGATATTTGGTTTCATAACCTTTATTGAATTATGTCAGAAAAATATTTACAACAAAAATTTTGAAAAGTTTCATTGGCTCCAAAAATGACCGATGCCGCTATACTTCTTATTGTTGATCATCTGAACATTCTATCCGCTGATTAAAAAGTACATTTTTCTGATTTGAATGAAATGGATTTTCCAACTTGGATGATGCAGCCAATATTAGTGGCTTGGTAGGATAATTCAATTATGCAGTATCAAGAAGAACTCCATGAAATGCAAAATGATGAGTCAGTTAAAACTTTATTTACTATAAAAGGAACCATGACATAGCTTTGTGAGGAAACAGAAATCAAATATCCAAATTCAACCAAATGTGCAAGAAAACTATTGTTACTGTTTCTTCATATTTAGCTGAATGTAGAAGTAGTGCCCTAAATGATTTGCTGGAAAACGAAAAAAAAAAATCGGCTAGATATAACACAACGGGGAGACTTGAGACTAAAGCCAACTAAATTGGAACCTAACATAAAATATCTTTGCAGCAAGCTTCAAGTACAAACAACTCACTAAATTTAAATAATAAATAATGACTAGTAATTAAAATAATATAGAAAATATTTCATTAAAATTATTTCATACTTGAATTTCAGTTCTCCATTAAAAGTTTTGAAAAGTTAGGGATTTCTTTCTAAATTCTATCATTTAAGTTTCTTCAGTAAACAACCCTATTTTTCAAACTTAAAAATTATGTATATGATAAGAATTTTAGAAAGGCTTTATTAGGTGGGGCATGGCACAAAAAAGATTAGGAAACATTGATTTAAACAATCAAAGGGACAAAACCTCTGTTACAGTGCCACACATTTCACATCAATTTATAAATATACTTTTATATTTTCTTGAAAAATTATATACATAAAAATAAAACATGCATTACCATCAAATTTACGAAAAACAAAAAATTTAATTTACAAAAATGTATGGTTTATCCCGGAAAAATTCTCTTTCTTAGCTTAAAATTCCCACACTTCTATTTAAATTGTATCTTAAAAATAACTTAAGAATGTAAATTTTTTTTACAGAACAAGTAAAATGGGCACAAATAAAATTAAATTTAGCATAAAAGAATTGAGTGTTTATCTTCTAAATACAATAAATGTCTGAATTGGTGGAGTGTTTTTTCTCCTTTTTTTTTTTTTTTTTTTTTAAATATACGAAATACGGTCAAAGGGAAGAAACCATTAAAATAAACAGATGATTTTACGACGTTATCGATAACTTCCCATTATTTTTAATTTTATATTTTTTTATTCAAGAAAGTGAACTCTTGTCACCTTGGTTGAAGATCCTATTTACCTGGTTGCTGTTCTTAATTCTTTTATGAAAGTATGGGAACTAACTGCTGTCACCTTGAAGACAAAATATTTTTTTGAGTTGCCTCTAATTGAATACTCTTTTAAACAAAAAGTTTTGTAAAAAGAAAACAACAACAACAAAAAAACAACATAGTATTCTAAGCTTTTCTTACGACAAAGAGTTCTTTTGCGGTTTGAATATCTTTTGCAAAATTATTTTGTTTCAATACAAAATAAGTATGTAAATAATTTTCAAGAAACAAAGCACAAATTTGTTGGTTGTTCTGTACAATGTGGTGTGGGGGTTGGATACTGTGTGACATCAAATTATGCATGGCGGCCGCGTGCTGCTTAGCATAGTATAGTATAGACTTCATAGAATTAAGGAAGGGCTAATGCAGAAAATTGGTGCTATACAGATACATTTTCATTTAGGGTTCAGGTTAGGATTAGAGATACATTTAGGGTTAGGTTTAGGGATACATTTAATCATTTAAGGTTCAGGTTAGGTTAGGGATACATTTAGGGTTCAGGTAAGGTTTAGTGACAGTATCAGTGAATTATAAAGTTCCCTTAGTTGTGGCAAAGGAAATTGCAGCAGTGTGATGTCATGGCACCAATTGTCTGCATTTACCTGCTAATTAAATTAAGCTATTTTAGTTTTGTGCAATGTAAAAATATTTAAATTCGCTAAAATGATATTTCACCATTTTTAGCATTTTGAAGATCAAATCAAAGTGCTAGCAATTTATTTTTAGTTTAATTTTCGTTACAAAATCTGGAGACACTGAGGAACAATAACTAATAACAATACCAAGCCAATTAAATTACATGTAACTAGTACAGGGGTGGGCAAACTACGGCCCGGCGACTGATATTATGTGGCCCTCGAAGGCATTTAGAAATTTAAAAAAATTAATATGTTTTTAAGTTATTTTGTTGAATTTTACAGAATTTCATGCCCCGTTAAGATTTTTAAAACATTTTTGATCAAATTTCTTTCTAATTTTCTATTTTTTTAAAACAGTCCTTGACCTTTGTCATGTAATGCTAAAATGCGAAACTACCGATTTTAATATAGGGAAATGTTTATCGATATTTAAAAATTGTACATAATATACATGCTGCCCCCCAATAGCTTTACCTTTGTCAATGTGGCCCTCCGCACAAAAAGTTTGCCCACCCCTGAACTAGTAGTACATACCTTTTTTCCCCTTTTTTTTTTTTTTTTTGGAATAACTACGTTTTTAAGCCTAAGACTCTGTGGCATTACAATGAGCCTAGGCCTAAAATAATTATTGATTTTGGAGTTCAGTTATTGACTGATTATTTAGTCTATTTTCAGTATTTTCACTTATTAACATTAAGTTCATTCTAGTTATTATGCCTTCTAATTTAAACATCAATTAAATTAATGTTCAACATTAAACAATTAATTAATTATGAACATTAGATACATAATACGCTGCCCCTCAAAAAAGCTGGGCTGTATGACTGGATAAAATATTATATTGACTGATGACTTAAGTCTTAAATGATAACTACAATTGCTATTGAAAAATACTAGGCCTAGAGTTCAGAATCTTAATTTGATGAGAATATGGATTAAAATTTGTTGTTCAGTAATCCACTTAAAAATTCTCAAGGCCAAGGGCTTTTGAAAGGCTTTTATTTTATAAATTCTTACTAACATATAAACAATTCCTGAAACTCAAGTCACTGAAGAATTAAATATCTTTAGACAACTGTAAATAATAATGCATAAACGTTTAAAATATATTATAAATAGCTAAAATTGTTTTTAATCAAACATCCTAAATATTTAGGCCCTAAAAAAATAAGAGAACATGGTAGGTGGGAAATATTGCTTTGGGTCATTGAGAGGTAGAAAAGTCTTGGGAACATTTTAAGACACTGATGCATAAGTAGGAGCATTGACCAATTTTTAAATGGTTGTATTGATTTCATTTGACTAGTTTTATACCTTGCTATCTCACATATCTGACTTAATTTACTTAAAATAAACAAAACTTATGACTTGTATAATTATAATTCATAAAAATATATGGAAATATAGGTAGGAATGCCTCCTTCATTAACATCATAATGTAAATATTTAATCTAAGGACACGAGTTAAGCCAATTACAAGAAAATATAAATAAAAGTAAGCTTTATAGCACGTGACTACAAAACCACCGCTCCTGGCTACGTCGCTGGCATCTTAAACAGATTTAACATCACCTCCCTCAAAGAGAGACGAGATAAGATCCGCCTAACATACTTATATAAAGTGGTCATGGGGCTAGTGCCGGCCATTCCAGCACACAATGATCTCACCCCACAGAAGCCAGGCCGATTAATCAGAGCCAAACACTCACTAAACACTTACAACCCCATGAGCAATTACACCCGGAACAATAGCAAATGATTCACTGTACCTCGGAGTAACACAGTGCAACATAAACAATTATTCTTCCCACGCACAATAATCGCTTGGAACCACCTGGACAATACTGCAGTGAACTCGATATTTATCAAAAGCTTGAAGGCTGCCCTGGCATCTATCTTGGAGCTGTTAGGATGGCAGCATCGCTTCCCCAACCGTTGCACAAATGCCAGTATATAGATGCAGCAACATACTCTCCCAGAACCAGAACAAAACAGCAAAGCGTGTCGGCAAGAAGCCTTCTTCAGGGAAAAAATCACAGTAAAAACAATGTAAAATGAAAATAATCATTTAGCTTCAATGTAGTACCTGAGAGGACTGCAAGAGGAATTAAAAATATAACCTTTATATAAGCATATATAAGATTTAAATTTAATTTAAGTTTTTAAAGTATTTTTTTGTTTAGTAAGCCCTGTCATCTATAAAAATCTGGCTTCTAAAATTTGGTTGCCTGAAGGGAAATCTCTCTCCTTCAAAAATACAGAACACACTATAGAAAACTGGACAAACAAGTTTATAATCTCTCTATTAATAAATTGTTTCTATAAACAGATTTGATGATTTTCCTCCAAGATGTGATCTGATTGAAAACAAGTTCTCTTGATTTCATGGTTCACTTGACCAGGTATTGTATATCTATTATTTTAGATGTATTTCCAGTTTTTAGTTATTTTTATTTTACATGAGATTTAGTCAGTAAGTTTTTTATTGATCACACATGATACTAAGTTTGAAAGAATGAGAAATTAAGATAAAGACAAAAATATGTGATCATTACATATTGGAAACTTTAATATCTAGTGAAATATTTTTGATAATATTCTCAATGGTATTTGATCATCAGAACTGAGATGTATCCATGATTGGATACCACTGAGAGACTACATCCATGATTGGTTACAACTGAGATGCATCCATGATTGTATACCACATCCATGATTGTGTAGCACTGAGATACTACACCCATGATTGTGTACAACTGAGATAGATCCATGATTGGTTACAACTGAGAATCATCCATGATTGGATAAAACTGAGAATCATCCATGATTGGATAAAACTGAGAATCATCCATGATTGGATACAACTGAGAATCATCCATGATTGGATACAACTGAACTACATTCATGATTGGATCCGCCAACAGATAATCTGAAACACAAAAATTCCTGAACAGGTAAGTCTTTATCTTTTATTGTATTAAGACACCTTGACTTACAAAATTTCAACATTTGACCACAGATAGTGCTTCTTTTCTGAACATTTGACCATCATCATCCCCAACTTCCTGAATATTTGACCACCATAAGGGCCAACTTCGTGGACATGTAACAATGGCTGCTTATTTCTCTAGTTTATTGTAACATTTCCTCCAATGTTAATTATTTGTCTATTTGCTAATATCTGCATGTTTGTAGTGTTAACATGATGACTGTCAATATCAGCAATGTTCCTATAGTGTTAACATGATGACTGTCAATATCAGCAATGTTCCTATAGTGTTAACATGAATGTCAATGTCAATTTCAGCATGCTCCTAAAGTGTTAACATGATGACTTTCATATATGGACTGTGTATAAGAAATCTAACCAACACTTAAATTGTAAAACATTTTCCCATACTGTGTGACATTAAATTATGCAAATCATAAGGATTAATTAAAATAAGCCATTTAGAGTTCCATAGTGTAAAAATATATACAGTCACTAAAATGATATTTAACCATTTTAGTTTATTATTTTCTTGATCAAATTTTAATCTTCAAAATGCAATCAGTTTTATTATAAGTTGATTTGAGTTACAAAATCTTGAGACACTGAGAAACAGTAACAAGACTAAGCCAGTAGTAACAGTATTTGTTACAAGTAACTTGTACAAGACAAATAACTGGTAGGCATACACCTGATACTGATAGACTAATAACTATTTTTACTACTAATAACTAAGATAACTAGTTTAATATTTGAAGGCAGTTATTTACTGATTATGTTGTCTTTATTCTCACTGATTAACACTAAGTACATTCTAGTTATTAGGCCTTCTAATTTATTTAAACATCAATTAAATTAATGTTTAATATTAAATGATTAATTATTAATTAATTACTTAATTCATTGCCACTCACAAAAGCTGGGCTGCATGACTGGGTTAAATAGTTTCTTGACTTAAGACTAAAGTAATAACCACAATTACTAATGGAAAAGAGTAGGCCTAGAGCTCAGAATCTTAATTTGATGAGAATATTGATGTAACTTTGTTGTTAAGAAAGAACTCAACTTAAAACTCTCAAGGCCAAGAGCTGTTGAAAGGACTTTGACAGTGAATGACAGTCTTACTAAACATTGACAGTCTTAATAAACATTGACAGTCTTACTAAACATTGACAGTCTTACTAAACATTGACAGTCTTACTAAACATTGACAATTCCTAACCCTAAAGTTACTAGAGAATTAAAAATGTATTGACAGCTTTAAATAATATTACATAAATCTTTAAAAATATATTATAAATTGCTAAATTTTGAATCAAACATCAGAAATATTAAGGCCCTGCAAAAATAAGGGAATATGTTATGTTGGAAATATTGTTTTGGATACATTGAGAAGTACAGTTTCAGTAGTCATGATAAATAGTTTCGGGTACATTGAGAAGTACAGTTTCAGTAATGATGAGAAATAGTTTTGGGTGCATTGAGAAGTACAGTTTAAGTAGTCATGATAAATAGTTTTGGGTACATTGAGAAGTACAGTTTCAGTAGTCATGATAAATAGTTTTGGGTACATTGAGAAGTACAGTTTCAGTAGTCATGATAAATAGTTTTGGGTACATTGAGAAGTACAATTTCAATAGTAATGATAAATAGTTACATTGAGAGGCTCGGTAGTCTTTGAAAAATTTCAAGTTTCAAAACACTGGTAGAAACATTGATCATATTTTTACTGGAGAACTGATTTCATTGAACTAGTTTTATACCTTTGCTATTTCTCATATCTGACTTAATTTACTTAAGATAAACAAAACTTAGGACTTATTTGTATAAATATAATTCATAATAATATTTGGAAATATAGGTAAAAATGTCTTCTTCATTAACATCAGAATGTAAATATTTACTCTTAATAATGGAGTTAAACCAAGTACGGGAAAATCCGAAAATAAGTAAGCAACAAAACGATGAAAGTGTCGGCAAGAAGCCTTCTTCACGTAACAAATGACAATAAAAACAATATAAATAAAGGCTGCACCTATTGGTACACGTGTACCAGAATTGAGAGGTTGGGATTAAAAAACGATTTAAAATATTTTTGTTGGGCTTGCAAGACATAATTTGGTATCAAATGAAAGATAATTGAATGTACTATACGTTTGTAAACTTAATTCTTCATTTTAACTAAATTAAACTACCACTAAAGTTAAAGATCTAATTTTTTAAAGTATATTTTTGTTTTTGTTTAGTAAACCGTGGAATATATAAAATCTGGCTTCTAAAATTTGGTGGCCCACAAGATTATTGAGGCCACTGGCCTATGTCTACTAAGCCTATAGGTAAATTTTCCCCTTTCAAAAATACAGAACAGACTATATAAAACTAGGCATACAAGTTTATAATTTCTCTACTAACAGATTGTTTCTATAAACACATTTGATGTGATATGATTGAAAACAAGTTCTCTTGATTTCATGGTTTCACAGACCCAGGTACAAAACATCTATTAAGTGGAAGACAAATTTCAAGTTTATAGAATATTTTACATGAGATTTGGTCAGTAAGTTTTTTATTGCTCACAAATGATACCAGGTTTGAAAGAATGAAAAATTAATGTAAAGACAAAAATATGTCATCTTAATTTATTGGAAACTTTAATATATAGTGAAATATTTTTGATAATATTCTCAATTTTAATTTGGTCATCAGAACTGAGATGCATCCATCATTGGGTACCACTGAGATGCTACAGCCAGAATTGTGTACAACTGAGATACATCCATGATTGGGTACAAATGACATACTACATCCATGATTGGATACAACTGAGATACTACATCCATGATTGGGTACAACAACTGAGATTCATCCGTGATTGGGTACAACTGAGATACTACATTCATAATTGTGTACAACTGAGATACTACATCCATGATTAGGTACAAATGAGATTCATCCATGATTGGATACAACTGAGATACATCCATGATTATATACAACTGAGATACTACATCCATGATGGGATACAATTGAGATACTACAGCTATGATTGGATACAACTGAGATACTACATCCATGAGTGGATACAACTGAGATACTACATCCATGATTGGATACAACTGAGATACTACATCCATGATTGGATACAACTGAGATACTACATGCATGATTGGGTACAACTGAGATTCATACATGATTAGATACAACTTAGATACTACAGCTATGATTGGATACAACTGAGATACTACATCCATGATTGGATACAACTGAGATACTACATCCATGATTGGATACAACTGAGATACTACATCCATGATTGGATACAACTGAGATACTATGTCCATGATTGGATACAACTGAGATACTACATCCATGATTGGATACAACTGAGATACTACATCCATGATTGGATACAACTGAGATACTACACCCATGATTGGATACAACTGAGATACTATGTCCATGATTGGATACAACTGAGATACTACATCCATGATTGGATACAACTGAGATACTACATCCATGATTGGATACAACTGAGATACTACTTCCATGATTGGATACAACTGAGATACTATGTCCATGATTGGATACAACTGAGATACTACATCCATGATTGGATACAACTGAGATACTACATCCATGATTGGATACAACTGAGATACTACATCCATGATTGGATACAAATGAGATACTACTTCCATGATTGGATACAACTGAGATACTATGTCCATGATTGGATACAACTGAGATACTACATCCATGATTGGATACAACTGAGATACTACATCCATGATTGGATACAACTGAGATTCTACATCCATGATTTGATACAACTGAGATACTATGTCCATGATTGGATACAACTGAGATACTACATCCATGATTGGATACAACTGAGATACTACATCCATGATTGGATACAACTGAGATACTATGTACATGATTGGATACAACTGAGATACTACATCCATGATTGGATACAACTGAGATACTACATCCATGATTGGATACCACCAAGATTTCTTTCATCTGTAACAAAGACATTCCTAAATAGGTATGTGTTTATCTTTTATTGTGGCAAGACTCCTTGAATTCCAACATTTCAACATGGCAGACCTGCTTACTCTTACGAGACTCCTTGAATTTCAACATGGCAGACCTGTTTACTCTTACGATTTTGGCGTACAATTAATAGGTGTATACATTATATATACTGTATATTTTGTGATGAGATTGTACGATTTTAAAAGTTTGACGGTGAACATGTCTGACATTGGACCACAGATAGTGTTTCCTTCCTGAACATTTGACCACCATCATCCTGATGACTGTCAGTGTTAATATGAGCAATGTTCCTATCCTGTTAACATGGCAATGCTAAAATATAGTATGATTTTTTAAAAATAATTAATGTCTTTGATTGTTGGTTTTACTGAAAGGTGTGTATGAACTTGAGAACTAAGATCTAAATGTTTAAATAGTAGCTTCTATTGATAAGTATATTTTTTTCTTTAAATGTTATAATTTGTTACTTGAATCTCACTTTTCATGCATTTGCTTGTAGACATAAGACTTTGTAGATCTGCCGTTGTAAATATGTTGTCTAGTATTAGTGAAGGATGTGTACAATGTTGGTCATCAAATGTACCTGGTATTAGTATTAGATGTTGTAGGTGTTAAGGTACGTTCACACTGCCGATTTGTTACTTGGATTCTCAACTCTCTGTGACTACGAGCTGTCCTCTATGTGAGCTGCTCGCTGCCATTTCATTTCCTCTGGTTTTTATAGTGTCGCAGTACAGTCTCTGCTGGCAGGTTGCAGTACAGTCTCTGCTGGCAGGTCGCAGTACAGTCTGCTGCTGGCAGGTCACAGAAACAATCCCATCATATATATTCAATGCTCAACAGATCTGATTATGTAAAAGGCAAGTAACCTAGTATAAAATCAGTAGTGTGAACGTACCTTAAGACTTTGTAAATATACCCTTGTAAATATGTTGTCTAGTATCAGTTAAGGATGTGTGATATTGTATATATTGCTGGTCATCAAATGGTCAGACTCAACTGTGCACAAAAAGAGTTTAATTATTTGGCAACCAGCAATGAAATAATAACAGGGGCAACGCAGAATTACAATGTCAAAGCCCCCTGTGATAAACAAACAAATGTCTTTTGTACAAAAACTGCATAGGGAGTATTTATTGTAAAATTTTTCTTGACGAGATCTTGAGATTGTTCTTGATGAGATTGTTCTTGATGAGATCTTGAGATTGTTCTTGATCTAAACAATGGTGATGGTGATGGTGTATTTTCTTAGACAAATGTTCAGTAGATGTTTGTATGTTATAGGCAAGTGTGCAATCCAGGCATTCTATAGCTTCACTGCCCAGACTTTTTATAAATATTTAAATTTAAGTACAAAACTTCAAAAAGAAGATTATAGAATGCCTGGATTTCACACTTTGCCTGTAACATGAGGGCTTGGTAAAATAAGGTGACTACATTTTATAGGTAGCGTGGATTTCACCAAGTCATCAATTTAACTTGTGTTTCTTTGTAAAGATAACTCACTTTATATCACCAGGAGATTTCATGTTCAACACAGAGAGTGGACTGCGGACGCTTTAAACGCAGCGTCCTCGGTCGACCGGGCCTCCCCTAGGTCAAGGGGGAAGTTCCCGGCGCCCTCCCGCACGGCTGGAGTCGGGTTAAGTCCTTCAGTGCTCTGGACTGTGTGGTGATGCGCCGGGGGGGGGGGGGGGGACATTAAGAGCTCACGCTCGACGGCCCACCGACTCCATCTCTTATGCGACATTTTCAGTGGACATAGTTCAACACATTTAGTACACATAGTTCAACACATTTAGTACACATAGTTCAACACATTAAGTGCATATATTACAACTCTGTTTGTCCACATATTTCAACACATTTAGTACACATAGTTCAACACATTGAATGCACATATTTCAACACATTGAATGCACATATTTCAACACATTAAGTGCATATATTACAACTCTGTTAGTCCACATATTTCAAAACTATTGATTTTTTAAATATTTTTTTTATATTGTTGATAGTTATTGGACGGATGGTTTTACTTACAACTGAATCAAGTGCCAACCCCTTCAGGCTGTTATATAACTGTGTCTATGAACATGAGCACCAATATCTAAATTTCCTTAAATGTTATACTTTGTAACTTGAATCTCACTTTTCATGTACTTGATTTTGTAGATATAAGACTGTGTAGATATGTTGTCTAGTATTAGTGAAGGATGAATACAGTCTTGGTTATCAAATGTACCCGGTATGTAGTTGTAAAGGTACATTCACACTGCAGATTTGTAACTTGGATTCTCTACTTTCTGTAACTACAAGCTACTCACTATCCGAGCTGCTCTCTATACAAGCTACTCACTGCATAAAAACGGGGCCTTTTCACTGATTTTTATATAGTGTTGCCGTACAGTGTCTGCTGGCAAGTTACAGAAACAATCCATCATGTTTAATGCTCATCATATCTGCTTGTGTTAAGGTGAAGAATCCTAGTAAGAATCGGAAAATGTGAATGTACCTTGAGACTTTTTACATATGCCCCTATAAATATGTTGTCTAGTATCAGTTAAGGATGTGTGATATTGTACATATTGCTGGTCATCAAATGGTCAGACTCAACTGTGCACAAAAAGAGTTTAATTATTTGGCAACCAGCAATGAAATAATAACAGGGGCAATGCAGAATCACAATGCTAAAGCCCCTGTGATAAACATACAAATGTCTTTTGTACAAAAACTGAACACCATCCATAACGAGTATTCATTGTAAAATTTTTCTTGACGAGATCTTGAGATTGTTCTTGATCTAAACAATGGTGATGGTGTATTTTTTAGACAAATGTTCAATAGATGTTTGTATGTTGTAGGAAAAGTATGCAATCCAGGCAAGCTATATCTTCACAGCCTGGACTTTTTAATAAACATTTAAATATAAGTACAAAACGTCCATCGGAAAAACCGGAAATTTGTTCGAAAGAAATTTCGTAGACAGAAAATTGATTGACGGAAATTTGGTCTAATCTTTTTTTCAGTACACATGTTAAAATTTTCGCCAAATTTCTTTTTGAACGCAATATACTATATAGTAAAACAAAATAATGCGTTCAAAAATAAATTTGACGCAAAACTTGAACGTGTAAACTAAAAAAAAAGATTCGACAAAATGTCTTTCAATCAAATTTTGGGATACGGAAGATTATAGCATGCCTGGATTTCACACTTTGCCTGTAGGAGAGTATGCAATCCCGGCATTCTATATCTGAACTTTTTAAAAAAATATTAACACCACGATCAGAAGACTATATAGAATGCCTGGATTTCACACTTTGCGAGGCGTGGATTTCACAAAGTCATCAATTTAACTTGTGTTTCTTTGTAGAGATAACTCATTTTATATCACCAGGAGATTTCATGTTTTCATCTCTTAGGAGATAGTCTCGCTGGGAGAATTTTTGTTTTTCTCCCCGTAAAATAAAGAGCATTCATGTTTTCTTTTCTTCCTGTATTTTTTAAATAATAAAAAACTTCCAATATTTTACTTTCACGATTTTTATTTTATCAAATTTCTTTGCCATTCATCTGCTTTCTTTCCTATTTTATTCTCATTGTTTATTTTTCAATTTCTTTTATTCTTTGCATTATTATATATTCTTGAATTTGTTGTGCACCACCATCTGTTGATTAAAGTAATTTCAGATGTTGAGTCTTCTTTGTCTTTAATTGTTCTGCGCAACTGTTGATGTAGTGTTTTGCCTTCAGTTCTTGAGCACCATCTGAAAATTAAAGAAATATTGATTAACTAACGTTTCATATTAATCCTAGCTGCAAACACATTCAATGTATAGAACCAGGACACCCACCCTTATCTGTATTGATTGTTATACTAAGCAAAATGCAATAAGAAGTCAAATGTACTTTAAAATATTCATTATAGAAACTAACAAAGTACTCTTTCATGATCTCCCCATTGACGTAATTAATTTTTAAGAGGCCTTACAATGGTCAGGTTGTCCTATATAATGGAAAACATTTTAAATAAACTATACTCATTCATATTCTAGATAAAATTAACATACCTTATTTCCTCTTAAGTTGCCATTTAATGGCTTCTGTGGAATGGAAGATCATGGGAACATGTTGAGGTCTGGTTTCTCTTGACCATTCACATTGTGTTTGTCTTAACTATTCATCTTCTGATTTCTCTTGACCTGTTGAAGAATGATATTATCTCATTAAGAATGAATGCTTAATAAATTCATAAATTTAGCATGTGCATTTGTTTCATTTCAAACACCTTTTACACATTAGAACAGTGGTTCTCACATCTTTTCAAATGATGCTCAATTAGCGTTGTTAGTGATTGTAGTTCTACTAATCTACCCCACTACTAACAATAATTTAACTCAACCATTTTTGCCCCACTCCCCACCTTAGAGAAAAAGCATAAATAAGAATTTCAACGTTGCTAAGGCCACAGTAACAGTGTTAAATGACTCTTATGGACATAACTAAGCCTAGACATGGTCTGGATGTTGTTTGAGAATGATCAAAACATCAATTAGTCTAGACATGATCAACACATAACTACGTCTAGACATGATCAACACATAACTAAGCCTAGACATGATCAACACATAACTAAGTCTAGAGATGGTCTGGATGTCATTTGAGAATGATCTAGATATGGTCAACACATAACTAAGACTAGACATGGTCTGGATGTCATTTGAGAATGGTCAATGCACAACTAAGTCTAGACATGGTCTGGATGTTGTTTGAGAATGATCCACACATAACTTAGTCTAGACATGGTCTGGATGTCATTTGAGAATGGTCAACACACAACTAAGTCTAGACATGGTCTGAATGTTGTTTGAGAATGATCAACACATAACTAAATCTAGATATGGTCAACACATAACTAAGTCTAGACATGGTCAACACATAACTAAGTCTAGATATGGTCAACATATAACTAAGTCTTGACATGATCTGGATGTTTTTTGAGAATGATCAACACATCAATTAGTCTATACATGATCAACACATAACTAAGTCTAGACATGGTGTGGATGTCGTTTGAGAATGGTCAACACACAACTAAGTCTAGACATGATCAACACATAACTAAGCCTAGACATGATCAACACATAACTAAGTTTAGACATGGTCAACACATAACTAAGTCTACACATGGTCAACACATAACTAAGTCTAGACATGATCTGCACATAACTAAGTCTAGACATGGTCTGAATGTTGTTTGAGAATGATCAACACATAACTAAGCCTAGACATGATCAACACAAAACTAAGTCTAGACATGGTCTGGATATCATTTGAGAATGGTCAACACACAACTAAGTCTAGACATGGTCTGGATGTTGTTTGAGAATGATCCACACATAACTTAGTCTAGACATGGTCAACACATAATTAAGCCTAGACATGATCAACACATAACTAAGTCTAGACATGATCTGGACGTTTTTTGAGAATGATCAACACATCAATTAGTATATACATGATCAACACAATACTAAGTCTAGACATGGTCTGAATGTTGTTTGAGAATGATCAACATATAACTAAATCTAGACATGATCAACACATAACTAAGTCTAGACATGGTGTGGATGTCGTTTGAGAATGGTCAACACACAACTAAGTCTAGACATGGTCTGGATGTTGTTTGAGAATGATCCACACATAACTAAGTCTAGACATGGTCAACACATAACTAAGTCTACACATGGTCAACATATAACTAAGTCTAGACATGGTCTGGATGTTTTTTGAGAATGATCAACACATAACTAAGTCTAGACATGATCAACACATAACTAAGCCTAGACATGATCAACACATAACTAAGTCTAGACATGGTCTGGATGTTGTTTAAGAATGATCAACACATAACTAAGTCTAGACATGATCAACACATAACTAAGTCTAGACATGGTCAACACATAACTAAGTCTAGACATGGCTTTAAATCAAATTTCAGAATTTACTCTAGATACTCAGTCATGAGCCTACTATAAAATATATTACAAGGGAATAAGTGGGAAGATCAAGGCTAATGAGTGAGTCATAGAAGATTTTCTCCAGGTGCATTGATTCTATTATAGAAAACACATATGAATGTGGGTGCACATATGAATGTGGGTGCACATATGAATGATTAGATACATTCTGGCACTAAATGTTCTTGTGCATTGAGTGCAAAGGATGGATGGGACATCTCCAGATGCAGATAACCTGGGATATTCAGGGTTGTCATTTAATGGAAGTCAACACTAAGTCAGGTGCAAAATAGATCATGTGCAAAAATTTGGTTATACGTTAATGTCCTCACTTTACAACTGATGCTATTGGCTGTGCTTAGAATCAAAGTACCTACAATGATTAATGATATTTTTTTGTAGATTGCCAATATTCTATTTCTGGAAATGTCCAGTATAGTTACTGTATATACCCGTTGATAAGTAAAGCGATTCTCTGTTGTTTTACATAATACTGTATGTTTAATCGCAAGAATTATTTTTAAGGTTTTGGATGAAAATCTTTAAAATAATTTCCCAAACAAAACTAAAAGGGTCGGCTAATGAGCTGGTTATCGTTATACACTTTCCAGGGTTTTCCTGTGATAAATCAAGCATTCATTGTGATAAATCAAGCATTCAGTGATAAATCAAGCATTCATTGTGATAAATCAAGCATTCATTGTGATAAATCAAGCATTCATTGTGATAAATCAAGCATTCATTGTGATAAATCAAGCATTCAGTGATAAATCAAGCATTCATTGTGATAAATCAAGCATTCATTGTGATAAATCAAGCATTCATTGTGATAAATCAAGCATTCATTGTGATAAATCAAGCATTCATTGTGATAAATCAAGCATTCATTGTGATAAATCAAGCATTCATTGTGATAAATCAAGCATTCATTGTGATAAATCAAGCATTCATTGTGATAAATCAAGCATTCATTGTGATAAATCAAGCATTCATTGTGATAAATCAAGCATTCAGTGATAAATCAAGCATTCATTGTGATAAATCAAGCATTCATTGTGATAAATCAAGCATTCATTGTGATAAATCAAGCATTCAGTGATAAATCAAGCATTCATTGTGATAAATCAAGCATCCATTGTGATAAATCAAGCATTCATTGTGATACATCAAGCATTCAGCTAAAATACAATAAGAAAACAACAAATGACAGTGGCACAGGTAATAAAAAATAAATGGGATAAGAAGATATTTACCTGAAGTAAAATGTTGACCGGACATTGTCCTGACATGTCATGATTCCTCCTGTACGTTCACCATAAGAGCAGCTGTTAAGTCTGGCAGTGATGGGGGCCTTCAAGCACGTACACCATAAGAGCAGCTGTTAAGTCTGGCAGTGATGGGGGCCTTCAAGCACGTATATCATGAGAACATCTGTTATCTCTGGCAGTGATGGGGGCCTTCAAGCACATTCATCATAAGAATATCTGTTAAGTCTGGCAGTGATGGGGGCCTTCAAGCACATTCATCATAAGAACATCTGTTAAGTCTAGCAGTGATGGGGGCCTTCAAGCACATTCATCATAAGAATATCTGTTAAGTCTGGCAGTGATGGGGGTCTTCATGGACATTCGTCAAAAAAACATCTGTTAAGTCTGGCAGTGACGGGGGCCTTTAAGTGATTCTTGTATAAAAAACAACTTCAACCTGGAAATAAAGTAACACATGAATTAGAAGAACGACAGAAACTCTACTCTATTAGGGTGCAAGCTTGCTTTTATATGAAGACAATATCCTATGAACAATTTTAACCTGAAAGTTACCATCATAGTAAGTTTTTTAAAAATTAATCACATACATGGTGTAATCATTGATTTTACACCAGCCATGTTTGCATGGTTGCTGAGACAAAAGATTCTTGGTTCTCAAAGGGAAAGTTGAATAGCTTGGTCTATTTAATCTATTAAATTGTAAAAGTCCACCCACTATTGGAATTAGTGAGTATAATTCAAGCTCTGTATGATTTAGGGAGGTTGGTGTTAAATGAACAAAAGAAAGCCTTCAAAATGTTCAAGTCAAGCTCAGTGTGAGATATTAACTCCCACTACATTAAAGTAGAGAATCTTTAACAAATTTAAATAAGATTATTTTTTATCACAGATGAATAGTAATATAATTCTAGCCTGCAAGATATAACTCTTGATTATTACTACTATGATTTTAACCAAAAAATGTATGCTACACACAAGGTTGTGGAGCAGAATTTTTGACAGAGCTTTGCTACAGGTTAACCGGTTAGTTTCAGCTACTCTCTAGCTAATGATTAAGTTGAAGAGAAGAAGCAATCAATCTAAATAGCCCTTCTGCATTTTTTAAATTAATTTTTTGTTTACAGAAAAAATGCTCTCAATATGTCAGAAGGAAATTTAGATTGATCGAATATTTTTTAAAGAGACTTTTATCTAATTTGCATAATATTTCTCTCAAAAAATACTTGCCCTGTTTTCTTTACCTTTTTTTAATTAAAAAACAAAATAATTTTAAAAATGCACTATTTTTTTTTTAATTTATGAATTAGGCCTATTTTTAAAAGTGGCATTATTAATACAAAGAATGTTAAATTGCTTGAAATCTTTATATGTGTAAAAAATGTGTTGTAAAAATGGATGCCATTTCATTGATGAATATAATAAACATTTTAACTAAGGACTAAATGACTAAACTGTAAACACTTATTTTTTTTACTTCTACTTGTTTGTGGTATGATTAATTTTTGGAAAAATTTAGCACACCTAAAAACCTAATCGGCCTAATCTTCTGGGCATACCATAAATAAAAACCATAATTAACTGTGATCTCATAATTGGTATCCAATAATAGATCATTCAATTCTTATTCCAATGATATATAACATGTAAATGTTATTACTGCTATGTCATGTTTAGGCACTTGGATGAAAATTTCAATACATTTTTAAAAATATAAAAATACTACAGCTGTATAGAGACTAGAGAATAGATTACAAAAACACCAAGATCAACTTTCTAGCTCAAGTGGTTCAAAAAAGTTATGAATTTTTTAGTAAGGACATCAAAACCACTTTTTTACTATGGGGTTTTCCTCCACATTTCTTGACCCTCGTTTTGCTTTTTTTTAAAACGCCTATAACTTTATAATAAAATGAGACAAAAATATAATATTTACGGAGTACTTCTAAATAAGCCACAAAATATAAGTTAGTTTTTTTAATATTCCGAAAAAAAATTATTAAAATCTTTATTATTTTCCTATTTAAAAATGATGACTCGTCACTTATTTGTATTTAATTAATTAATTTTGTTTAAATAATTTTTTTTTAATTTCCAAAAAATCATATTACTAATAATATTCTTTTGATATTAATTTCACATTTTCTTTGGAATTGTTTAACATTTATAAGTATAAACAAATAATAAAGGGATTATTTGTTTCATTTAGTTAAAATTGACGATTACACTTTTTACTTTATCATTTTCTATCTATGTATGTATGTATTTTAGTCCCATATCATATGAATGTCTGAATATGACAACAAAATAGTATGTCATTTATTTTAAGTTAGTAATCTTGTTTCACAAATCAACATGTATTGATGGAATCAACTTTGGTGGTTGATAGAAATTGAAAAAATTTCTAGTCATTTGCTTGAGGTAAGTAAAAGTTTTTATATGATTGCTCTTTAGACTTTAGTTATATCTTAAGTAATTCTCGGATTATTGTGGCAGAAAGTGTTTTTTCTTTGAGAATACTGAGGATTATGTAATAATTATATTGTGGAATTTTGCAATATGTATATTTTTTTACATTTTTACTTAATTTATGCCTTAAGTTAAGAATCATAATAATATTCAATAAATATGATTTCATTTACATAGCCTAAAATATAACTATACATACTGTGTAAGAATAGGTCCTAAAAATATTTAATTATGTTAGAGCTAGGCCTATACTATATACTATAGACTAGGCAATGTGTGTGTGTGTGTATATATATATAGTAAATAAGGATATAAACTAATATAATTATATTAATTGTAATAAATTATCCCACTCCACAAATAATTTATAATAGTATTAATACTATTATAATCCTTTTACTAGGCTTATCTAAGTTACAAGTGGTTATCAATTCCTATGTCCATGGCAACCAACACCACTTATTTTTATTAGTCATTTACAATTATTTATGTTCTAAGACATTTTTCATTAGTTTAAAATGATTTAGTATTATTAATATTTCCCATTTATATTCTGAATAACCAATTTAATGAATTATTAACTAACAAAGGGCTGCTATAAATAATTGCCAATAAGCAGACAAGCATGGTGGCCATGATGATGACAAATTACATGACATACCCTTAAAAAATGACCTCTTAAATTTTTGTTTTTGACCAAACACTAATGAATTTTGGATATGTTATATATGAACTTATAAATTTAAGAAACCTTTTTTTTTAAAAAATAAAACGTTTTTTTTTTAAAGTTATTGACCAGTAAATTTTACCTATTTTCCTCTACAATTTTCAAAGCTTTAACCTCAAAAAAAAAATCAAATAAATTCTTTAAAGAACAAGCAAGATGGCAATTTAAAGTAAATGGCGGATGTATAATTTATTACTATGCTAAAAATCAATTATAAAAAGTGAAACAATGATACCCTCTGTAAATTAAAAAGTGGATGTCGCCATTTTGACAATGAAATTACGATACCCGTTTTTCTGGCATTTCCGGGGGTTACCAAAGTGCCTTATATATTCTTCATTGAACAACCAACCAGATTGTAAAGGTACCGGTAAATTTGGAGAGATAGTACCTGCGACTTATGTCCTAAATGTTCTTTGTGGTGCTGACCGCGGCGATCTGACAATATTGGTCCTGTTGGACCTCAGTGCTGCTTTTGATGTGATTGACCATGAGCTTCTTCTGTCAAGGCAGGCATTTCTGGAACTGCACTTCGCTGGTTTTCTTCTTATCTGACTGACAGGACTCAGCGTATTGTAGTGAAGCAAGCATCTTCCATGGACACTTCCGTTACCTGTGGCGTGCCACAGGGCTCAGTTTTAGGACCTATTCTGTTCTCCATGTACAATAGCCAGCTCGGCAGAATTATTGAAAGTCATGGTATTTCCTGCAAATCATTTGCAGATGACACAGAACTGTACAAGTGTTTCCGCCCTGATCCCTTAGAGTGTGCTGCTGCTGTTCAGGCTGTTGAAGACTGCTGTCTTGTTGTGAAAGAATGGATGTCATCAAACAGACTAAAATTAAATGACGATAAGACTGAGGTAATTATTTGTGGTTCGGACGCCAATATTCAGAAGGTTGCCATCGGATCAATAAAAGTTGGTGATTCTGAGATCCTGTTGTCCTCCACTGTCAAAACCTTGGCTTTTATATTGACAGTAAACTTAGAATGATTCCCCATATCAGTTCTGTGGTCAGGGCATACTTCTGTCATCTGCGCGCCCTGGGTCAGCTGCATCCTCAACTCAATAAGGGAACAGCCAATGCCGTAACTCTAATCCAGTCAAGATTAGATTACTGTAACAGTTGACTGTTTGTGGGGTTTACCCCAGAACCAAATTCAGAGACTCAAGAAGGTACGAATACTGAAGCACGCATTGTATTGCAGAAAGAGAAATCTGAGCACATCACCCTAGTTCTTAGAGATCTCCATTGGCTTCCTGTGAGTGAGCGCATTGACCACAAAATTCTGTCCCTGGCGTACAGCTGCATAGAAGGCTTTGCACTGGAAAATCTTAAAGAACTGATTTATAAACAGATATCCTTGAAGAACCTGAGTTCCCAGTGTGGATGGACACAGAAAAAAGTCTTACGGAATGCGCTAATTTGAAGCGAGAGAGACAAAATTATAGAACAGTTTGCCTCAATCTTTGAGGGAAATTGAAAATGATAACAAAATCATTTAAGAAACACTTAAAGACATTTTTCTTTAAATAGATTTAAGAGCACCAGAGCGCAGTGAGCATGCTAAATTAGCATGGGCATGGATAAATATCCAATCAATCAATCAAATGTATCCCTAAAACTAACCTGAACCCTAATTCTATCCCTAACGTGGGTTTTGTACCTATCAGAAACAGGGTTTTGAACCCTATCGGAACCGGGACAAAGCACGCAAATGACGTCAGGGCCTATCTCTCCAAATTAGCCAGGTACCTAAAGGCATAATGACAATGAGGGATAAAAAATGGCCCAAAACCAAGAATCTTCTTCTTTCGCCTTTTCGTCCTCGAGGAACAGCAGCCGATCTTCATCGACGTCTGTGGTTAGGACATAGGCCGCCTACAAGAGCCCTCCAGGCATCACGATCCTGAGCCAATCTCTCCAGCCTCCCCCAAGTGTGGCCAAAACCAAGAATATTCGATAGTTAAACTAGAAAAATTTTAATAATTTAAAGTATGAAAAGATAATTTAAGTGTAAGTTTAAGAAGCCACCCATCCATCTGATCACCGATAGTAACTGATACTGATACAATATGTGAGCCTGGAACCAGGAATGATATCTCTCACTCGATGCTCAATCAGAAAACAGATCCTACTTTCTCTTTTTATGCCACAGTCATAGTCATAGGTAACCTAAACGCCCTCTCTCCACAGTACTATTAACTAACAGACATCAATGACAGAATAACAGCCCAAATAACACTTCAAACTATAACAGGATTTTTTTATATAGTAGGCCTATAGTATAGCCTATAGGCCCTATATCGACGACGCTGAAATTAACCATTTTAAATTACAATATTTTTGAAAATGGAAGTTTAACTTCATGACAATAAAATATCAACAAAGGAAAATCTTCTTCTTTTCAGTTTTGCTTAAAAATATCCTGATTAAATGATTTATTTACCCTTCAGTTCTTTATTGTACTTGAGTCATGATTGAAGATGGTAGAAAAATTAATGATAATGCGTGCATGAACCGGATCAAGTTAGTCAGGTGACAATCAACATTACATTGAATCAAAACTGCAACCTTGATTTTTTTTTTTAAAGCTGACTAAACCTCCGACTTCATGTCATAGTAGCGTGATTTTAATGCTGCTCTTACTCCTAAGAAAGGCCTGATATTTCCATTTTTAAGTCATTAATTCTGGACTAAGCGCCATTCAAATAAATTGTACGCTAACTAAACTTTTTTTTTTCTGGGACCGGAAGCAACTTTTGATAGTCTATTTATACTGCAAATGTATGGGAGTCAAATAAAAAACTCATTGTGACAACTTAACAATCGTAATTTAAATGCGTGATTTTAAGCTTAAATGAACATAAGAATTTTTTCATATTATTAAATTAATAATATGTCTTTGATTTTTAAAAAAAGGTAAAATAGCCCTGGAAAGACTGGACTGGATGACTGAACACAAACCATCACCATTTTGTTAGATTTTTACCTAATGTCCACAAACATCACACTCACACATTTTAAAAGAAATTATAATTATTTTAGACACTATTTTATCCCTTTTTTTAAATTTTATACATCCTCCACACGCCGGTGTAATAAAAATTAAGTGTTCTCCTAGAACAGGGGTCACTAAACATTTTTCACAATGGGTCGCATAACTGACATAAGGGGCTGTCCATTAATTATGTCAACAAATTTTTGGCGATTTTTACCTCCCCCCCTCCCCCTAGTCAACAACTTGTCAAACTTCCAGAGACCTCCCCCCCCCTATAAAATTACGTCAACATTTGATTACCCCCCCCCCCCCCCCCCCCCCCAAAAAATAAATAAATAAAGATGAAATGGTAATGTTTCAACTGACAGGAGAGAAGCGCATGTCACTAGTCCAATCTACAAGAAAAAAAAAGGGGGGGGGTGGGGCATTCTGACCCTGCCAACTACCGCCCGGTATGCCTCACAGGCGTGGTATGCAAACTGTTTGAGCACATAATCGTAAGCGCGTCTTGAAAGCGACAATATACTCAGTGAATGTCAGCATGGCTTACGAGTCAATTTATCATGTGAGACCCAGCTCCTTGAATTTGTAGAAGACTTGACGAACCATCTGGAGAACAGCAATCAAATTCAAGTGCTGGTGATGGACTTCTCAAAGGCATTTGATCGTGTAAATCATAGTTAACTATACACAAAATTCAGAGATATGGCATCCCAGGGTCTGCCATAACATGGATCTCTCGCTACTTCAGCGACCGATGACATGGTAGACAGCACAACCTCCTCTTTTGTCCGTGTTAAGTCAGGGGTATAAGGGCTCAGTGCTAGGCCCCTTTTTGTTCATATCATATATCAATGACCTGCCCGAGAAGCTGACCCCCCAAGCAAGAATGTTCGGAGGCGAAACGGTGGTGTATAGGACGATCGCCAACAGTTCTGACCAGGACCAGCTACAACAGGACCTTCATCGATTAGCCGAGTGGGAGCTGAGCTGGGACATGGAATTCCATCCCGTAAAGTGCCAGACCCCGTCAGTCTCCAGAAGCAAAACCCCTCTACACCAGCCATACTAATTGCATGGCCATATTCTTGCACCAGTCTCCACCGTAAGGTACCTCAGTGTTACCATTCAAAGAGAGGTCCTCTGGGACGAGCACATTAACAATGTGTGCAACCAGGCAAACAAGACCCTAGGGTTCCTAAGACGAAATCCGAAGATCGGCAACTTCAGCGTGAAAGAGAAAGCCTATAAAGCCTTTGTGCGGCCGCTTTTAGAGTACGCTTCTTAAGTCTGGGACCCATTCACCCAGAAGAGCATCGACAGGTCGGAGGCGGTCCAGCGACGGGCAGCACGCTTTGTCCTGAACCTCAAGTGTTGGCAGCATGCTGGAAACACTGGGCTGGTCACCATTGGAGGAACGACGACGACCATCCAGGCTCTCCATGATGTACAAGATCAAAAATGAGCTGGTCCACTGCTCCAGCATTAAACAGAAACAAGTCGTCCCCCCCCCCCCCGTCCCCCCCCCCCCCCCCCGACAGCAACGAGGTCATGACAGGCAGTTCTAGCTTATAAAAACAAGAACTCAGTACAGGAACTTCTCATTCCTGCCAAGGACATTCAGAGTCTGGAACAGGCTATACCAAAGGCAACAGTTGAGGCGACTACACTTGACACATTTGCGTCTATTACTTTCAGCCTTCCAAACCCTAATTCATAATACGATCGCTGGTTAGCCCTTGCACCCAGTGAAGTACCCCCTTCAAAACCATGCACAGTTACATCGCGAGCCCATCTGAAGCATAGGGGCCAGAATGATCAAAACATTGATCGTGGGCCTTCAAAATAGTGAAGAAGAAGTGGAAGATATTTGTCGTTTTAAACACGTGTAATGTCAACTCGTATGTATTACGCTTCTGGTAGACTGCTTCCATTTCCGGCTGCTTCCTAACCAGCTAGCTGCGTTCATGGGCATGAAATAAAAATTGTGCAATTACGTATCATGGGAGAAGGGGTGTAGCGGAAAATTGAGATTCTTAAATGTGCGTTACTTGAGTTCATGTTTTGTCAAGTAACTTTAGTAGATGGGAAGTTCACGCATTGCTGTCGCCAATGTTTGGCGAGCTATAATATGTTTAATATAATCATAATATGTTGATTGCATATGCCTCTAACATTTTTTCCATGATAAAGTTAATTATATATACTGCTAACACTAACGTTGCTATGTTGTCTTTCTTTTTATTGCCTTTTTTTTTATTTCCAGTTTTTTTTTTTTTTTTTTTTTTTTTTTTTTTTTTTGCAGTGCTGCATTCAAATTAAGTGGTTGAATTAGAAAATGGGTGGGGGTGGGTATTTAATGAAATAAACTTGGTATCTTAATTTATTGTAACTCAAACGATGCAGCCTCGAAGACTAAGCATATTTATATGGTTACATCTTGATTTTAATAACGCTCACCGAGAATCATTTTTGAAGTGAACCCCTGTTAATATTTCCCCCAACTTTTCATTACAATAAAATAGTATGATCAACCGTAAGTAAAGAAGAGAAAATGACTTATTTGTTAATAATTTATAAATTCTACATGCATTGTGTTGTCTTTGACTTTAAAATAGCAACCAAAGAAAAATCTCAAAAAACCTTAATTATCAACTTAAACTGATCAAACTATGAGTTTATTCAACTATAACAATAAAGTGCAGGTTCCCACTCTGTGCATTAGCACCCCTGTGTTAGTTTTTAGATCATTTTACATGTTGAAAATATTCATAGGCAAAGTCACCCCATTTCACCGTACCGGTACTTTTAATTTTTTTTTTCATTTGATTTTCAACTGTTTTTTTGTTGTTTTTTGGGGGGGGGGGGGTGTTGAGGGGGGCGACGGTAGGTAATAAAAGAGTCTTCCAAAAGGCGCCATTAGTTCACTATTTAGTCATTTAAATGAAGAAAGCTTAGTAGTTTAAACTTTCAAATAATCTATTTCGAGTTCTGATTCTGGTAGGGTACGTTGCTGAATCCATGTACTGGAATATGTACAAAGGTTGGGGATGCGATGCTGGTATTTTAACGGCTCCTAGCGGATGCTAAGGCAGTTTTGAAACTCTCGATTGACGTCGAGTATTGGCCAGGTGGTTCCAAGCGATAATAGTTTTTGGAAAAAATGATTGTCACTGCATTTGTTTGGCAAGTCATGCTCTTACCTCGGATAAATTTAAATCACATATTAAATTAAAAATATATGACACCTTTTGTAAATATTTCCTTGCTTCTTTTTATATTATTTAGATAAAGTCTGAGTTTATAAAAAAAAATGTTTTAAATAGCAAACAAAAA
Source organism: Omphiscola glabra (assembly GCA_964017045.1). Taxonomy (NCBI): domain Eukaryota; kingdom Metazoa; phylum Mollusca; class Gastropoda; family Lymnaeidae; genus Omphiscola; species Omphiscola glabra. The sequence continues at coordinate 51,543,293 of OZ024795.1, read as the reverse complement.
TCTAAAGAACTTTTCTACATACCCTCAGGGGGCTCAACTACCATAATGAATTTATGGTTTATATGGTGGGGGGCGATAATCTCAGAGCTGGCCTGGTGGGGGGCGATGAACTCAGAGCTGGCCTGGTGGGGGCGATGAAGTCAAAGCTGGCCTGGTTGGGGCGATGAAGTCAGAGCTGGCCTAGTTGGGGGCCATGAAGTCAGAGCTGGCCTGGTTGGGGCCATGAAGTCAGAGCTGGCCTGGTGGGGGCCATGAAGTCAGAGCTGGCCTGGTTTGGGCCATGAAGTCAAAGCTGGCCTGGTTTGGGCCATGAAGTCAAAGCTGGCCTGGTTTGGGCCATGAAGTCAGAGCTGGCCTGGTTGGGGCCATGAAGTCAGAGCTGGGCTGGTTGGGGTCATGAAGTCAGAGCTGGCTATGGTGGGGGCGATGAAGTCAGAGCTGGTCTGGTTGGGGCCATGAAGTCAGAGCTGGCTATGGTGGGGGCGATGAAGTCAGAGCTGGTCTGGTTGGGGCCATGAAGTCAGAGCTGGCCTGGTGGGGGCGATGAAGTCAGAGCTGGCCTGGTTGGGGCCATGAAGTCAGAGCTGGCCTGGTGGGGGCGATGAAGTCAGAGCTGCCGAGGGCGACAAAATGCCTAATTTCAGTGCTGTGAAAGCCCTGCGCCACCCTTGCTTCAAAAACCTGAAATGCTGCCTCCACACCCCAGCGGTTAAGATTACCTAAAGTGGCTAAAGAAACTTGTCAAAACGATTGGGCCATAATGTGTTTCATAACATTATTTAAATAGTAGGCTCTAGAAAGAGCCGTGCAGAGTATAAGTGACACAGTATTTTTGCTCCCCCGTCTATGTGAAATGCATATGATTTTATAATTTAATTCACCAATAAGGGCCCATCTAAAGATCATTTTGGAGCACCCTGATGTTCTCGCTAAGAGTGATTGGCCCTCTCGCCCCCTCATTCTCACGGCTATGAGTAGGCTATATGGGGAGGGATAGGAGGCCTCAGTGCATTACTTTGCCCAGGGCCCCCTCTGTAAAATAACAGTTGCCATGAACCACTCATTTTTTTCACTGATCCCATTTGCATCCTCGATCATGTTCCTATTAAGTCAATATCCCTTTTAAAGGCATTCATTGGCTGAATTATAATAATTATGTGTTAGAGAAATACTTAAGATGTCTTGTATTTGCATTGTTCTAATTGTAAAAATGCTGTCTTGGTTAAAATATGTAGCTATTTATGTGCTGAAAATTAATATATAGTGTAATTTTTAAAAAATCCATTTATGTGAATCATATTCCTTAAAGGTACAATATAAACATGCTTTTCCACTCCAATTGGTTTCAGAATTTGAATCACAAGAAAAAGAATAACGTTTTTGATTTTTTTTTAAAAAAAGTGTAGAGAGCTTTGAACGTTTAAAGAAAATTATGAAAACAAAACACAATAGACCAGTATGTCAACATAATACAGAAATGCTAGTGCAATGATCGGTAATTGAATAACTGACTGCTGTCTCTTTTCTTCAGCCAGCATTCTGTTTTATTTTATAGTATAAAATGACTCTAGATTAAGCTGTCTAGTGTGCTGCATTTTAGCTTATTAAATACAGCAAACAGAATATTTTTAACCCAATTTTTAAATAAGAAAGAACATAATTAAATTAACCCTTGAGCAAACAGAAATATTTTTAAAGTAAAAAATTCTTTGTCATGGTTGCAGATTTTAGGCCCCCACCTTCAAATAAAGCCTACTTGCAGCAAGGGCAGTGTCTTGCCAATCCCTCGGTATGCCCCTGCTTAGAGATTAATTTTTTTACAAACATGAACCAAGCAACTATTAATTAAAAGGGTTTTCCATGGAAAATTTATTCTATATCCATTCCAACATATAAAATATAACTTAGGTATGCATAGTGTTAAAAGATCACAATAGTTTAGCAATTTATAGCTCATTGAGAAATATGTGTGAAGTTTTAAACAAATGTTTCACATTCCTAACGTGTATCTGAAGGAACTAATTTTTAAAAATTAGATTCGTTTTTGTTGTAAGAAAAATTATAATTAAAACTGAATTTTCGATTTGCTGCTAGTACTACTCAGCATTATCATACTGCAGTACTTACACTTCAAATAAAATAGGTTTCTGCAGTAAGTTCAACATAATTATCCTACATTCAATAAGATTGTATAATCCATATAATTTAATATTTGACTAATACTCTAAATAAATGATGCAAAAATTGTTATAGAGATAAAAGCTGAATAAATATTGCTTTTTTTTTTTTAACACATGACACCGAGATAAAGCACCTGTACTAACGGAACTAACAATTATTGGTCTAAGGATGGCAACTGTAAATGCAACAAGTAATGCATATAATAACAATGTTAACATGACCCAGGGACAACAGGAAGACAGCGATTTTAAGCAAATGAATTTGAGCAATTCAAAAGTCCCATCATCTTTTAAGAAAACATAATTAACTGTAAAATTAAAAATACTATATTAAAAACTATTGAAATTGTATGCCTTCTTATTTGATAAAAATATATCAAGCAGAAAATGTAAATATTTTAAGATCTATCTTGGCTTTTTTAAGTTAATTAATTTCTAGATGTTTAAGTATAAGAATTTGAAAAATAATTATAAAATATTGAAATTTAAACAAAATTATTTTCTTATACTGGTATTCGGGATATAAAATTCTATTTTTTAAACTATTTAAATTTACAAAAACAATATTCAGCTGTCAAAAAAAAAAAAAAAAGGCAGGGACTTTATTTTAAATACAGGTATAGTTGCAGATAACAAATACAAATTCTACTTCATAATGACATGATATTATATAGTCTTCATTTCAGCAGCGGCATATGATAAATATAAAAGCCAATTAACTATGCAGGAACATTGATGGCCTTTAGTATGAAAGCAAAATTAACTTCACTAACAGTGAAATGGTGATATGAATACTGTGGTATAATATGGCACACACATAAAAATGTGATCAAAGGATAATGTTATTCCTTGTGAGCGAAAAAGAAGATGATGATGTCATCAAATGTCTATTGTATTTAAAAGAGGTATCCCATAGGAAAAGCTAAAAATAATAAATCTTAGTTACAATTGATTTTTTTAATTCAAAATATTTTTCTTTATATTTTGACAGAACATAATTAAATTAAATAAAGTCTTCAAATTGTTTTATTTCTTACACCTGAAATTATTCCTTTTCAGTCAGAAGGGGGGATGAACTGAAGCCAGTTTACATTATTTGTATACGATATATGGCAAAAAATAAGCCCTGGCTTTATCAAACAGATGCTCTGGCAGATAAGGTCTGAGGAGAGCGAGGACCTTCAGAAGAAAGAAAAAGAAATAAATTATTGCTATCAAAAGGAAATAATTGGACACAGCTTATTATAACATAGGATAGAGAGTCGTGAACTTGTAAATCATTTATGAAAAAATAAAAAGTAAGTACTTTTTGAGCTCATCACCGATTAAAATGATTTAAACTTCAATTAAAACAAATAACTGTTAATTAAAAAGCGTCACAACTTCCCCATAATTTATTTCTAACATTTTAGCCAAGTGCTCTGAATGAACCATACACCTTTCATTCTCGTTTTGGATAAAAATTTTCACTTTTTTAATAAACCCCTTGAAAAGTAAAATCATACAGGAGTTTTCTTAAAATACTAGTGGTCTATCAAACAAAAATGAACAGGAAAATATTAATACTTTTTTTATTTAACATCTAATAAATTAAAGCCGTTTTTAAGTTCTTAAACTACTTACATAGAAGAAATCAAAAAATGAACTGGACCCAGCAATCAAATATCGCTCATGGGGGCATGGATTTAATAAAGCATCCTCATATGCATTGAGAACTGGATCGAGGTTTGTTGCTGAAAACTTTGAACTATTTCGGTTGATTTCAAGTAATTGCTGGGGAAATAATAAAATAAGAAATCTGTGTTCCGAGCAACAGAATAAAAGTGGTATCAATTTTGTTATTAATTAAATTAATTCTGAAATGTCAAGTAAAGTGATAATAATATAGCCAATAAAAATAAATTAGCATAGTAATACATTGGAGTGAAGTTATTAAAATTAATTTATGATTTATTATTGTCTATTTAATATTGATAATTTTTAGTTCTTGATCTAAACAAAATTCTAAATAATGAAGTGCATTAATGTTTGGCTGGGCCCTTCTAAACTTTGGAGTCTTTTTTTTTTGTTTTGACTTCATTTAAAATACTAAAGAATCAATGAAATATTGATTTAAATATTGGTCTAACAGTTTGTTGGCTGGGCAGATCAAACTCCAATCCCAATCCACCAGGGTCGATAAATGCCATGCAAATATAACAATTAGTTATCTCATGGAGAAAACTAAAATGCATTATGGGTAATCTGTATATTCAAAAGGCATTTAATGGGGTATCGGCTTAGGAGGTTTTGAATGTAGATTTCTATGGTAAGTGTAGAGGTCCTGACTAATGTAGACAAAAACAAGCAAGTTTTATGAAGAGTAAATTTATTTTTAGACCAAAAACAATTACCACATAATTTTTATATATTGTTTTTTTTTAAGTATCTCAGTCTTTTTTTCCATAATTTATTATTCTTTTAAATCTAGTTGTTATTCTTAAAATTGAAACTTGACTAGGTTCATGTGTTTTAAATATTCATTATAATTTGATCTATTTTTTTTGGATGCCATGAAAATGAAAGTGATTTGGTTCACTAGCAATTCTGAAGACAAAAACAATTTGTTCTTACAAATATAACTTCTATTAAGTAAAAAAATAAAAATTGTATAGTATAAGAAACATTATTTGGTTCTAGTTCTAACTTTATGTACTAAAACCAATGCAAATTATGTGTGTGTGTGTTGCAATTGTTTGGTGTTTTAGTAGATAAGAATATTGGTGATTTTGGATAACGTACACTATGTGAGCTGTTAAAGATAATGTACATCATGGGAGGTGAGGTTGTCTGAAAGTTTATCCACCCAAGGATCAATGCATGTACCAAATGTTTTTTTTTTACCTCCTATATAAATGACTAAAATTTTAACAGTTTGTTGAATGATAACTTACTGTCAAATGAGCCTGACCATAAAACTGTTTGGTATCAGCACTTGCTTCTGCCCACTGAACTTCAAAATCACTACTGGTTCTTTTAACCTTAAATTGTGAATATATAACTGTTACAGAGATTTATATTTCTCTTTATCAAGCAAGAGATATTATTTCTGGTTAGCAGAAACCAATATAAAAAAAAAGATAAAATAGTCTTTGAAAATTATTTCTATGACACTATGTTTATACAGTTGCTTTATTTTTCAAGAAAGCTATTTAAACTTTTAAATTTACTCCTCAAGCTTACTCCTGCTTCATTCATACATCCTGTGGCTCCACCAAAGTTGCATGGCTCAATTATGGAGACCTTGACTCCAAACTGACTCATCTCTAGACGCAGAGTCTCTGAGAATGCCTCGGCTCCAAACTTGGCCATAGTGTAAGCAGCATTACTAGGAGTTGCAACAAGACCCTTGCAACTGGTAACATTCACAACGCGACCTGGCAAAATATAAATAATTGAAATTATGATGCCAGTATCCACCAAAAAAGCCAAAAACCTAATCAATACATGGGAGACAAAAATCTTCAGAAAAATATATGGGCTTAAACTACCTGAGGCCATAAGCTATAGAAAGTCCAAAGGCCCCTACCATTTTAAATTACATCAGATGGTCAAATAAAATGTTAACTCTATAGAGGGAATATTGTGAGACTCTAAGCTGTAGCTTATTTAGCTTTAGGATAAATTCGGCACTGGGTCTTGTACAAGGTAATGCTTGATGGAGAATTCTGATACATTGAGCAATAAGGCAGGCTGCACTGGAAAGGCTACTGTGTAGAAACAGTAATGACATAATTAAAGCATTCAGGGAACTTGAAAATGCCTCAGTCAAAGCTGGTCTTGATGTAAATGAACCAAAGACAAAATATATGATAATGTCACGAAGCTCCCACACTGATGACAACATCAGTATAAACAACCACAAATTTAATATTTGGTTGTCTAAAGTCGACGAGCGGTAGAGTGCAACAATAACTCTACTCTGACAACCATTACCATATCTCTGATTCTCTTACTAGTATAGTTAATCAATCTATTTAGTCCAAGGCACGACACACTAAGTCCATTGGATAATACTCTTTATTCTCTTTAGCACATAAAGCAAGGCATGTAATATCAACTCAACTTCCGGAGGTACACAGCAATAATCACTCGTTCACAATAGGTCTCCCAGACTCAGCAACCACACACCCTCGTCCGTGAACATAATCGCCTCTCTCTCGATTCAACTCGTTATCTCCCATTTTATATCTCTCAACATCTCAAGTAATCGTGATATTAAAATCGTTCACATTCGTTCACAAGTCCCATTTGTCCCAAAATCACAACACACAAACTCTCACTGATTTCATGACCTTGACAAGTGCCATTGTTGACGATGATCACAGTTCAGTAAGAAAAAAAAATTATTTCAGGAGGGGGGAGAGAAATTTTTTTTTAAACACTTATAAAAAATAAATGTTTGAAGTTTAATTTTCCAATTCAAACAAATGACGCACACTAGAGAATTAACAATTTAAAAAGTTTATCATCTCACCACTCTTTAAAAACCCATACGCCATAATTCTAAAGCACTATCCCATCAGATTCACAGGTTAGGGGCTAACAAGTTGAGTGCATTTTAGTCTAGAAGAATAATATAATATATTAAGAATGGAATAAGACTCCACTCTTGCTGCTGGGAATGAAATTATTAATTTTAAAAAAAAAAGTTTTCTACCTTTAGCTTGTCGTAGCAGTGGCAGAAATGCTTTGCAGGTTCTGACCATCCCATACATGTTGATGTTGCCAATGGTCAAATACTGATCCATTGTGGTCAGCTCTACATCTCCAACAAAATTAAGGCCTGCATTGTTGACCAGACCCCATAAACCTATTTTTTTTTTAAAATTATATAAATTTAATTTATAAATATTTTTAAGTATCGAATGCCAGGGGTTGACGAATGACAATGCACAATTTTTTTAACAGTTGTAATAAAAAGTAATCATGCACTTGAATAGTTATGCATTGAATAAAATTTTTAATAAGTTAATTTATGTAGTAAAATAACATTTACTTCATCTTATATGTTAAGCTAACTCTGGTAAGTAGGTCAAGAAAGAAAGTATTAAAACAAACCTGTGTTGGAACATTTCTCCTTGATCACCTTTAGACATCTTGACACACTGTCATCGTTGGTGACATCCAGGGGAATCACTCTAAGCTTCTCTGAGTTGACAGCTTTGAGCTCCTTGCCCCCGTCTCCATCTGGATTGAGGCATCCAGCAAACACTGTGAATCCTTTGTCATGAAGGCGCTTTGCAAGAGCTAGGCCAAAACCTGATGTGACCCAAAAATTAGTTCACAAATTTAATATGTGATCTCTATTGTCATGAGGAACTTCAGTGTTACCCGAAACATAAATTATAAGGCACATTTAGTTTTTTTTTTTCTACTTTAAACACATTAATAGATTTAACTGTAAACTTATCCACATTATTCCATCACCACAATAGTGTAGCATGGGCAGTGACGTAGCTAGGGGGGTGTGGGGGGTTCTTGTCATTGATATAATGTGGACTTATTTTAACAAGAAGAAATCCATTTTGGAAGTCGGGGGATGGGTGACACCATGAGTTTACTGATTCGGGTGCCACCAACCCTAGCTACACCACTGAGCATGGGTTAGTCCGACTCTGGGCAGGCCAAGATTTTTGCTGCCACTCCATCCTTGAAAAAATTTGCAGTTGGCTAAAAATAACCACCCCTCTAGGCAGATGACCTGTACCGCCTGCTTTCTAGGCCCCTGCAACATCAAGCCAACTAAGTCATATGGTACCGATTTACAAAACTTGCTGTACAAATTAAATAGACACGAAAAATCTATGTCAATATAACAATTAAGCTTTAAATAATAATTTTACATTACACATAAGTAAACGTTTCGGCACATGCCTTCATCAGTACAACAAGACATATATATATGTAAACTTGATTTATACAGAATGTTGTACAGTCAATAAGTTGAGGCTTTACAGCAAATTTATTATTATTATATTAATACAAAAGGAGAACAATAAATCTATATTATGAACATAATTTTACAGCAATATTGATGACAAGATATAAAAAATAAAATGAAAGAAATGTTTTTCATAAATCTGAAACAAAGTACTTAAGGAAAAAAAATGTTAAAACTGATAGTGGGCTGACCTGAGTCACATCCAGTAACAAAAACCACCTTGTCTTTAGCATCAATGGCTGGCAACTTGCTTCGCTTGAACTTCATGTAAAGCTTTCTCACAATAACACAAATGCCAATAAACACTGAAAAATATGGATTATCAACATTACTGCAATTTGTTTACAGCATAAAAAATTGTCCATATATTGCCTACATCTAATGATCTTCTGTCAGGATGGCTTCGGGCTGCTTAAAATGCGAAATATTTTAACTCCTTGTTATGTCCAGGTTAAAAAAGATTTTGTTTTGTTTTATATAATACAGTTTAACAGCCTACTAAGAAGGCTTCTTAAACTGCTGGAAGAGTTTAGAAAAACCTCACTGAAATGATAAGTGGGAAACTGGGTCTAAAACTGCTGGTTGCCAGGTAGGAGACTAAATGTCTATAATAAATATTTTTTAAATAAGGAATAGTTAAAATTTGAACATGTGGCATAATTTTTAATGGGCCGCTATTAGACAGAAGGGGCCCACTTGGCATCAGGCAAGTTCATACCCTGGCCAGTAGGACACTAGACATGAAAAATGAAATTAAGTAATCATGAACAAGTCCTCTTTGTTGTGCTAGTAAGTTTGTTTTTCTATTTATAGGGTCAGTGATTCTTTCTTCTTCTTATGCCTTTTTCCCCCGTCTGGGGTATAGGCCGTCCACAAGAATTTTCCACTCATCCCGGTCCTGTGCTTTCGTTTCCAATTGCTTCCAGGTGTATCCCATATTTTGCGTGTCTGCCTCTAGCTCGCGTCTCCATGTATTCTAAGGTCTTCCTCTCTTTCTTTTTCCCTGTGAATTCCATGTTAGGCATTGTCTGGTGGTGCTATCTTGGGGTTTTCTGAGAGTATGCCCAATCCACCTCCATCTTTTCTTTATGATGTCTTTATCAATGGGCACCTGGCACCAGTGATTGGCTTATACACAAATACAATATTCTAATGAGAAGATATTATCTCCCAAGATACCGTAGTACAAATTTATAAAGAATTATTTATAAGTTGGCTAACTTACTTTTAATATAAACAAATTAGACTCAAAGTAAATGGCAAAAGTTGTAAGGGACAAGAGATTTTGAAAAGAGGGATGGGAAACGCATGGAAAAGGTAAGAAGCTAAAGGCCTACTATTAAAACCATAGCTAGTTTTTAATACTCCCCTACTAAAAAAAATATACACTGTAAATTTTGAATTAAATGTACAGAGGTGTAACCATTTTTACTATTGTCTTAAACTTAAATTGCTGAGCTATAACCTAATTTTTGGTTAAAAGTGGACTTAGCTTATAGAATAAACATAAATGTAGTATATTTACACAAGTTACAAGTAAAAGTTTATTTCACACCAACAGAGATAAGGTCAATTACCAGGTAGATTCCCGTAGAAAAGAATGAGCATACATATAGCCACTGTCCATCCTACTGCTTCTATCTTCTTAAAAGTGGGTACATTAAATTCCATACTCAGTATCAGTCAGTTTCACATGGGCTACAGAAAACAAGAAAAAGTTCAAGGTCACACAATCCATTTCCAAATAGCATGCAAGATTTTGTTTGTTGTTAATCTTTTGCTTTTCTTATTTCTGTTTTAGTATGGAACATTTAGAGTAGATCAACGATCCGCAAGTCAAATCCCTTTCAACATTATTTCCTATTCCAAGGTATAAGTATAGGCAAATTAACAAGACCCAAGTATAAAAAAAAATAATTTAAAAAAAATTAAAAAGTGTAGACCTATCAAAATTAATACCATGGTTGAAGTGTAATATAAATGCAATATTGGTCAATTTTCAATGTGTCTCTATGTTCTGAGGTTCAGTTCACCATATCATGTCATAAAAATAGTATATAATAGTATCACCAGTTTATGACCATCATGGTGCAATTTCATACCCACTTGTAACAAAGAAACAAGCCGTGTCACAAGGAAACAAACAATATGGCTAAGCTAGGCACTTATTATTATACACAAGAGTGTCGAAGGGAGGATCAATAGGGCTTAGAGTATTACCAATCAAGAGAGCTATTGATTGATTTTCTCAGTTGCTTCGGTACTTGTTGACTTGTTTTTTGCCACCACCTTTACAACACCAATATGATTTTTTTGTGTGATTAACTTAAGACTCACATCAGACAGCAAACAATGTTTTGTGTGAAAAGGCTTGTGTAGCCTATGTCTGATGAGTAAAAGTAAGAAAAACAAGACCTGTCCCTTTTTTTCTCCACAATACACATCTGAGTCATTTTTACTAGTGTCTTTTTTCTCCACAATACACATCTGAGTCATTTTTACCAGAGACCTTGAGGCGCCTCAGATAAGCAACTGACCTCCTAAGTTAATTTGATTGAAAACTTTAGCCTATATATTTAACTGCTTTAAGCCTCGGACTTGGGTAATACAGGCCACACAGACAAGGCATTTGGCACATTTAAACAATATGGGCTTACTATAAATATGGTACACAAAATAATTCATAAAACTATGATAATATAAAACATACCAAAAGTTAAAATAACTTACTTAAAAAATAAAAGTCATTAACACTCAACTGCACTATTATTAATTTATAATTATCCTAATAATCACGCATTCCGTAAAATACAAATATGTAAAAAAAAACTACGAGATCATTCATTTGTCATTACCATTTCAATTTTATTAAATATTCTTATACTTATAGTTGTAATTGTAGAGGAAAAGTGAAGGGACTAATAGATCGATGGCTGTGTACCTACTATGCATTATAATTTTAGGAAGTCTATAAATAAAATGTAAACATATAATATAATGCTATTGGCTATTGCTTTGGTTATAGTATCATTTTATATTGGCTATATTTAAAGGTGAAGTGACTCTGTAGAACTGTAGTGTATGTAACGTAAGTTTAAGTCAATATAAAATATAATATAATTACTATAACTAATTGGTAATTTCACACCCGGACTGTATGGTGTTCTCATTTAAATGAATTAAGTTAAATTAACGTAACATTAAATAGAATATTTTATACTAATTACCTTCCAGTTAAGTGTAACGCAGCAGTAGGTGTCCCTGGCCAATCGATGTTTCGTGAACAGATTTGTGAGGCAGTCCTGTGTTATTTTTCATCATCTGTGCCTCTGTTAACTGACCTGACCTAGTTCAGCGGCTTGTATGGCAACGATCGCACCCCCCCCCCCTTCCTTTTTTCCCCTTCTAATCCCCTTTTCTTTCCTAGCACTACTCAGTGGTTATTAACAAGTGGTGGTGGCTTGTATCGGAACTCACACAAGTATTACTTTTAATGATGTCATGGTCACGAACTATTGTGCAACTATGGGGGAAAGGAGGGTTGGTGTCCAAAATTGCGTGACGACTTGATTTATCGATGACCCCACTCCCATTTTTTTTTTTTTTAAAAACGTTCGTGCCCCTGAAGTTATGTTTTTTTCCCTATAAAAATAGCGAAATAAAATCTTAAATTTACAACAAAAAATCTATATACCGTTTTTAATATATTTTATATTAACGGAATTTGATAACTTTTTATCACCAGAAAAAAATGTAACCCAACTTTGCCTTGTTTTTCTACTACTATATTATCGGAAAACTTTTTAAAAAAAATTATTTTATCTAAAGGAGGATCTCTTAGTAGTCTTAGCCTTGAGTGTTTTTTAAAAGAAAGGTTATTAATCTCATAACAATATACACGCTCTTTAATTTTTGCAAAGTAAAAACAAAAGTATTCCTTCCATTTTTTGAAAGGAAAATCTTCTTAACCCATCTTTGTTCACGCCCATGAACTGTAAATAAATTAATTAATTAAAAAAATATGCCTCTATTTTTAACGATTATTTTTTCCCCTGTGTACGATTGGGTTTTAGTTATACAGCCATGGTTATAATATAATAATTATGTAAATGTAGCTAGGCTTTGCCAACGTCATAAATTTTCTTCAATGGTAAACATAAAAAGAGAATTGAACACCTCTTTTTTACGACATAATATCATTGCATTTAAATATATTGTCATCCACGTCAAATATGTACACCCACTGTTTCCTCCACGCGATACATATGCACCCGAGGTTATTTATCAATTTTATTCTTTTATTCTGAGGCGTATATTGTGCTGTCTTTGCCAAAATGAAAGTATTGAATCCCCCGCCAACAGTTTTTAATTTTTAAAAAAATTAATAAAATCATCCACGGGATGGGAGCCCCTAGTCTTATGCATGCAACCACACATTTTTTGCACGTCCCTGAACTTAACGGAGGCAGTTAAAGAAAACAAAGATGGTAGATACAGATGGGACCAATAAATATAGGACAGTTAACCAAGCCACCTAAAAGGGTATGAGTATGAGAAGGGCAAAGAAGTACTGGAGTGAAGAGCAATGCTTCGCCATTGAAAACTGCTTGAAGAAGTACTGGAGTGAAGAGCAATGCTACACCATTGAAAACTGCTTGAAGAAGTACTGGAGTGAAGAGTAATGCTACGCCATTGAAAACTGCTTGAAGAAGTACTGGAGTGAACAGCAATGCTACGCCTTTTGAAAACTGCTTGAAGAAGTACTGGTGTTAAGAGCAATGCTACGCCATTGAAAACTGCTTGAAGAAGTACTGGAGTGAAGAGCAATGCTACGCCATTAAAAACTGCTTGAAGAAGTACTGTAGTGAAGAGCAATGCTACGCCATTGAAAACTGCTTGAAGAAGTACTGGAGTGAAGAGCAATGCTACGCCATTGAAAACTGCTTGAAGAAGTACTGGAGTGAAGAGCAATGCTACACCATTGAAAACTGCTTGAAGAAGTACTGGAGTGAAGAGTAATGCTACGCCATTGAAAACTGCTTGAAGAAGTACCTGAGTGAAGAGCAATGCTACACCATTGAAAACTGCTTGAAGAAGTACTGGAGTGAAGAGCAATGCTACGCCATTGAAAACTGCTTGAAGAAGTAATGGAGTGAGGAGCAATGCTACGCCATTGAAAACTGCTTGAAGAACAACATGTGATTATGATTTATTAAAAATAATTCTTAGATAATAGTTATTTGTTTAAAAAAACCTTAATTTTCCAATTCAGATAAATACTTAAAATAGTTCTTTATTTTAAATTTTGTACGGTATTTGTAATTTATAATAATAATACTGGGTACCGGTATTTGTAATTTATAATAATAATACTGGGTACCGGTAGGTACTTAAAAATTTAATAAAATAAAACTATTAAAAGCTGATATATTTTATTTTTTGACCATTTAAATTTATTTGATTTCTGTAAAATAATAGAAAATCACTCTCAATCATTGTTTTTAAGAATCTGAACGTATTTAAATCAATTTGTTTCTTTAGCATTATATGGTCATCCTAGCACAATCTTAACACATTTTAATTTCAAAGAACCATCACATTATTAAACATATACTGTCAATTTTAGATTAAATTACAGGTACAAATTAATTTTAAATGTGAAGTATAATAAAATAAAAATTTTAAATACGAGACATCACATATGCTTCCCCCCCCAACAAAACATCACATTCATAGACCCTCTCCCCTACATTTCGGACCATGCATACTTTATGGTCGTCCCCTATGTTGAATGAAATTACAGTATATTGGTAGATATTCCGGTACTGTATGGTTGGTGAATAAATTTCATTTCCCCTGTTCTTTTTTTTCAACATTACTGTACATTTTCAGTTAGTATTAGCCATAATGAAACCTCAGTTTAAACCTAAATTCGACTGTTTTCTGGATGTAACTTAAAAACAAACCAAAAAAAGCCATTTAGGAATGCTAATTATTCTAATTTAATGAATGCATCCATCACAGCTTCACAGTCAAATGAAGAATTAAATGAAATTTTTTTAAAATAATAATAGATGATGTTTGATTTAATATTTAACATATAAATATAATGTTTTTAATTCAAAATGACAATTGGACCACCAAATGATGTGAACTTATGAGTCGCAGAAGAACTGGTTGAGTCAATGCACCTACTGGAACCTTACCAGACACTGGTGGAGTCAACGCACCTACTGGAACCTCACCAGACACGCTGTAAGTACCTGTCGTGTAAGTACTTTACACCAAGTGACCTACGTCAAAGCACCTCGCTTGCCACATCGTCCGTCCCTGATGACCTACTTCAAGGCACCTCACTTCCCACAATGTCCTTCACCCCTGGCGACCTTCTTAAAGACACCCCACTTCACCCTATTGCAGCACCTCACTCTCCTCTCAAACTGACCATGAAATTCACCAAATGCAATTAAAACTTTTGTCTAAAAACTTTAAAAGTTAAATTAAAGCTGCCAAAAAAATATTAAAATTTTAAAGAAAAATAATAAAACCATACAGCATACAGTACAGCCCAAAAAGCCACATAGAAAATCCAAATAATACAACAAGGTGTGGATAAAAGTTTTATGATGACAAGTCAATATGAAACACAGAGATATATGAATAATTACTGGACCAATGATTATAGAAATAAGACAAATCTTTTTTTACCGTCAATATTTCCATTGCAACAGTTAAAAGCAATATGAGGTGGTATCCAATTAAAATTAAATGGTTTGTAAAATGATAAATGAAATGTAAGGATTCAGACTCGCCATAGCAAAGCATACAGTCAAACGGGTGTTGTACGTGAGTGTGACAGATGACGGCTTATGGCATTACAATTAATATTTCATGAGCTTGGACTGAAGTTAGACAATGATTAATGCATACAGTCATACAAGTGTGACAGATGGCAGCTTAAGAATGAATATTTCTAAAGTTTCATTGAATGAAGCAAGACATTAATACAGTAATGTCACGGAAAATCATTTATTACACTTCAATTATCCTTCTTCATGTCCAGTCATTTGGTTTCAAACTGGGTGCAGAAACACATAAAAATATTGCAGCTAACATCAGAACTTTGGGGTCCTGTTTCTGAATTGACATAGATATTCTCTTAAAGGAGGACACGAGCACTGGAGGGAGTGTGGGGGTTTAATTTAAAGTAAAAGACACTCTATCAAATAAATCTGTGTGCTGTATAATACTATATTAATCCACAACCTCTAAAGAAAAGGTATATTTCAGAATCACTTGTGATAAATATTCATGTCAGATCAGCATGAATGATGAACATAAATACACCAAAGTTCAAATGATTATTTCAGCAATGGACACCAATATGTTCAAATCAAACGTTCCAAAAACTAAAACCATCAACTAATAATGTTTTTCTCTTTTTAAAAATTGACATGTCTCAACATATCGTAAAGCTTAATGTAAAACATAAAATAAAACCAACATTTTTTTTTGCAAGCAAATGGTAAAGACAGGAGTTAAATAGAACATTATTTTTAAAGAAGTTCAATGGTATCATTTATTATAATCATACATTGCACAAACTAATTTAGGAAAAAATACCAAATAAGGTCCTAAAGAAGGGAGGAAAAGATTCTTCAAGTTTCATTCATTAAAAAATACAACATCATGCCCTTCATTTTTAAAACTGGTGTAGAAATGTATCACGTTACTTTCATACATTTTGGCAGTGAATAGGGACAACAAGCACGCTTACAACACAGTAAGGAGAATACAGTAGAGACCGCTGTTATAAGTGTCAGCTGAGCTTTCACTTACAAATCACGACCAGAGAGCACATCCATCTCAGTGAAAGGGATGGAGAAAATAAACAATGATTTATTCAAAGCTAGAACTAGAACACTGGCTCCAGAGGATGAACAGAGTTTGTCCTGGCTCGAGTCTAACACAAGCACACACCCCTCGCCCCCAAAAACAAGTTCACTGAAGTTGTGAGACCCAGTATCAAGAGACGAGTCAAACAGCCCCATGCACAAACACTGCTGCAATCTGAGGCACATACAAGGAATTTCTAAAGATTTTAACAAAGTCTCACAATCTTTCAATTCAATATGCAAGCAAGTTAACATGTGCCATGGGGGAAGAGAGTACCAATATGTAAACAAAAAACAAAACATTATGTAAACAAAAACAAACCATTATGTAAACAAAAACAAACCATTGTGCAAACAAAAACAAACCATTATGTAAACAAAAACATGCAAAATATTAAAATATGAAATATAGTTTGAATATCAGTTCACGTGTAAAATAAAGACTTTTTTTTTGTTGTTTTTTTTTGTTGCGACTTTCAAGACGAAAGAGTATGCCATGTTTACAGTGGTCGGACTCATACTAATCAATGTCAAGATCCACCAAGTCAAACATTTTAAGCATGAAAAAAAGAACTAGGTCATAAAATCTCAGTAGAAATAGACTCAAGAATAAAAGCAACAGCTTGTAAAGAGAAAAATCCCCACTGAAAAGTGTGTGGATATGAATGAACACCACTACTTGATAGTTTCAAGTAATCTCTTGTATCTTTTGTCATATAAAAACATGTTATGTTTGTGGCAAGGGCTGGGGATTTAAATTAAATTTAATTTTGGGAATATCCAATTTCTTTCTACTGTTGTCAGTTTTAGGTCTAATTTTCACCTTGTATGCCAAGGTATTTTTTTTTCCTTTCAGCCTATCATTTGAATATAGTGCAAAAGAAGTTTTAAATCATTAAATCACTTTAGTTAAAAATAATTGAGGTCAGACCAACTGCAAGGATTCTACCTCAGTCCTTTCCCTTTTTTTTTCAACATAAAAGCATTTACAAAAATTCC
This sequence comes from Omphiscola glabra, assembly GCA_964017045.1. NCBI lineage: Eukaryota > Metazoa > Mollusca > Gastropoda > Lymnaeidae > Omphiscola > Omphiscola glabra. Next base: position 51,526,236 of record OZ024795.1, on the reverse strand, counting down.
CATGACAATAAATGCAATTTGAACTTTTCTGTAATTTTAGTTAAAATGAATGTAAGCCAGAACCAGGGTAAGTTACATTGCTAGCGCATGGTTCAAGCTAGCATGGGTGAATCCCAGACTAGCATAAACCCATATTGTGCCCTTGCTTTGCCATGGAAATGTCAAGGATGCATACAGGGCATATTTAGTATACCCTTGATCTCTTCTTCTTGTCACCTGGGGCTGGCTGTTCAAGTTGTGATTCTCTGGATTTGGATTTTCTAGGTGTGTATTCAGGCTCTTCATCATCACTTAAGTTTTCATCTTTAGACTTGGACTTGCGGGCATTCTTTTTCCCTTTAGGTTCAACTGCAGCACTATCATCAGGGACCGTATCTTGGGCTTTTCTTTTACGACCATTCTTTTTTCCCTTAGTGTCTTCTGCAGCCGAAGCTTCTGCATCAACAGATGTTGATTTTGGCGCTTTCTTTTTAATCTGCTGCTCTTCTTCATCAGAGTATTGTACTTCTGAAGGTTTTGATGGTGTTTTACGAGCATTCTTCTTTGTTTCAGACACAACTTTCTCTGCAGCTTTGGACTTGGCTTTCTTTGGTGCCCGCTGATCATCGTCCGATTTAATGGCACTGGATTTTACCACCCCTCCTCTAGATTTGCTCTTGCGCGGAGTATATTCAAGATCTTGCTGTATCTCCTCATCATCATCTTCCTCTAAAACACTGTCAGTCTTTTTGTTTTTTTGCCGGCCATTTTTGGTAGCCTTGGCTGGCAATGAGCCCCCCCTCGACTGGGACTTTCGAGGTGTGTATTCTGGTTCATCTTTGTCTTCCTCTTCCCCTTCATCAGAGGAAGCAGACTGTGCAGCTGGCTTTTTGCTACTGGACTTTGCTTTTCCCTGTTTTCCTTTTGGGGTCGACTGTTTCTCTTTTGCTTTTTGTGACTGGCTGTCCGAGTCTGACTCAGCAGAGTGTCTTGTTTCCTTACCCTTACTTTTGATGGTTTTCTTCAAAGGTTTGCTTTTTCTTGATTTACTTGGAGGGGAGTGAACAACTGCCAATGTCTTCACTTTGGGCACACCTCTCGATTTCGTCCCTTTCGGAATATAAACAGAATCATTCCCAGAATCATCATCTCCATCCTCATCAGAGTCATTTTCCCCAGCTAGCACGAGTGGAGATGGTATGAAATGAGATGTTAGCTGAAACGAGCCACTAGCACCAAGACCACTGAGCTGTCTGTGAATCAAAATAAAGCCACATCAAATACATAATCAGACACAGCTTAGCCGCCTGCACCTTTGTTCAAAAAAAAAAAAAAAAATCAACTATTCATAAAATTAAAATATTCCTTATCAATTAAGATAAAAACATTGACAATGGTACGGAAGGAAACACATCTCCATAAAAATGGAATAATTTAGACTGCCTCACTTATGGAAGCTCTGTACCTTTCATAAACCAAAGATATTAGCACTTAAACGGGATTATATAAAAATTAAAGGTAAAAATCAATAAGAAGAAAAATGGTAGGGATCATCACATCAAACAGTTTTTTTAAAATTAAGAATGTACTCACGTAATAATATTTTTGGAGATGGCTCGCTGAAGAGCTTTCTTAAATAAGTCTGGACGCTCATCGACCTTGAAATCAGGATGGTACTGAGAAACATATTTTTTTATTTGGTTGGCAGATGCTGCCTTGGGCTCATGGCATGCAATGATCGCAGCACAGATTCTATCCTCAATGGAATTAGCTTGAAAAAAGAAAACAAAATATAGGTTTAATCAAAATCAAGGTCTTTTCTGTTAAAAATAAAAGGTACATTTTTACAATAAATTATTTTCATATTTCAGAACAGCCGGAGAAAAGTAAAAGCTTTCTTAGTCAAGAGATTTATTTATTAATGAAATAGTCAATCAGCGATGCAAATTACAACTAAAGAAAAAATAAATATATTGAGTTAAGTATTTGAAAGATCAAGATGTAAATTTAAATTAATTTTCTTTACAAAACCTGGTGGTGAACTTAATGATTGGTGGTTAGAGAGAATTGGGTTCATTTAAGAGGAAAAAAAATTAAAAATTAAAGAAGATAAAAAAAAAAGAAAGGAAATATGTTTATTTTAAAATTTAGATTTCATTAAAATTTCTTCAGAAGTTATGGAACTGTAAGACACTTGCTATCGAAGTTTTGCTCAAAGAGGCCTTTTTTTGTTTGTTTGCTTCCTAAGAAAGAGACCTTAGATGTGGCAAACTGGATGGATCAACATTCACAAGAATTGTTTGGGACTATGAGTGAGATTAGTAATGGTAAGAATGTATTTCTTATGGAGATAAAGACAAAGTAAGTGTAAAAAGTTAGGTAGCAAAATTGCAGAGGTGCAAAACACATTTTAAACATGATAAAAAAAATTATTAATAAATAAAATGTATCATAAGTATTATGTGATCTCAAAGAATTATGTCGGGGTAGGAGTGGAAACCCAGGTGTAGCTATTCAAACCATCATTCAAATCTAAATACAAAACCAATCTTTGGCTTTTTAATGCTTGTAAATGAGAGGTTTACATCATCAATTAATTAAGTTTAAATTGAAAATTGGCTCAATTAATCAATTTGTAAATACGACTTACAGTTTGGGTCAAAATCATCCATCAGTAGATGTAATTTCCCAGAAATACCAGAGCCAGAAGCATATTCCCAGTAACCTTTGTCTACACCACTTTCTATAGCTTTACGCCATCTGAAATTATAAATTAAATATACAACTGGAAAAACCTTTCTTTTCATAACAATTTATTAAAAAAACGTTTTTTGAGACAAATGCAGACCTGTTTACCCTTCAACTCTTAAAATCGTACAATATCATCACAAAATCGTTCAATACATTATCTTAATAGTAAAAAAACACACACAGTATATATAATGTATACACCTCAAAATCATACATTGTACGCCAAAATCATAAGAGTAAACAGGTCTGCAAATGCATGTATAGCTTTATTCAAATTCTCTATTAATTGTTGAACCTAAGCTTATTCAAACATAATTTGTCAAACTTTACACAAACTAGTAATAGACAACAAATGGCATCACATGTTACACAAACTGGTAATCAACAACAAATGGCATTAAATCGTTTATTTTTAAATTGTTTCATACCTGTTATCTTGGACAATCTCATCATACTTCTCTTGAATGTACCTCCTAATTCTGGTGGCAGCCACCGCTTTAGGGGCTGACTGGTAGGTGATGGCAAGTGGGAATGTGTCTTCGATCTTCTGGGGATCCCCATGATTGATTGAAGAATAACTCACTTTCTCCACTTTTTCTGTTTGAATACATAGAGCATGAAATTAGAACCATCCCAACATATCCACAAATACAATATATTTTAATTGAGCCAAGTCATGAAATGTGCCATAACTGATTATCAAATGGTCAACAGCAGAAAAAAGTTATATATATGTTAAGCATTGGTAATTCTGAGTTTGTGTTTCTAAGATTATCAACAAACAATTTTATCAACCTTTGGAGAAAAATTACCTTTGAAAGTTAATTCAGGAAGATTTAAAAAAATAATATCAGAAGCTTAAAATATTTTAATTGCGAGAGGTATTATCCTTTTCTAATAAACAAGATTAAACGTACAATAAATAAAAAACATTTTTTTAAATAGCAATGAAATCTTGCATTACTGGCCCAAGCCATGGCATGATTCTGCGTGATTTAAATTTAAAAGCCAAAAGTTTTAATCTTGTTTCACTTACATTAACTTACAATATATGTGTGCTTTAGTATGGTGTGTCTGTACTAGCATGTGCCAAAAATTGATATTTTGGCCATGGTATGTTATTTTTTCTCACTTAATGTTAATGTTTTCTCACTTTTTTATTAAACCATATTCATAGGAATTAATATTAAGCAGCTTAAAAAATACTTTACACATGTAAATCACTTTCAAAAACAGAGTTACTTCTCAGGAATATAAATTAAGTACAGAAGTAACACTGCCGTCAGTAATGAGCTAAACAGCTTTACAATAAATAAATAACTTTCCAACATGTTTAATGGATTCATTTTTATCTCGTCAATTTAAAATAGTTATTTCAAAAGTGAACTTTTAATAGAAAAACCAAGCTCCAGTTATTCTTACTTTGCTTTAGCTTTTTTGTCTTGACTTCTTCACCCTCCTCTTTTTTTTCACCATTTTCATCAGCCGCTTTTGATTCTGGATCTTTTTCATCTACTGAATCTATGCCCTCTGCTGATTCACCATCTTTCTCCTTTTCTTTTTCTTCACCTTCCTCCTCCTAGAAGTTATTGAAAACATTAAAACTTGTCATATTAATATTACAAATAGAGTTAAGCCTTATCTGACATCTAAAATTAAATAAAGCATTTGTAAGTTTGAAGTTAATTCCAAAGGGGTCTCTAAATTTTAATACAACGTTGTAACGGCTGTTGACTATTTTACTGTGGCTTTATATACCTTTGTAGTCTTTCTTACTCTCATTAAAAATATTAATTCTTTCTTTCACCAATAATCTATTGCTGACATAATGTCTAGCTCATCATTTGAAGAAGACCCACATACAGTGCATATGAATTGGTTTGGTATGGTGTATCTAGGACTTACTTTATTTTCCTTCTTTTTGGGTGAGGGTGGCTCTCCCCCAGGAAGCTTGTAAAATCCAGCCATACCTATACCTTTCACCTTCACCATTAAAATGAGATGATAGATCATATAGATTTAAAACATACATGATTTTTTTTTAAATTCATCAAAATAAGAAATCCATCTAATGGATACATATGCAGACCTATTTTTACCAATTTTCTTCTGTCTTCAGTGGGGTGGACAAATCGCAGAAGCCATAACTTACAGCTGATTGCAAAACAAAATAGTCAATACTATGAATATAAAAATTACTTGATTGTGAGTGGTTAGATTCTTCAAATCCACAACTGGATAACCAAGGCATTATCAATTATAGACTGTAAGGCTTGAAGGACAATGGCATGGCATATGAAAAGTTGCAATCTATGATATCTGCCATAACCTTAAAAACCCAGCTGCACTGCAAAATTTATTACTGGCACAAAGTATAAAAACTGCGCTATGCCGAAGAACATCTATGACCAAGTATCTGCCCAATTATTACATTTCTAAAAGACACATAACTCATTCCTCTCTGGTATGAGGGAATTCTTTGCTGAAAGAGGTACACAGAATATGTACAAAAGTTTCAACATAGCATTGCTGCCATGGAACTACATGGAACTGCTTCAATTTCAGTGATGTTGTCAGCAACATAACCTTGTCATCTAATTATGGTTAAAAATGATCATGGACAAAATATGGTTGATGGGGGGCTTTGGATAACTTGTGTTATACTAGAATGCTGAGCAAAAAATTTAGACAACACAAATTAGCTTTATTCGAGCCAAAAATAAAAAATCTTTTAAAAATTGTGATTTTGACGAGAGCACCTGAGGGAAGTTCGAGAAGGTGAAAACCATGTTCCTGGTGCATTTAACAGTTAATTAATATAGAAAACCACCATGTCCATGTTGCTGAACAAAAAAAACTATGTAACAGAACTTCATTTTCATAATAAACTTAAAAATTTTCACTTTTTAAGTTTAAAATTGATTTTTCTCAAAATTGTTTTTTTCTATTGTTTTGTAACGTAGAATTCTAAAATCTCAGCTAATATACAAGCTAGAGTAATAAAATTTGGTGTGTATCTTCCTTTAACTATTTTGTGGGTAATGAGCTATACAGAATTCAATTTGGTCTATTACTTTTTTAAAAATAAAGTTTTTATTTTCCTATGATTGTAAATTTTAAGCGTTTTCTGCCGAGGCAAATTATAAAAATTAAAAAAAAAATGTTTTGAAAAGTTTGAAGGAAATTAAACTAGCTCAGTACCTCTAAATATACTTGAAGTTCATGAATCAATCATTTTTTAAGCAATATGTAAGTTTGTTTTAAAAATTTTAGAACTCTACGAATAGGTATTATTTTCAAGATGGCCGCCGTTGCCATGGCAACTATAAAATATTTTTAAATTTTTAAACATGAAAATATATCTCCATTCATAGCTAAACATGACCATAATAAAATAGTTGTTCTAAGTTGGTTAATTAAAAAATACAATTTTTTGGTAGCCTACCCCCTTAAAGGAAAAGCTGTTTAAAAAAAAAAAAAGAATCGATATCCATTATGCCAATTTCCTGGTAACTAGCATAAGCTTATTAGTATAAAAAAGTAAAGCTGTAATGTGCATTCTAAAAATAGATTTTAAAGGTTCTCTCAGATCATATAACATATGTTGAAATCCAATGTTACTGCGAGTAACAGTTGAAAATGCATTCTTTAGTTTTCCCCGTTTCTGCAATTGCCGCGGCTCAGCCGCAAGAAATAATTATGTCACAAAATTACACAATACAGCACAGAAGCAAATAAATACGAGGTGGGGCAATCTGTATAGTATGTACGCAAAAAAGTCAAATTTTCACAACAACCTCTCCCCCCTCCTCAATAACCCACCAAGAGTAACTACTGGTTGCAGGAGCTATATGGCGCTTAGTGGTTTACAAATGTGTAACATTTATTTTTATCCAACCCTTTATTTTATTTTGCTTATGCAATCGTTATTTCAAAGTGTACTTGTTAGAATTTAACACAGGGAGCCTGGTCATAACTTTAATTTGTCACAGGAGCTGGGAAACGAAAATTTTAGAAGCATTGGCGTAGCCCAATAAAATATATGTCACATGCGCATTAAACATATGGTGAAATATTACTGTAATATCTCTACTACTTAGTACTATCTGAGTAAATCTTAGCGAGTTCATTTTTGAAAATACATGGCAACATTATGAAGTTAATTTCTAAAAAACATTGTGTCATATTTTTAGAGCATTCAAGATATAAATATGCTATTTTTGGACTTTCAGGATGAATACTGTAGAATTTTTTAATAACGTACATACTTTCTGCCGAGGACCCCCCCCCCCCAAACGCAAAATATTAAAAAAAAAACACTTTCCCTTTTCACCGTGTAGGTACTATTTGGATTGCAGAGGATTGACTAAAATTGTCACTACGCTAATATAACTGAAAATATTAAGTAACAATGTGACAATACCACTATAATTACGAAAATGTGGAGGTGGTAATTTAGACACCCCCCCCACCCATGCACAAATCCCCTAAATCAACAACACTCTATTTCCCTCTCAGGGCAAACGTAGTATAATTATAGATGATCCCAAAGCAATCATATTTCTCGATCCATTCAGTGCTGGAGGTATAATACAAATGCAAGTTAAAACTAACAACCTAAAGTGTACTTTTTAAGTTGTTTTTTTTTATTTGGGGAAAAACTACTGGAATGTATATTTTTTCAATCATAAAAGACATCTCAAAATCATAGATTGTAAGCCAAAATCATAAGTGCAAACAGGTCGGCATATGGTCAGTTCAGATTGTTTATACAAAAATATATTTATTTATATGACTATACATGCCAAACATAAAGAATCCAAAGCTGGGGCTTACCAAATCTATTTGACCATATTGTACTCCCATCTCTAGGGCTCGTTTAAGAATTTTTGGCCTCAGGTCAATCTGGATGGCAGGATATTTAGTTCCAATATATGTCTTTAGAGCAAAGAATCGAACACCACCCCACTGTTATGTCAGTTAAGGTTATAAGAATGTTGATTTTATTTTAAAAAGATAAAATTTTTAAGTTGGAAAATAGATATGTCTAAAACAGTAATTGTTCAAATTTATAAGAAACAATTTAAACAGTGGCAGCTGCAATTCATGAACTTCCCATTTAGAAAAGTTAATTAACTAAAGATACACTCAAGTAACGCAGTTTATAAGATTCCTAACTAGTGCCCCTTTACCAGTACTACACCACCGCCCCTGAACTGTATTAATAATCTAATGTCCCATCTCCTTGCACACCACAGATTTATTACACCATTTCCGTAAAACAAAAGAAAACATTACCCACCAAACGCACTTGCAGTATTTTAAATAATCTCATTTATATGTATTTTGATAATAATTAATGAAACGTTAAAACAAATCCAGAAATTCAGTGCTAATGAAAGGATACAGGATTGCCAAAATGATTGATGGCTTCATGCACAACCTCTTTCATCTTGATCCCACTCTTCTTCTTTTCCTTATTGAGCTTCTTCTCTTTAATAAGGGCCTTGTAGACTGAATTAGCTTTAATGCCAAATGACTTCCCAAATTTATCTTTGACAGTCTGTTGAAAGAGAACACAACAAGTTAAGATAGATTGCTTTGATTACTACAGTAATGCCAGAGAGAAAAAAACAGAAAAAACCGGCAGTGCATTATTCCACAGAGCAATAATGATTCAAAAAATATATTAAAAATTAGATGTATCATTTCATTAATCATAGCAAGTACCTAGCTGTCACATGGCATGTAAAAAATTCAAAGCATGACAAACATTAACCGTTGATCCACTAGGTTATACAGCTGCCCAAACTCATTTAGTTCCTATTGATCAAACATAATTTCTTTTATTTATTAAGTTCTCAAATTCATTTGGTGGAATCGGCAAGATAACCAGAGATTAAATTAATGAGATAGTATGTCAACAATCTTTACTTCGTGAGATTTTCATTATCTAAAAGCATAGAATGACTGATTTGATGAAGAAAGCTATTACCCGACTAAATTGCTGTAGATCCAAAACATCAGAGCTTTCTGCTTGGCAAAGTTCAGTATAATATTTATACAAATTAGGTAAATGAAGAGTTTCTTCTGTGCGCTGTTCAAGATTATCATCTAGCCTGAAAAAAAAAAGTAGACTGTAAAAAATGTCTGTTATGGTAATTCAGAAAATAACATTCTCTACTCTATCATTTAGTGGGAAAACCAAGGCATGCATGCCAGATGTGGCACACAGAGCTATTTGCAATGGTACATAGAAGACTTTTAAAAATGAGTCTTATAACTTTTATAGGCTGTTTGCATGATGCATGAATCAGAAATATTATGTTGTAACATAATACCAAAAGGTTGCATTGCATGATGCATGAATTATAAATATTATGTTGTAACATAATACCAAAAGGTTGCAGAACAGTTACAGATATTTCCTCATTTTTCATAGTTCTATCACAATAAATTTACAAAGTATGGTAAAAAAAAATATTTTTATCACCATATTCTATAAATTCTACTTTAGTAGAACCATAACTATGAGATATCACAATAATTTACCTACAATTAATTGCTATGTGCATTTATAAAACAATATAATTAAATTTTAATTAATAGGCGTATGTTGTTGGTGGTGCTTCGAGGATCATTTACATCTAACAAGAGCAAAAGACAATTCAAAGCATATTTATTTTTCAATATTAAAAGCAACAAAATAAAAATAATACCATTCTGAAAGTTTGAGCTCTGCTGGTGGGATGAAACGTTTGCGTTTCTCCAAAAGCACTTCCCCGTCCAATCCTTTCAGTAAATGTTGAGGTGAGTGAGCAGACCGTTTTTGGGGTTTTTTAACTGGCGTTGGAGCACTTTCATTGGTACCAGTTGCATCTTTGTCTTCATCGCCCACAGGTTCAATATCATTGTCCTCAGGTGCCTCTGCACCATCCTGACTGGCCTTAATCCATTTTTTCTTGATTGCTGGCATATTTAATAGCTTAAAGTGCAATAGCTTTTGTTACAATAGCCTTTGTTTCTGGTCAGCCTAAAGTAAATTTTAAAACAAAAATTACTGGTTGATCAAAACATTTTAACATTCTGATTTTCAAACAATAACTTCTATGAGCAATTTATCAGGGAATTTAAGAACTTAATTATTATGGTATAGCCAGTATAGGAATAGGACAGAGTTCACATATTTTCATCAAGCTTGTGAGATCCACAGCATGATCAGATTAATAAGTTATTTATATTTATAATAATATTAGTTAAGTTTTTGATAGTTTATCTATTTGTTCCATTGTTTTTGTTAGCTGAAGAAGACTTTTTCCAAGATGTCTCTTGTTTCATTTTGTCATTTTTCAGGTTTTCCTTATTTTTCCAAAATACGGTTCTTAATCAGTGCTAATTTAGAAAATCAGTGCCATTACATGCGTAGTGTAGGAACCTCTCCCTTGTTTATTCTTTGTTGTTATAAGAGTTAACTTAACTTTAATATGATGAAGGAAAGTTTTTAACTAAAATTTCATGGGTTGGTTTAAATATTATATTTAAATTTTCCGGCATTTTAGAAAATGGGTATAGTATTGTATTGAATTGATTTTCTTTTTGGTGGAACCTGAAATAAAGTGTGTAAGTTGTGTTTTCATTATTTTAAAATTATTTAGTATTGTTTTTCTTTATTTTTATAGTTTTCTTACCACAGTATTGCAGACCTGTTGACCCTTTCGTTCTCGCAGTAGTAACTACGTTTTTAAGCCTAGACTACGAGCAGTTTCTGGAGTGTTTTCGTTTGGTTAATTTAAAAAAAAAAAACTAATTGGGGTGTTTTCAGTAAAAAGTTACCTCTTTTTTTTTGTGTTAACATCCTAAGCATTTAAAAAAAGAATAACAGTGATTAGCCTCGGCCTCAATGAACCAAACAGAATATTTTCTTTTAGAGAATTGCGTTGTTAATACTTAACTGCCAATGTGCTTGCTTAAAACCTTTTCCCAACCTTATGAAGCATATAGGAAGACCATATCTTGTATATTTACTTGTGTTAACTTACATAAGCAGCTGAGTGGATTTCTTTACACAACTTGTATTTTGATTGCAAACAAGCCCCCCCCCCCCCCTCCTTATGACTTAACTATTCTTTGGAGCTTGAAACTACATTTTTGAGAGATGATAACTACTCTGACACTAACCCAGGGGTAAGCAGGTCTGTAACTGTAGCCGCACACATTTTTTAGTTAAGAGAAAGGAGCATTTACCAGCGGAGATGAGGGCCAGGAAGGGGATGACAGCAAGTCGTTAAGACTCTTATCGCACATCTCAAGAGATACAAGAAGGTGGCTTCCTTCGCCACAAACTTTCAGGAGACCAAAACATTCCCCAAGCCAAAATGTATATAACAAGGCTTTGGTGTCAAAAGACATAGTGACAGCACTGGTTACATCATCAAGAAAGCAAACTCTACCGCATATGTGTTACATGTAGCACCCACCCCTGAAGTATGTGTGAGAAACTCTTTTTTTTGTGGCTGTCCAAACAAACCCTATCTACATCCTAATACTTGCTTTGGACAGTATCATTCAGTGAATTAGTTTTTTTTTTTTTTAATTCAGTGCCAAAAATGATTATCACATGCAATTGTTGTAAAAAACATTTTGCTTTTTATTAGTCTAATATTATCTAGCCTTTGAAAATTTTAGAGAGGCCTAATAATTATTTTTGTATCAGAATTTTTGAAAATACATAAGAATAAGGACTATAATAATATATAAATAATATCAACTTATAAGTATTAATTTAGAGATTTAAGATTTATTTATCATAATTTTAATTTTCAAATTTAAAAGATATTAATGACAATGATTTTAATATAATAAGACCATTTCTTAGTAAGGCAGTGAGGGCATGATTATTTTATGTCTCAAATAGCCAATGCAAATATGCAACAATATAATATATATATAAACAACTTTGCAAGAGCATTACAAATAAAAATGTAATGGAACCCTATGCCTAAGAAACAAAAAAAATGTGTATGTATTTTTATGTATGTGACCTGTAGATCTCCAATTGCCACAAATAAGTTATTTGTCATTCAATATTGATCAAATTTACATATGTTAAACACAACTGCATTTATTATAATTATAAGGCTAAACAAGCTAAATGTAGGTACTCAAATTCAAATACATCAGACATACACAAATAGCATATCATTGGAAAGGGCTGATTCTAAGCTTTCCAATGACACCTAGATAATCTTTCTATCATTTATAGGAGAAAAGTTATGAATTTTTTAGTGATTTATTTTTCCCCACAATTTGGCTTTGTATTTAATTTTTAAAACTGTCCCTTGAACATGTGGTCATTTCTTTTTTATGCAATTGTTTTTTTCAAACTTGTTAAAACATTTTTTGTATAAACCATTAAGTTTTTCTCTGTAATTCCTATAAAGCTATTATAATTTTCACATAGTCATAGTCCGTTCAGTTCTGCACATTTTGATATATAGCCTAACATTTTATAATTGATTGATTTGAGTACTTATATAGCGCTCATTTCCATGCTATGATAGCATGCTCACGGTGCTCCGATTTGCAAAAATGCTCGAGAGGTCTCACTGCTGCCTGTTAGGTGCATGTGAAATCTCATCATAGAGAGAAAGATGACTGCACATTAGCCATTAATGAGCCCAATGGTAACATCGCCAGTTTTTGTTGACTATCTTTGTGGGAGCTGAGTGTCGAGATCCCATTTCCTTCTTCCCCCACGAAAAACTCTTGCAGTTTTCTTTTTTATTAAACAAAGTGTTCGACATTTTATAATAGTAGTATACAAAATAGAAAAGTTATGAAAATGAAATATTGTCTGTAGTCACTTGAACTAGGATTAGGATCAAATTTTATCAGCACAAAATAACTGCGTCAAAATGTGGATTTGACCTAAGGACACTATGAGTTAATCAGTTTATCATTAGTAGCTTATTAATATATACTTAGGCGCCATGGATGATGGGCCTATGTCTATAATTGGTGTAATAATGTTATAATTCTAATTTTTTTAGGCAACTTAACATCCTCTTGCCAAATATGGGGTTAGACAACGCACAAAATAAACAATGAATAGTAATGTCAATGAAAAATAACAGTAATTAAGTAAACTATAAGTCATAAGAAAAAAGGCAAAAACTTTAAAACAAGCTGCTACTGATACCACCATGACATGATCACCATTCTGGCATGCCTTACTTTAAATTTAAAAAGCAGAATTAGTCAGTATGCTATTAGTAATAATTATTAGAAAATGTAAATCTGAATATGCTTAATAAACACCATTGAAGTAAATGTGGCAAATTAAAAATGCATCACTGCTAACAAAATAGTTGAACTGCTTGTGTGAGGTACCCTAGGCCACAATTAGTATTGGTACGAAAAATAAAACATTCCGAAAAGTACAACAGCGTGTCAGCGAGATTGCAATTCGGTTGCCTCTAAAAATGTTTTAGAAAAAATGCACTTACAGTTAAGGTTTTCCAATTCTAAAATTAAATAATAGTTGCGTCAGGTGTTGGAAACTAGCATACAAGAAATATTAAGAATGCAATTTGACATACATCTATGCAAACTTAACGTTTAAGCATTAATTTAGATATTCGTTATTTTAGCCAGGTACATTTGGTTTCCCGAATTTCGCGGTCAAATTATTTAATCATTTTTTTTTTTTGTAAACCAAAATGTTATCATGAAAGAAAATATTATATTGTTATTGCAATCTCAATGTTTCAAAGACCTCGACTTTGAAAATTACCTTTTTAATTGTCCATGCTTATTTTAATTTGTTGATATTTCAAAATAATTAAATAGTAGTAATCCTAACCGACAATATGTATATGCCTCAATCATTGGGATCTGACTGATTTATTATGATGTTTACTCTGACATGTATAAAGTACACCAACTAAGTTACATGAAAAATTCGCTATATTTTTTTTTGTACTATTATGCTAACATAACATTTGGGATTATGAGCATGTGTGTATATAATGAAGTTTGGCTTTTTGATTGTGATACAGAATTTCTCCCATTCATCCTCCCCTGTCTACTCTAAGAAGCCATATCCACCCAAAACGAAGTGAACACAATCATCTTGTGGACCTGGGGTCTCCAATCAGTGACCCACAGGCCGCTTGCGGCTGAGGACGGTTATGAACGCGCCCCAACTAAAGATCGTAATCTTACAATACAAACTTTATGAGATGGCGACTAGATGAAGAGATAACGAAAATAATATCACGGAAGAACATGCAAGGATTCTTAAGTTACTTTAATGCAATTATAAACACTAATGAATCAAGGGACTGTAAAACGCACTTTTTTACTTTGAAAAGGTGAAATATAATTAAATTTTATTTTAAAATAGCGATTTTCCTTGTCCTTCGTGAACATACCTGATATAGCTACTGAACGAGAACATGTCATCAGGCTAATTTGACCCACTTCCCGTCATCCTATCGAGCTGACATTCGTCACATTTGCCGATTAAAACACACTCTTTCACATTTTCAGACCCACATCCCAACTCCAAAACTAGTTTTAACGCTACCAGACACCACTGATTTCACGAATAAAATTTCCGATAACTGAGCTAAGACCAGAAATTTGTTTGCATTTGACCCAATTGCTAGTTTTTGATTGCTGCTTATTATTATTATTATTTAAAAAAAAGTTTTATGCATTTTGATTAGCAGCAGTAAATGTTTTTCAGGTGAATTTTGTTGGCGCATTATTTGTATTGGTAATTTTTTTCCTTGTTTATAAAAAGTTAATTAACGAAATAAAATTACGATAACTAAATTATTTAATTATTTAGATATTTTAAAGTTTAATACTATATAATTTATACGGTTTGGGGGTGGTGAATGTTTAAAACGGAGTGGGCCTGCAGTACTGCAAAAAAAGGTTAAGAATCCCTTCCCTTTAACAATTACTAAGACATCCCCCCCCCCCCCACTCCCAAACAGGTCAACCATTTTTTTTCGTCCCATCCCACTTCACGTGGTCGTCCTAATTCTAGGACTCCAGTCTCCACGTTTAGCCATAAATTCTCCCGACTGTCATTGTAACTACATCCCGATTCTCATCATTGTCGTCCCGTATCTTGACCAGAGGCCTTTTTTTTCGGACCTCGCATACCGGTACCGATTCTCTCAGTGATAGTAGTTAAAATATAAAATATTTATAATTGTTTTATAAAAGAATAATGGTAAAAATGTCTGTAATGTATGGTTATTAAGTGCAATTCTTTACTACAGTAATCCGCTTTCCATGTGACGTAAAATTGCTTAAGGCCCCCCCCCCCCCTTACTGGTCACAAATTGTTATAAAAATGTGACCCTCCCCCACTCATTTTTTTTTTTAGACGTGTGACGTCACTTATGGATGGCCTCCTATTAGAACTATCAATCCCTCTCGATCCGCCCCTGTTTTCAAGTGTAGTGTCTAGAGGCTAGAGGAAATACAATAAATTCGTTTATTTTAAAATTTATTTTTTTCCCTCTAAAACAAAAACGGGGGGGGGGGGGGGGGCGGTGAGGGGGGGGGGGAGGGGTGGCAGCGGAAACCTCGAAATTCTCTCATCGACCTCCGCTGCCGCCCTTTTCCGTTGACGTAGCGTTTAATTTTATTTTTACTTTAATATTATTTTACATTTACATTTAACACATTTTTTTTTTTTTGTACATATGAAATAATTGAAAATGGAAAGAAGAGAATTTTTTTTTTTTTAAATTTTGTTGTTGTGGACAATGACGGAGTTAGGACAAACGAACATTTAATGTTATTTATCATAGTGGAATGTGTGAAGCCCCGTGGAGTGAAATGTGGAAATGATTGGAACGATAAGTGGCAATTGTAATTAGGTTATTCGAACATTGTTAATTTTTTGTTTTGAAAATGAAAAGTGGGGGGGGGGGGGGGTGGTGTGGTAAAAAAATCAGCAAAAAATAGTTTGACGTCATATATATATATATATATATATATATATATATATATATATATATATATATATGAATGGCCCCTAGTGTTTAATACTGATATCTAAAATCTATTAAAAACATTTAAATCGGCATATCATCAGAATAAATATAAGCTGAATACCATTTTAAACTAAGAGGCCTTCAATCAAAGGGACGGAGACGACAAATCGATGTGCACAGGGCAATACTTCCTTTGTTACATCCCTTTGGATAGGACTACATGGCGGCCATATTGATTCTCTCCTTTTTCATCCGCACTTAACCATGATTACTTAGTATTAGGGCCGACCCTAACAATTGCGAGGCCCTATGCGAAACGGGCCCATTCTGGGTAGAGGATAAGGATAAAAAGTGAAAATTAAGATTTTGTATTCGAAAATAAATTCGGGGCAGGGCCTATGAAAGTGCGGGGCTCATTGCGGCCTCATAGTTTGCAATGGCCTAAGGCCGGCCCTGCTTAGTATAGTCAAAAAAAAAAAGAGGGTTGGGGGAGCTGGGCCACCATCACACGTGACAAGTAATTTTGCAGAAGTCCCCGAAGACATTCACGAATCGAATAATTTTGAATTGTTTTGCATCAGTCGTTCACAGTCGTTCGAAAAGCTTCAATCACATTGACTTGAAAAGTATTCACAATTATATTTACTATAGGCCTAATTACTACTTGCATTTGTAACAAAACAAAAAAAAAAAATAATTGGAAAATGTGTAAAAATCTTAGAGATAATTTTATTATTGAATTTTAATTATTTCATGTGTTCATTATTATTATTATTTATCATTACTTTAGTAATCATTAGTTATGGTAACAACCTCTGATATTTCAACATTTTGAAAAACGATATGCGAAATGAATTTAAGTCTAGATTTGAACGAATGAGAATGAAAGAACTCGTTCGGATCAACTGGATTGTGAAATTACTATTAAATATAAGTAAAGAGAAAGAATTGTCACAAAGAGCACAACTGTACGTTTGTAAATGCGGCTTCCCAATTTGTTAGCGCTGTGACCACGGTTGGCTGTGACCATAGTTGGCTGTGACCATGGTTGGCTGTTCGCTGTGACCATGGTTGGCTGTTCGCTGTGACCATGGTTGGCTGTTCGCTGTGACCATGGTTGGCTGTTCGCTGTGACCATGGTTGGCTGTTCGCTGTGACCATGGTTGGCTGTTCGCTGTGACCATGGTTGGCTGTGACCATGGTTGGCTTTTCGCTGTGACCATGGTTGGTTGTTCCTATACTTTACATCTTTCTTGATTAAAAAAGATAAATCTTCAACCATTGTTAAATTGTATTTAGGGTTTTCGATGATTTTCTTTTCCCTTGTATTAATCATGTTTTTTTCTCTTCTTTTTCTATTTTGTGAGGGTAATGCGCATTAGATAAACACATTTTTGTAAAATTTATCATTAAAAAAAGCTGTTTGTCACGAGGCACATTGCGCCAGGCAGTGCCCTTTACGTGGCACATTGCGTCAGGCAGTGCCCTTTACGTGGCACATTGCGTCAGGCAGTGCCCTTTACGTGACACATTGCGCCAGGCAGTACCCTTTACGTGACACATTGCGCCAGGCAGTGCCCTTTACGTGGCACATTGCATCAGGCAGTGCCCTTTACGTGGCACATTGCGTCAGGCAGTGCCCTTTACGTGGCACATTGTGCCAGGCAGTACCCTTTACGTGGCACATTGAGTCAGACAGGGCCCTTAACGTGGCACATTGCGCCAGACAGTGCCCTTTACGTGGCACATTGTGCCAGACAGTGCCCTTTACGTGGCACATTGTGCCAGGCAGTGCCCTTTACGTGACACATTGAGTCAGACAGTGCCCTTTACGTGGCAATTTGCGTCAAACAGTGCCCTTTACAAGGCACATTGAGTCAGACAGTGCCCTTTACGTGGCACATTGAGTCAGGCAGTGCCCTTTACGTGGCACATTGCATCAGACAGTGCCCTGTACGTGGCACATTGCGCCAGGCAGTGCCCTTTACGTGACACATTGCGTCAGGCAGTGCCCATTACGTGGCACATTGCGTAAGGCAGTGCCCTTTCAGAGTTCTTACAACAAACTGTTTCATGCAGTGCCCTTTCAGCGTTCTTACTGAAAATGTCGCTCTTAATGCCCCCCGGCTCCCCCCCCCACAAGCCAGCGCACTGAAGGTTTCCCCGACGCCAGCCCGTGCGGAAGGACGCCGGGAACTCCCCCCATGCCTAGGGGGAGCCCGGTCGACCGTTGACGCTGCGTTTAAAGCGTCCGCAGTCCACTCTCCGTGGGTCAGGACGGCTTTGCTTCCACTCCGGAGGGTAAGTGTTGCGTTACCACCCCCCACCACCCAAGGAGTCATTCGGTCGGGACGTTAGTAGTGGCGGGACGAAACGGTTGCCTAGGAGCGGCTTTCTCACGGCCGCGTATATATAGCTAAAATCATCGGCATGGGTTTTGGCCGCCACCCAAGCCTCATATCCATCACCGGCAACTAGTAATCATGTTAGACGCTACTCCTGTTGCGTTGGGAGTCATGCGTTTTGGCCGGGGTTTTTGGCTTCGGGTGAACAAGTCACCCTACTAGTCCGCCACGCCACGAAGAGGCAAACTCCATGTGGACGCCCCCAAGTCTCCTCGGGGACGCTGCCGCTTACGCAGCACGGTCAGCGTTATTACAACAAACCTTTTCAGTGGATCCTTACAATAAACTATGTCATCGTTGGGCGATGGAATAAGAAAAAAAAAAAGGTTTTAAAACGAGGCGTATTAAAAACTAAAATATTTTGTTTGTTATGTCCATCGAGTTGATTGTTTGGTACACTCCAAGAATTAGTTCCGTGATGTCTCACACGGCCGCCATCTTGGTTGCCGCGACCCGTACAATTAAGATTAAAACGTTAAATAACATTGAAAAAATTTCCTAAATGTATTCCTAAACCTAACCTGAACCCTAAATCTATCCCCAGTGGCGTAGCGAGCCTAACTCGCGCCCGGGGCACAATACCTTTTTAGCGCCCCCCCATTCGAAAACCATACAATATTATATGTAAAATATATCATTTGGCGCCTCTTTGTGAGTAGCGCCCGGGGCATGATGAGCCCCTTGCACCCCCCTCACTACGCCACTGTCTATCCCTAAACCTAACCTGAACCCTAAATCTATCCCTAAACCTCTAAAAAATCTATCCCTAAACCTAACCTGAACCCTAAATCTATCCCTAAACCTCTAAAAAATCTATCCCTAAACCTAACCTGAACCCTAAATCTATCCCTAAACCTCTAAAAAATCTATCCCTAAACCTAACCTGAACCTTAAACAATCACGTGGGGCACTAATAGTGTGATATAGCCGATTTGTTCAATTAATTCCATTTTCTTGGCTTCAACTCTTTAAGTAAATTCCGTCAAAAATTTGAATGCAGGCATCTACATTAACTGCCACCAGCTAATTAACGACAGTTATTGTTGGGCCCTCAAATTGAAACCATTAAAAAAATGAAGGTTAAATGTTAGCAGCCGATAGGTGTGTACCGAGCAGGGCCTCGTGACATGACACAGGCGCACGTGCGAGACAGCAGGTAGCGGTGAACTCTCAAGGTGGGTAAGGCGATCAGATCACGTGGTCTGGGTAAAAAGCTTGCAACCGTGCACGCGATGTCGCGAGAGATTCCTTAAGTGAAATAGTACGGCGAGGTTACAGTAATACTGTGAACACTACAATAGTACAGTGAACATTATAATATCACAGCTACATTACGATAGTACAGCTACATTACAATAGTACAATGACCATTACAATAGTACAGCTACATTACAATAGTACAGCTACATTACGATAGTACAGCTACATTACAATAGTACAGCTACATTACAATAGTACAGCTACATTACAATAGTACAATGACCATTACTATAGTACAATGACCATTACTATAGTACAATGACCATTACAATAGTACAATGAAACATTACAATAGTACAATGACCATATGAACAATACAATAGTGCAATGCCCATTACAATAGTACAATGCCCTATACAATAGTACAACGACCATTACAATAGAAAGGTCAAGTAGAAAAAGTACTTAAGTTACATTTTTAAAAAAAAAATGTTTTAAGAAGGGCACTATGTTCGATTATTTCCCCTGAAACATTCCTGTAAATATTCATTGGCTGCACCCTATTGGTACCCGGGTACCAGAAGTGAGAGGTTGGGATTTAAAAAAAACTCTTTAACACATTATTGTTGGGTTTGTGAGACAAAATGAGGTATCAAATGAAAGACAGTTGAATGGACTATAAGTCTGTAAACTTAATTCTTCAATTTAACCAAAATTAACTACCACAAATGACACCCGAAGAGCATCAGTCCAAATGGACCCGGACACGCGGCGCCCCCATTTGCAGATATACTTAAATATGTGACACCCTCACTCTTCATTAAAAAAAATTATAAAAATATTTTAAATTATTTAACTTAGTAACAAACAAGTGAAATTATTATCAACATAACAAATTAAACATCTTAAATTGATATCACAAGAATTTTTAAAAAATATATATTACATCACCATCCATAGTATGGAATATATAGAGCAGTGGTTCTCAATCTTCCTAATGCCGCGACCCTTTAATAGATTCCATCATGCTGTGGCGATCCCCAACCACAAAATTGTTTTCGTTGCTACTTCATAACTGCTTGAATACATGTTTTTCGATGGTCGTAGGCGACCCCTGTGAAAGGGTGATTCGACCAAAGGGGTCACGACCCACAGTCTGAGAACCGCTGATATAGAGTACTGGGACTTGGGGAGAACTGGCCAATGGGAGGCGAGCATAAAAGAAGAGGAATGGAGTCTATATAATATGACAGTTTGAATTGACGATGTTTGTGTAGGAAGATAGATTGAACGGAAACGTTTGTGTAGGAAGATAGATTGAACAGAAACGTTCTTTCAATCAAAAACAAAAAAACAAAAAAATGTGTAGGAAGATAGATTGAACAGAAACGTTTGTGTAGGAAGATAGATTGAACAGAAAAGTTTGTGTAGGAAGAGAGATTGAACAGAAACGTTTGTGTAGGAAGATAGATTGAACAGAAACGTTTGTGTAGGAAGATAGATTGAACAGAAACGTTTGTGTAGAAAGACAGATTGAACAGAAACGTTCTTTCAATCAAAAACAAAAAAACAAAAAAATGTGTAGGAAGATAGATTGAACAGAAACGTTTGTGTAGGAAGATAGATTGAACAGAAACGTTTGTGTAGGAAGACAGATTGAACAGAAACGTTTGTGTAGGAAGACAGATTGAACAGAAACGTTTGTGTAGGAAGATAGATTGAACAGAAACGTTTGTGTAGCAAGATAGATTGAACAGAAACGTTTGTGTAGGAAGATAGATTGAACAGAAACGTTTGTGTAGGAAGACAGATTGAACAGAAACGTTTGTGTAGGAAGATAGATTGAACAGAAACGTTTGTGTAGGAAGATAGATTGAACAGAAACGTTTGTGTAGGAAGACAGATTGAACAGAAACCTTTGTGTTTAAATGAAGATGTGTACTGTATTGAAATATTATGATACATAACAAGAGTTTTTGGATTTAGTATGGGCGGCACATGAGATGTAGACCTATCTCAAGTATTAACTAGTATTGTTATTGTATCGTCACCGTGTGTAATGAACAAAGTATAGCAAGTCACTATTTTTTATCACTCGAACCACTACGCATCTGTTATAGCTCATAAGATATTGTGATTGTGACACACACACAGAGGCGTAACTGGGTTTTTGGCGCCCTTGGCTAATTTATTTTTTAAATAATAAAAATTAAAAAATTAGAGATTTAGCGGCGCCCTTTTGAACAGGCGGGGGCCGGCGCCCTTGGCAACTGCCCCAATGCCAAGCCGTTGCTACGCCTCTGCACACACATTGTCACACATTTGCGCTATAAGTCAGAATCTGTAAAATCTAGTTAAATGTTTGTCTGTCTGTTTGTCTGTCTGACTGTTTGTCTATCTATACAAATAGGACTTTGACGCCCCATGGTGTTGGCACCCAGGCTATCAATTTGACAACAACTACAAAAAAATGATTCCTAATTTTAAGCCTTCAGACGTCCGTGTTGGTTGGTTTAAGCCACTTTAAAGTCGCTATCTATATTTAGCATCCAGAATGTATATAGTTGTCTCCTCTTTCTTACTTTCATTTCCAAAAGTAAACTTACCACTGTGGTTTCAAAGAAGTTGGGTTGGGAAAAGGAGAGGGGGGGGGGGGTTGTATCTGTTTTCTTTTGCGTACCAAAATAAACGCAGGTCTGTGTATTTTTAGATACTTCATTTAACGACTCAAGATTCTAACGGGAGACAACTTCTGCCTTGTGCTACAATGTGGCCACCATCGGGGTGGGGAGTTGGGATGGGGGATGGTGGGGAAGTTCAGGAATCTAACATGAAACTTTTTGTATGTGTGTGTGGGGGGGGGGGGGGGGATAGAACTCGGAGAATATGATCTCATCCTTGTTTCATTTCGCCTAAAAGAAAGCTCTTTTCCGTCTATTTATTTTTTAAGTCTGCTAAATAACTAGGGCTGTAGTATGTCTGCTAAATAACTAGGGCTGTAGTATGTCTGCTAAATAACTAGGGCTGTAGTGAGTCTGCTAAATAACTAGGGCTGTAGTAATTCTGCTAAATAACTAGGGCAGTAGTAAGTCTGCTAAATAACTAGGGCAGTAGTATGTCTGCTAAATAACTAGGGCTGTAGTGAGTCTGCTAAATAACTAGGGCTGTAGTAATTCTGCTAAATAACTAGGGCTGTAGTAAGTCTGCTAAATAACTAGGGCTGTAGTAATTCTGCTAAATAACTAGGGCAGTAGTAAGTCTGCTAAATAACTAGGGCAGTAGTATGTCTGCTAAATAACTAGGGCTGTAGTAATTCTGCTAAATAACTAGGGCAGTAGTAAGTCTGCTAAATAACTAGGGCAGTAGTATGTCTGCTAAATAACTAGGGCTGTAGTATTCTGCTAAATAACTAGGGCTGTAGTAAGTCTGCTAAATAACTAGGGCTGTAGTATGTCTGCTAAATAACTAGGGCTGTAGTATGTCTGCTAAATAACTAGTGCTGTAACCATGCTTGCTAAAGCTTTGATCAATTCATATGCTTGCGTTTTGAGGAGACGGGTGGACATACGAGGTGATAATCATCTCATTGTAAACAAATTATTATAGCTTTTTTGTCATAGCGAGGTGGCAATTACTACAGAATATTTCCAGAATATTTGTTAGCTGGACCTCTAGGTCTAGATGTCTTTTAGTCAGGTCTGGAGGTTTACAATTTTTTCAAAGATATGTTTTTTAAAACATATTTTTACATGGTATGCCTTAGAAAGGCCCTGAATATCAAATGGCCAAGTACCATCACCAACAAAGATCTACTACTAGAAAGAACTTACCAGATGCCCATTGATTAAGATATCATAAAGAAAATGTGGAGAGGGCATACTCTCCGAAAACCCCCAGATAGCATCACTAGACAATCCCTAACATGGAATCCACGGGGAAAAAGAAAGAGAGGAAGGCCAAAGAATACATGGAGACGCGAGCTAGAGGCAGACACCCAAAGTATGGGATACACCTGGAAGCAGCTGGAAAGGAAACTACAGGACCGTGATGAATGGAACATTCTTGTGGACGGCCTATGTCCTAGACGGGGTAAAAAGGCATACAAAGAAGAAGATGAGCAAATACCCAAAATTTTAAAGACAGTGGACATGCTATGTAAGTTTCTTTTCTGCAGAAGAAGAAAGAAAAAAAAAGGATGCGTGAAAGGGGGCATTAACGTTCGAAATGTTAAAAACATTTATTTAGAGTTATGTTTCCTTTCCTTTCCTTTTATTAATTCACGTAAAATTAATTGGAGTGTGCGTTAAACTAGCCATTTGACCATAATGTGGGTTCATTTGATCCAGATGGTGGGATCACGACCACCACGCGGTGCATAATGTGGGTTCATTTGATCCAGATGGTGGGATCACGAGAGTTTTCGAGCAAGTTTATCGAGCGAGTACAACAACAACAACAGCAACAACAACAGCAACAACAACTGCAACAACAGCAACAACAACTGCAACAACTGATCATTTCCATGACAATGACAAACGCGTAGCAATGAAACGGAACGGAGAGTGGGAACGCTTTTTAAGCTATTAAAATAAGAGGAAAAACACTGGAAAACTTACGGGGTGGGGGGGAAGCTCAAGACCTGGTTACACTTCATTACTACATCAAGAATGGAACAATGAACAAATGTGTTTGGAACCAAACATTCAGATCTTCACACTAAGAGCTGAACACAAAGGCAGACATACAAATGAACACACTGGTTAACAAACTCACACACGACGGCGCATGCATAAAATACACACGCACACACACACACAGGCTCACAAACAAACAAACTCACACACGTCGGCACACGCATAAACTCACAAACACACAAACACACGCATGCACTGGCTCACAAACAAACAAATGTTTAAAATAGCAGATTTGTGTTCATTAATGAAATGAAAATACTGAACAATTGAGTATTTTTTTGTGTCTCATCAATCTTATAGTTGTACTGCATTAGGTGATTTGTTCAATCTTATAGTTGTACTGCAGTAGGTCATCTGTTCAATCTTATAGTTGTACTGCATTAGGTGATTTGTTCAATCTTATAGTTGTACTGCATTAGGTCATCTGTTCAATCTTATAGTTGTACTGCAGTAGGTCATCTGTTCAATCTTATAGTTGTACTGCATTAGGTCATCTGTTCAATCTTATAGTTGTACTGCAGTAGGTCATCTGTTCAATCTTATAGTTGTACTGCAGTAGGTCATCTGTTCAATCTTATAGTTGTACTGCATTAGGTCATCTGTTCAATCTTATAGTTGTACTGCATTAGGTCATCTGTTCAATCTTATAGTTGTACTGCAGTAGGTCATCTGTTCAATCTTATAGTTGTACTGCATTAGGTCATCTGTTCAATCTTATAGTTGTACTGCAGTAGGTCATCTGTTCAATCTTATAGTTGTACTGCAGTAGGTCATCTGTTCAATCTTATAGTTGTACTGCATTAGGTCATCTGTTCAATCTTATAGTTGTACTGCATTAGGTGATCTGTTCAATCTTATAGTTGTACTGCAGTAGGTCATCTGTTCAATCTTATAGTTGTACTGCAGTAGGTGATCTGTTCAATCTTATAGTTGTAGTACTGCATTAGGTGATCTGTTCAATCTTATAGTTGTAGTACTGCATTAGGATAATTTGTTCAATCTTATAGTTGTAGTACTGCATTAGGATAATTTGTTCAATCTTATAGTTGTAATACTGCATTAGGATAATTTGTTCAATCTTATAGTTGTAGTACTGCATTAGGATAATTTGTTCAATCTTATAGTTGTAGTACTGCATTAGGATAATTTGTTCAATCTTATAGTTTTAGTACTGCATTAGGTCATCTGTTCAATCTTATAGTTGTACTGCATTAGGTCATCTGTTCAATCTTATAGTTGTAGTACTGCATTAGGTCATCTTTTCAATCTTATAGTTGTACTGCATTAGGTGATCTGTTCAATCTTATAGTTGTCGTACTGCAGTAGGGGATTGTCGTGATGACATTTACAGATTGCCAACACAAAAAGGGATAAGATTCAATCCATTTCAGCGCTCCGGGGGTGGTGGAGGATGATGTGGGGGCGGGGGGACGGACAATCTGTCATCAAATCGATATTTTTCCCTTTAAGATGGGGAGGGGGGTGGGGGGATGTTATCGCGATAAATCGACATGGATGAAGACACGGTTTTAAAAGTTCAGAAAATACCATCAAATAAATGATTAAGTTCACGACTACCGTGTGCATACACACATACCCACCCTGACACCCCCCCCACCTAAAAAAACCCACAGCATATGAAATAGAATTTGATTTACATTTGTGTGTGTGTGTGCGTGTCTTTTAAATTTACATTAGGTGTTCTCAATTTATTGAAACGTTGTACCACGTGAATAAACTGCTGAAAACCTTTGTACCACAATATTATGGATATTTCGTCATCCGTAAAGGGTTTTGGCGTCATACATTTTTTACTTTTTTCTTACATCACTTCCTACTACCTGGAACCTGGAACCACGTTATGCACAACTTGTACACAGAGCCGTCGCATGACCTTTAGAGACACCCCCCTTTTTGCCGACATTTCGCCCCCCCGCCTTTTCCATTAAAAATCGATAGTTCGATTTTTTTTCCTCCACATCACAACTTTGGGCCCCTTAAGTATCCGAGCCCCCCCCCCCCCCCCCCCGCAGAAGCAGGGCTTGCAGGGATACACACAAGACAGCGGCGCTGGTTGCACATGGTACCACAGTTTGAGAGCCGCTGCTTCATGCTACATCACACTTCCTTTGCAAAATTATTGTAGTTCGGTATGAAAAACTACTGGCTACTGCCATCCGTCTGCGAGATGTACTGATCGCTTTAACACGCACGCTGGGTGGAACTCGGCAGTTCAGAAATAGTTCATGTCACGGCGCGTGCTGCCGGCGCCGAACTGTGAGTAAAAAGGTGGGTGGGGGGGAGGGAGTATTCGTAGCGAGTACATAGGTGAGAGGTTCAATAATATAGACATAGAGGGCGCTGTCTACCTTGAGCGAGACATTTGGTCGTTTTATATTTAATGGACAGCATTATTGGAAAAGTGACCAAAAATGGTGCTGATTAAGTAATAGATGTTTTTAAATAAACAAACGATAAAGGTTTTTTTTTTTGGGGGGGGAGAGATGATTATAGTAGAAGAAGCTGCAGGGGCGTATTTCCTATAGTTTTTGAGCAAGCTACGGAGGGAAATTAGGGAGGGAGCCGATCTGAGCACAGAGAGGACCAGAGTAGACGAGAATTGGAAAGTATAAAAGGAAGAGGAAGCCGGGACAAAGTTTGATGTATAATCCTCTGGGTTTGAGAGTAATCCAGCCTCGCCAACGGACGTCAGAACGAGGAAACGGAAGTGTAACAAGAATTGTCTACGCTGATCGATACTCTCCAAACGACTAGCAGCGTCGTTTATATCTTTTTAAAAAACTTATTGAGTAACAGTTGTTCATTTATTAAAGATTCCGCCTTCATACAAAACTAAACAAAAATGAAACAAAACATTTGCCATGTATATAATGATGATTAGTTGTTACAGTAGTCTTCAACTTCTCACAACACCGCGTGCAGTTTTCAGCAATGTTTTAACGTATGCTATTTATTATTGATTTGTATTCAAAAGAGCTTTGAGAGTAATATTTTTAAAATGCTTTTCTCATTAACTTAACTTTTAAGTCATGTTCAATGAGCGCCCCCCCCCCCCCACCTTTCATAAACGGGTAGTATACCAGCTATATCATCTATAGCAGATTTCCCTCATATCAATATACATACGCTATAACTAAATTCTCTATGAATTACAGAATTAATGGAGTAATATGTAAGTTCAATAGTGTTCTAGATAAAATTCCCGATAACTACACTTAATGAGATTCTTAAAAGCAGAGGCGTAACTGGGTTTTTGGCGCCCTTGGCTAATTTATTTTTTAAATAATAAAAATTTAAAAATTAGAGATTTAGTGGCGCCCTTTTGAACTGGCGCAGGCCGGCGCCCTTGGCAACTACCCCAATGCCAAGCCGTTGTTACGCCACTGCTTAAAAGCACCGCATCAGCGTTCGTGCATATTATCGTCTCTTGTTTTATCGCAACAGTTTCAATTTTAATATGTAGTGTAATAATTATGCGGTGTAGAAGGGGCTGGGGGACATTAGAATATTAATATAGTTCAGGGGCGTAAAAAAAGTGTGCGGTGGCGTAACTTTTCTTTCTTTTTTTTTTTTTTTTGTGTGTGTATGGAAAAAAAAAGGGGGGGGGGGGTTAGCACTGCTCTGGATTCTTATAAAGTTCTATTTTTACTGCATTGCTGCCGCCATTGTTTGGAAGGCGATAACTAGTTTCTTAACACAAAGGTGAGGCCGGCAGCGGGGAGGACCAGGTCATCACGCCTTTTGATTTCATTCTTCTTTTGCATTTAACTGTCACGTTAATCCTGATCCAGGTTTGCATTTGTTTGTACGATGTATATGTTTTTATGATACTTGCATGTGTGTGTATGATACTTGCCTGTGTGTGTATGATTCTTGCATGTATTTGTATGATACTTGCATATGTTTGTATGATACTTCATGTGTGTGTATGATACTTGCATGAGTTTGTATGATCATTACTTATATTTCTTATGGACTCAAAGGTTTGCACTACTATAACATAAAAAATAATATTAATAATAAAATTTATGTATGATAAAGCCAAAACTGGCTGATTCAGTCTTCTTCTTTATGTCACAGTTGATTGGGTCACAAGGGAGTACCTCGAGTCTCCGTCATTGAGTCAGTGCTTTTACCCTTGACCTGCGTGTTGTCTACCGCTCAAATCATCTGGTTCTTTTTTGTTTTCTTGCCGCACGTCGTTATAAAAAAAAAAAAAGAAGAAGAAATTTAGAGCTAAGGACATTTAACTTGAAAATAAGTACGGAAATAAGAAGTGGAATTTGCCTTGATTTAACATTGTTACAGTTTTACAGTTTTGCATTGTGATGATCGATTTTCAAAGACTTTTAAACAGAAGACCAATCACCATTAAGGAACTGTCTCGAGCACTTTCACAAGTTCTAGGAAAGTCTTGCCGAGCAGATAGAACGTTTCAGTGGTCAGCATGTCTCCGCCCCCCCCCCCCCCGGGGGCCGTAAGAGGCTAACCTGTTGTTGTGAATGAACGTTTGATATTTCGTTCCTACAAGATTTTAAAAAAATAGATCATAGGAATGGAAACAGTTTTATAACAATAATTTGACAATTTTTTCAAATGCTGTCTTTGGGCTCATAGGGTCACGTGGTCCGGGGAGCTCTCTAGCTTTGAGAACCACCGAATTCTCTGTACTTAACTAATAACAATAAATTAAAATGTTTAACTAAACCTATAGGAAACAATGTATATTAAACTGGTTTTTAAAAAATGTGTGCGTCTAAGTGTGTGCATATATGCGTATGTGCATTTGTGTGCTTGTGTGTGTGTGTGTGTGTGCAATGTGACCAGTAGACAAGATATCATTAACATACCTTATTTTCCGTCCAGCTGTAAAAACATTTTAACAGCCGTGTTGAGTTTAACACTTAGTGACGTCATTAATCCCTCTCTCCATCTACTTTATCTCAAATACCAGTTTCCTCACCAGTGGAACCAGTGGTCGGTTGGGGGGGGTGGGAGGGGGGGATTCTTTGGAAAATTTCAGGGGTTAACGACGATTTGAATTGGAGGGTTCAAATTTTTTATGTTGCCAAATCGATCCTATTTGAATATGTGTCTCTTAGTAAGGCATAACTAAACTTCATTATTTGTGTCACACATATCGTTTGTGACTTTTCTTCTGTTAAAACAACAACAACAAACACACACACACGCTTGAATGTTTGTGTTAAAGACTCCCGATTGCGCACACCTATCTGTCAGGGGCGTTAATGCCATGGGGATGAGGATATCCCTCCCCCACCCACCCCCGTGGCCCCAACTCTCAACGTCACATTATGGATCTTCCAAAATGTATCTGTATTTTAATTCACCGATGGAAGTCACAGATGATTTTATTAGAGGACCATTTGTCACAGTGATGGCAGTCACAGATGAGTTCATTAGAGGACCATTTGTCACAGTGATGGCAGTCACAGATGAGTTCATTAGAGGACCATTTGTCACAGTGATGGCAGTCATAGTGAGTTCATTAGAGGACCATTTGTCACAGTGATGGCAGTCACAGATGAGCTCATTAGAGGACCATTTGTCACAGTGATGGCAGTCATAGATGAGTTCATTAGAGGACCATTTGTCACAGTGATGGCAGTCACAGATGAGTTCATTAGAGGACCATTTATCACAGTGATGGCAGTCACAGATGAGTTCATTAAAGGACCATTTGTCACAGTGATGGCGGTCACAGATGAGTTCATTAGAGGACCATTTGTCACAGTGATGGCAGTCACAGATGAGTTCATTAGAGGACCATTTGTCACAATGATGGCAGTCACAGATGAGTTCAATAGAGGACCAATTGTCACAGTGATGGCAGTCACAGATGAGTTCATTAGAGGACCATTTGTCACAGTGATGGCAGTCACAGATGAGTTCATTAGAGGACCATTTGTCACAATGATGGCAGTCACAGATGAGTTCATTAGAGGACCATTTGTCACAGTGATGGCAGTCACAGATGAGTTCATTAGAGGACCATTTATCACAGTGATGGCAGTCATAGATGAGTTCATTAAAGGACCATTTGTCACAGTGATGGCGGTCACAGATGAGTTCATTAGAGGACCATTTGTCACAGTGATGGCAGTCACAGATGAGTTCATTAGAGGACCATTTGTCACATTGATGTCAGTCACAGATGAGTTCATTAGAGGACCATTTGTCACAATGATGGCAGTCACAGATGAGTTCATTAGAGGACCATTTTTACAATGATGGCAGTCACAGATGAGTTCATTAGAGGACCATTTGTCACAGTGATGGCAGTCACAGATGAGTTCATTAGAGGACCATTTGTCACAGTGATGGCAGTCACAGATGAGTTCATTAGAGGACCATTTATCACAGTGATGGCAGTCACAGATGAGTTCATTAAAGGACCATTTGTCACAGTGATGGCAGTCACAGATGAGTTCATTAGAGGACCATTTGTCACAGTGATGGCAGTCACAAATGAGCTCATTAGAGGACCATTTGTCACAGTGATGGCAGCCATAGATGAGTTCATTAGAGGACCATTTGTCACAGTGATGGCAGTCACAGATGAGTTCATTAGAGGACCATTTGTCACAATGATGGCAGTCACAGATGAGTTCAATAGAGGACCAATTGTCACAGTGATGGCAGTCACAGATGAGTTCATTAGAGGACCATTTGTCACAGTGATGGCAGACACAGATGAGTTCATTAGAGGACCGTTTGTCACAATGATGGCAGTCACAGATGAGTTCATTAGAGGACCATTTGTCACAGTGATGGCAGTCACAGATGAGTTCATTAGAGGACCATTTATCACAGTGATGGCAGTCATAGATGAGTTCATTAAAGGACCATTTGTCACAGTGATGGCGGTCACAGATGAGTTCATTAGAGGACCATTTGTCACAGTGATGGCAGTCACAGATGAGTTCATTAGAGGACCATTTGTCACATTGATGTCAGTCACAGATGAGTTCATTAGAGGACCATTTGTCACAATGATGGCAGTCACAGATGAGTTCATTAGAGGACCATTTTTACAATGATGGCAGTCACAGATGAGTTCAATAGAGGATCAATTGTCACAGTGATGGTAGTCACAGATGAGTTCATTAGAGGACCATTTGTCACAGTGATGGCAGTCACAGATGAGTTCATTGGAGGACCATTTGTCACAGTGATGGCAGTCACAGATGAGTTCATTAGAGGACCATTTGTCACGGTGATGGCAGTCACAGATGAGTTCATTAGAGGACCATTTGTCACAGTGATGGCAGTCACAGATGAGTTCATTAGAGGACCATTTATCACAGTGATGGCAGTCACACATGAGTTCATTAGAGGACCATTTGTCACAGTGATGGCAGTCACAGATGAGTTCATTAGAGGGCCATTTGTCACAATGATGGCAGTCACAGATGAGTTCATTAGAGGACCATTTGTCACAATGATGGCAGTCACAGATGAGTTCATTAGAGGATCATTTGTCACAGTGATGGCAGTCACAGATGAGTTCATTAGAGGACCATTTGTCACAGTGATGGCAGTTACAGATGAGTTCATTAGAGGACCATTTGTCACATTGATGGCAGTCACAGATGAGTTCATTAGAGGACCATTTGTCACAGTGATGGCAGTCACAGATGAGTTCATTAGAGGACCATTTGTCGCAGTTCAAGTACCTTTCAATAATATTTTTTTTAAAGTGTCTTGAAGTGCAACTACGTCTCGTGTTTGTTGTCAGGAGCAGAACGAGACAGCGACGTGTTATCCCGAAGCTGGCTGAGGTTTGTGTGTGTGTGTGTGTGGAGATAGTTGGGGAGCATTTCGACATCGCGCGCCGCCGCGCCGCACCACCGAGACAACATCTGCGATGCCAAAAGACGAGCAAAAAATAAAAAAAACATCGTTGTGGTCTGAAAACAGATTTCTCCTAGTCGAAAGTGGCTTGTCTAGGTGAACAGGGAGAGAGAGAGAGAAAGAGAGAGGGGGGCCCAGGTCTTAACATTTCGAGGTGGATCATTCGTGTTGCAATCGAAGTGGAGTGTTTGTGTGGGGTGCCCCGGTGGTGATGTGTCCGAAAACAACCATTCAATTAAGAACCTTCCGGGCGACTGAATGCCGTACGGAACACCGTCCGACTCATCACCGACACGGTGATTAGCCGTGGATAACGATGGGCAGAGACCAGTCATAACATCAAGCAGGTAATGTGTGTGGGACATTTGTTATTTTTCACCATTTACCTGTCAGCTATAAAATATGCATGTTTTATCCGAGTGGTCAGCCAGGGAAAAGTATGCAACCGATTCTAAACATCGATTATTCGGCTCCAGTTTTGTTGAAGGAAAAAAATAGATTAATAAAAAGTGGAATTTGTTTTTCACTTCGTAGGTTCCATTCAAGTGTTTCAATCAATAGATCGGATAACTTAATTTTGTTTCGTAATTGGCCAGAGTAAAAATGTCAGTTTTTAATGGGAGCAACTCACCTCATGCTCAGACATCGAAGTATATTGGTCCCGGTGATTGTTACCTACAAATATGTTGGCGCTAACATAGAGACTTATTTGGTGCTAACATATAGACATATTTGGTGCTAAAATATTGAAATATTTTGTGCTAAAATATAGAAATATTTAGTTACTAACTAGACACATTTGGTGCTAAAATATAAACATATTTAATGCTAATATTTAGAACTAGTTTGGTTCCAAGACTCATTCTGTACACATCTTTGGTTAAAGTTTGTATTTAAAGTGTTCACGAATTTATTAAGCCCACTTTTTTATTGTGGGGTGGCCCCGGGGGGGGGGGGAAGTGGGTGAGTAAGCATTGTTTCAAGGTTTCTACTCCCCCCACCACCACCCCACCCCCAAAACCGTCATTGGAAACATCAACCCGTGCCAAGGATTAGCCATCTGTATATTTTATCCGGCAGGAATAAAGGCTGGGGGGGGGGGGGCTGGGGGCGTCGGGGAACGAAACGTTTAAACGCATTTTCAGTCAAATAATCCCAGTGATGGGCCTACACCCCAGTGATGGGCCTACACCCCAGTGATGGGTCAACACCCCAGCTCATATAACGCCAAGCATCGCGAGACGATAGCCACAGAACAATCAGATCAGTTTCAAGGCTTTTCTCCAATGTGTATATGTGTAGTTGATTTGGAGATTGTAGAAATAATTTAATGCGAAAATAAGGAGCAACCAATGAGGAAAATAACACACAAATCAGGGTCGACAATTCAGAGAAATAAATCTTACGGACACACATTCGGAATCTGCACATTTTCTTAGGGACACTCTAATTATATATTTTTAACGGATACATTTCTAGGGTAAACTTTCGAAATTAAAAGAAATGTCAAATATCCGTGCGACTATTATTTTTAAAAATATATAAATAGTTTATGTAAAGCCTCAGAGGCGTAGCTAGAGTGTTTGGCGCCCGGGGACAAGATTCATTTTAAAGCGCATCCTGTTCTTTTGTTCAACTCTCAAACCCATGATTTTCATCAATAAAATAATATCAAAGCAAATTTTGGTGCCCTTAACTAGCTCGCGCCCGGGCACATATGTCCCCTACTGCCCCCTTCACTACGCCTCCGTAATGCCTCTATTGTTATTTCATGAAGTGTAACCATTAAATGGCTTGAAGGCCTCTATTTCTTTGTCATTTACTATGACCAGGGCCGGATTAAGCCATTTTAGTGCCCAAGGCACAAACCCACATGGGTGCCCCCTTCTGCCCGGGGCCCCTGATCTTTCACTGACCGTGACCGCTGGTATGTTCAATATTATTCAAAGAAAACAGTTGTTAACAAATATGTTTGTAGTTTGTTTTACTATCACTTATATAAAACCTACAATAAAGTATTTCTGTATTAAAATTAATAGTCAATAAATTTTGAAATAATGATAGACAAAAATATTTTATTTTTATTAGATGAAAAAATCAAAAAGATTTTGTCATTTACATTTTAAAGATTTTTTTCCTAGATTTACCGGGTACATCTATCGAAGTTTTTGAGTATATCGTCAAAGTTAATTTTGCGCAACACATCTGCCTCGATCAAAAGCAGAGATAAAGAAATCGAGCCTTTCTTGTTTCATTGTTGATCTATTTAGATTTTTTGTACGTTGCAACTGAGAAAAAGAGCGCTCAGTTGAACAGTTAGTAACCATTAATTTTAAAAATATGCGCAAGGCGATTTCAACATTTGGAAAGGCACACTCGATGTTGTCTCTAACTATTACTTTGTATAATTTTCCATGATTGAACGTGTTGTTTTCAGATTTTGATGCAGGAAACTTGTGGCGAATATATGAATGAAACTGTTGTAGTTCAGTATATAAATTATTGTTCAGATCTTTAGGATAAGCATTTATTAGTTCTTCACAACACTGAGATGTTTGTGATAGTGATACATCGACCAAACAAGAACATCGAACTGCTACATCATTCTACACCGGGTGGTATTATTTTTGCAGCTTCTTCAAATCTTTCAAATTCATTCCTAGATTTATGCAAGTGATCTGCTAGTGAAGAATACAAATCAGCACACGTTTTCAAGTTCACATGCTCATTTTGTGTCTATTACTAAGGGGTTCCCGGTCGAATTAATTAATTAATGTTATTATTTTAATATTATTTATTTAAAATATAAAAATGGTTTAAATTCTTTTATAAAACTTCCCAAATTTTTTAAAATTTATTTACAAGCCGAGTGAGTCAGTATTTTGCTCATTACCATTTACCAGGATTTTTAAAATGTTTTATGCGCTTAATTTTTAAGCATTCAAGATTGTACCAAACTTGCATTTTTATTTTAATGTATTTCTTCATTTTCATAGCACTTATTCAATTTTCCGTTGTTTCTGGACTTAAATTTGTTCAAAAAAAAAATAATTCTTGAGGACTTGCGGTGCCCCCAAACGCTTGGTGCCCAAGGCACGTGCCTTGTTTGCCTAGAGGTTAATCTGGCCCTGACTATGACCATTAAATGGCTTGAAGGCCTCTATTTCTATGTCATAAAGTATGGTTATTAAATGGCTTGAAGGCCTCTATTTCTATGTCATAAAGTATGATTATTAAATGGCTTGAAGGCTTCTATTTCTATGTCATCAAGTATGATTATTAAATAGCTTGAAGGCCTCTATTTCTATGTCATAAAGTATGATTATTAAATGGCTTGAAGGCTTCTATTTCTATGTCATCAAGTATGATTATTAAATAGCTTGAAGGCCTCTATTTCTTTGTCATTTACTATGACCATTAAAATGGCTTGATACCCTCTATTTTTATGTCATGTGCTATGACCATTAAATGGCTTGAGCCATTCTGTTGTTGATTGCCGGAAGGGCCGGCCTTAATCCATTTGTTCTTGATTTCATTAACTGATTTTTAAAACACTTTAAACATTAAATAAACAACACCATTTTATAAAATATTTTAAAGAATATTTTAAAACTAAATGACCATAATAAAGCACGCCATACGCTATGTATAATGCATTATGTTGCAACTAACCAAAGTGCTCGCTCAGAAAATCTGGCTGTTTATGGAAACGGATCTACACGTTTTGCCAGCTAAGCACATTCATTCTATTTGCACCAAACGAAAGAATGCATATAACCACACACAAAATTCTTCTGCTTTTATTCTTTTCTTCCACGCCTTCAATTTTCTTTTCTTTTTTTTTTTTTTTAAAACCAAAAAGTCGTCTGGATAAACAGAACTGATTTTGTTTATTTTTTAACATTAAATTGTTAAAAAATGTATAGCCGGCTGACTTTAATTTTTTTGGGTAAATGTTGCCGTTCGGCTCAAAGAATAGGTCAATGACTGATTCATTGCATTGATAATGTCCCCCCCCCCCCAACTCCTTTTTTTTTACAATGCCCACCCCCCTTTGTTTCCAATGCCCCACCTTTTTTTTTCTGAAAGCCTGATCATACAAATGTGTATAGTTGCAAAAATTCTACGACCAATTTCTGCTCCCGTTTCAGAAGAGCAAGAATAAAAATAGATGTGCAGGGGTCGATAGAGAAAAAAATAGATGGGGGATTTGGAGGGGGGGGGGGGTGGAGTAAATCGACTTTGTATATAACTGTAGCATTTCAGTTGATAAGATCATCGACCGCTTCAAAGCTAAATATAGTAATATTGAGTTGATTGTCTGCAATATTTCACACACAATGTATGGATGTGCTTCTGAAGCTCATATGTGTACAAATTCTGTTGTAAACCTACCTCGGCCCAAAACCTTAGGCTTGTGACGTCATTTACCGTTAACGTTCATCACAGGCGTAGAAAGAGTGGGTTGGGGAGTCGGAGGGGTGGGTCCGACCTGGGGCAGCAATTATTTGGGGGGGGGGCATGTCCGATCTACTTCTTTTACTTGACATTGTCACCCTTCTGTCTCATACTCCCCTTCTGTCACATAATCCCATTCTGTCGCATGATCCCCTTCTGTCACATGATGCCCTTCTGTCACATGATCCCATTCTGTCACATGATCCTATTCTGTCACATGATCCCCTTCTGTCACATGATCCCCTTCTGTCAAATAATCCCCTTCTGTCACATAATCCCTTTCTGTCACATGATCTAAATCAACGGGACATTACGATCTCTGTCTGTTGTTGAGACAGCCAGTTATTGGGAACAGGACCCCTGCCAGTTATTGGGAACAGCAGATGAGACGAGCCAGTTATTGGGAACAGTTGTTAAGGCGAGCCAGTTATTGGGAACAGCTGATGAGACGAGCCAGTTATTGGGAACAGTTGTTGAGGCGAGACAGTCGAACGGTTGTGATATGATGAAAGATTGGCGTCAGACTAATATGACAGCTGTGATGTGATGAAAGATTGCTATCAGATTAATATCACAGCTGTGCATGTTTCTAACAACTAATTAGTATCTAACCTTACCGAGTTGTCTCATCATAATTCCTGTCGCTTTGCAAATTATGGGAAATCTCCCATACCCCTACAACACACACGTGCCTACTCTACCATACAGATTACTGACGTCACCCGAAGGGTGTTAACTCTACCATACCATACATATTACTGACGTCACCTGAAGGGTGTTAACTCTACCATACAGATTACTGACGTCACCTGAAGGGTGTTAACTCTACCATACAGATTACTGACGTCACCCAAAGGGTGTTAACTCTACCATACAGATTACTGACGTCACCTGAAGGGTGTTAACTCTACCATACAGATTACTGACGTCACCCGAAGGGTGTTAACTCTACCATAAAGATTACTGACGTCACCCAAAGGGTGTTAACTCTACCATACAGATTACTGACGTCACCCGAAGGGTGTTAACTCTACCATACAGATTACTGACGTCACCCAAAGGGTGTTAACTCTACCATACAGATTACTGACGTCATCCGAAGGGTGTTAACTCTACCATACAGATTACTGACGTCACCCAAAGGGTGTTAACTCTACCATACAGATTACTGACGTCACCCAAAGGGTGTTGTTATAAGGGATGACGTATTTTGAGACACACTTTGCCCGCCTTCCACGTGCATGACCTCTTTCAAGTCGGTCCCGTGTTGGGGCGGCTAGAAAAAAATATCCCTTCGATGATACTTTTGTTTACTATCATCCGTTTCTGTGGAACATGATAGAACAATCTAGAAAATGTGGGAAACAGTAAGACTGTGTGTTCCATTTCCAGAATGATCATCTGAAACTGCCTATAAAAAGGGCTGACCGATAGAGAGGGGGAGATTTTCCTTTCCTTGATTACGAGGCATGCTATGTGTCATTATACTTTGTTGCGTGTAGAGATTTTTATTTCCTCGTACAATTTTGTGCTCATTGTATTTTGATATACAGTACCGGTACCAGCAAATCTGTAAGTTTATAATTTCAATCATATTTCACTTGCTGTGTGCATCAACAAGGTTCCCAGAAGCTATTCCTCTTCGCAATATCAAGACTCCGAACATCGTCAAAGCCCTGACGAAGTTTTTTACATTGTTTGGTCTTCCGAAGTCTGTACAGTCTGACCAAGGAACCAACTTCAAGGCTGGACTATTCAAACAAGTGATGAACCAATTGGGTATAGAACACTGCTTGTCGAGTGCGTATCATCCTGAGTCGCAGGGAGCACTTGAGCGATTCCATCAGACATTAAAGAACATGATGAGAACGTACTGCCTAGAACAAGAGAAAGACTGTGATGAAGGGATCAACATGCTACTGTTCGCCGCAAGAGAAGCAGTTCAAGAATCACTTGGATTCAGCCCCTTCGAACTGGTGTTTGGCCATACGGTTCGAGGCCCCCTTAAACTTTTAAAAGACACGTGGATGTCATCGACACCCACTGAAGGACTTTTGGACTATGTCCTAAAGTTTAAAACTAAACTTTTTAACGCCGTTAATTTGGCTAAGTCACATTTGAAGGATTCTCAATCCAAAATGAAAGTTTGGTATGACAAAAAGTCCAAATTCAGACAGTTTGCTTCAGGGGACAAAGTGCTTGTACTTTTGCCAATACCAGGACAGGCACTACAAGCTAGATATTTTGGTCCTTATGTAGTTGAGTCCAAACTTAATGACTTAAATTACATTGTGTTAACACCAGATCGTAAAAGAAAGAAACAGTTATGTCACATTAACATGTTAAAAGAATATGTAGAAAGAAAATGTGATGACAATTGTCCATCCTCAGAAACTAATGTTAACACAATCTCAACTGTAACTTCAGTACCTAAAGTAAATGTTACTGAAATATTTGACAGTGTCCCAGAAAAAGTTGGTCATTACAAACTTAAAAATTCAGAAATACTGGCCAATATTGATCAGAAACTCGGACATTTGTCATTGTCGGAAAAAAATGTTATCAAGTCTGTTATTGCAGATTTTGTTTCACTTTTTCCTGATGTCCCTAATAAAACCAACATTGCTGTACATGATGTTGACATTGGCAATGCAGTTCCGGTCAAGCAACACCCCTATAGGGTCAATCCGGAAAAACTTGAAGTAATCCGATCTGAAATAAAATACATGCTTGAAAATGATATCATTGAACCAAGCTCTAGTAACTGGAGTTCTCCGTGTATTTTAGTCCCAAAGCCTGACAAAAGTTACAGGTTTTGCACTGATTTCAGGAAAGTGAATTCAGTTACAAAGTCTGATTCCTTTCCGATTCCAAGGATAGACGATCTTATAGATCGAATAGGCGATGCAAAATATGTAACCAAGATAGACCTAATATCAGGTTATTGGCAGGTTCCTCTAACTGACAGAGCAAAAGAAGTCTCTGCTTTTTGTACTCCAGATGGTTTATACCAATATAAAGTAATGCCGTTTGGAATGAAAAATGCCCCAGCTACATTCCAACGTCTAGTTAACAACATTATTGCTGACCAGGAAAATTGCAGCGCCTATATTGATGATGTAATTATTTACAGTCAAGATTTTTCCAAACATGTAAATCAATTAAGATCTCTAATTACAAAATTCTTGCAGGCAAATGTAACTGTAAATTTAAATAAGTGTGAATTTTGTCATGCAACTGTGGAATATTTAGGTCACATAGTGGGTCAAGGTCATGTAAAACCTGTTCAATCTAAGATAAATGCTATTGCAGCACTTCCACCACCCACTACTAGAAAACAGTTAATGAGATTTTTGGGAATGGCAGGTTACTATAGAAAATTTTGCAAAAATTTCTCAGTTATTGCTTCTCCCCTAAGTAATATGTTAAAGAAAAATGCAAAATTTCATTGGTCAGATGCCTGTCAGGAAGCATTCGAAAAAAATTAAAAGAATACTAGCTAATGCTCCTGTTCTCATTGCACCAGACTTTAACAAACAGTTTAAATTAGCTGTAGATGCCAGTGATGTTGGCATTGGTGCAGTTCTTTTTCAAGAAGATGACCACAGTGTGGATCATCCTGTTTGTTATTTTTCAAAGAAATTTAACTCCCATCAGAAAAATTATTCCACTGTAGAAAAAGAATGTTTAGGATTAATTCTTGCTCTACAACAATTTGATTTTTATGTCAGTTGTTCCTTACATTCAGTACTTGTTTTTACTGATCACAATCCTTTAACATTTTTGAATAAGATGGTCTCCAAAAATCAAAGATTGTTAAGATGGAGTCTATTCTTACAAGAATATAATTTGGACATAAAACATATCAAAGGCCAAGATAATGTGATTGCTGATACTTTGTCCAGAAATTAATTTTCTCTGCACAAAAAAATTATGTAGTTGATTATAAGCTATTAAGAAGCTTGTTTAATATTTTTGGAAGGAAGAAATGTATTTTCTTGTACTTGTTTAATGGAAAAGAATTCCATTTTTTTTTTGAAAAATGAAATTTTTTCTTTAAAGAGGGGAGGTGTTATAAGGGATGACGTATTTTGAGACACACTTTGCCCGCCTTCCACGTGCATGACCTCTTTCAAGTCGGTCCCGTGTTGGGGCGGCTAGAAAAAATATCCCTTTGATGATACTTTTGTTTACTATCATCCGTTTCTGTGGAACATGATAGAACAATCTAGAAAATGTGGGAAACAGTAAGACTGTGTGTTCCATTTCCAGAATGATCATCTGAAACTGCCTATAAAAAGGGCTGACCGATAGAGAGGGGGAGATTTTCCTTTCCTTGTTTACGA
This sequence comes from Omphiscola glabra, assembly GCA_964017045.1. Classification (NCBI taxonomy): domain Eukaryota; kingdom Metazoa; phylum Mollusca; class Gastropoda; family Lymnaeidae; genus Omphiscola; species Omphiscola glabra. The sequence goes on along the minus strand of OZ024795.1, from coordinate 51,485,488 downwards.
GGCATGCTATGTGTCATTATACTTTGTTGCGTGTAGAGATTTTTATTTCCTCCTACAATTTTGTGCTCATTGTATTTTGATATACAGTACCGGTACCAGCAAATCTGTAAGTTTATAATTTCAATCATATTTCACTTGCTGTTATTATTTAATTGAAGTTCACAAATTAAAAAGTTATTAATTGTAATTAGCTCTGGCCTTAATTGTCGTTTTATTTGTTATTATTTTTAACCTTTGGTATCGTCCTTTATTATGGACTGTTTTTAGAACGAGCCCTAGACAAAACAACAGAGATTAAATTCTCCATCTATAACGGTCCGTAATAGTGTTAACTCTACCATACAGATTACTGACGTCACCCAAAGGGTGTTAACTCTACCATAATGATTACTGTTTACCTTGTGTATGATGAACATAAGTCGTTCATAACACCAACCCTGGAACAGCCCATGTTATTGTCATAACACCAACCCTGGAACAGCCCATGTTATTGTCATAACACCAACCCTGGAACAGCCCATGTTATTGTCAATAATTGTATATAGGGCTGTGCGAAGGAAAAGGTGCGCATGGGGGCAAAGCATGAAAATGGTACCCCTTTATTATACCTCTCATCTAGAACAAAGCATGAAAGTGGTACCCTCTTATTATACCTTTCATCTAGAACAAATATATGATATAGGCCTATAATATACATGGTTAATTTACGATTTTGGCGCCCAACAGCCTCTCGGTTATAGCAAATCCTCCCTCTCTATATTAGCGCCTGTGGTGATTGCTCCCTTCTCTTGCAACTCCCACCTCCCCAGGTACGGCCCTGATTGTATCCATAAATACATAGTTCTCTAATGAGCCCCTTTCTTCCCAAGGAACCACACACCAGAACACAGCGAAGCATGAGTATTGTTAATACGTTTTAGGAACCACTCATACATTTGTACCCTCCTCCGAGGGTGTCACCTGGAGACGGTGGCGTAGCTGGGGCTAATGCAGCGCGGGCGGGCCAAGGTTTTTTGCCGCCCCCACCCTTCTCCCATTTTTTTATAGTTTGCCGAAAAGCTGCCCTTTATTAAATACAAAAATGTGGCGCCCTCCACCCATTATTTTCTGCTGTGGTCCATACTCACAAACCCTCCTATTGGAAATCCCTACTGCCGTTCACAACATGTTAAGACCTGTTGTATGAGTCCTGCTCATATTTACATATATCTATTATTAGAACATTTTATCTCGTTAATCGTCTCAATTTATCAGACGATTGTAAAGCGAAACTTTGTCTGGGGCGCTCAGGGGGCACGGCGCCGCCACACCCCTCCCTTTTTAGATCTACAATATTAAGGTGTATTGAAAGCTGTGTCAGAGTCTAAATAAAACTTCCTTTAAAATAAAAAAAAAGAATTTTGGATGAACAAATAAATATCCCCCCCCCCCCCCCCCCGCAACTCCCCTCATCTCCCGGCATGTACGGACGAAATCGGAAGCGAGCTGACATCAGACGGTCACTGGAAACGTTACAATTATTGTCTTCTGATTTCATCAACAAATATACTCGACAGAGTAGGGAGAAAAACTCTCGAAATCTGAGACGGCGAGGAGGACGGAACAAAGCTGAGAAAGGAAAAACTCTGATGTCAGAAAAATTAATAAATATTTATATATTTATAATAGAAGGAGCCATAGTATCCAATGTTAAGCTAAGTAAATAACGAATCAATTTAAATATAGTCTGGATTTTCTATCATTTTACGGCAATCAAATCAATTTAAATATGTTTAAAAAATTATATCTACTTAAATGTACGTATATATTTAAGTATTATATTATAAATTTAAAACAAGTTTAATGTAACAATTCAAAAATTATTTTAAGTATTTTATCTGAATGTGTGAGTTAAGATATTATTTTTAGTATTAATAAACTAGTGATAGCCCGTCAAACATTTGCGGCTGCAATGCATGCATTTCCCATCTTCTAAAGTTGACAAAACATGAATTCAAGTACAGTACATTTAAGAATCCCAATGGACTACGATGAGTCGATTGTTTTGTCACGTGATAAGCGTAAGTACGAGTAAGACTTCCGGTAGGCTGTCTGCAAGACACTAGTTGCTCACAAGTTTTTCTTCAAACAACTTTCTTCCTTTAATCATAACTGAATTATAATTATTGTCACATTTAATGAATGTCATTTAAAGAAACATGTGTATTCAAGAATATTTTGAAAAGTAAATTTTTTAATTAACACTGGGGAGGCGCTGATGGAGACAAACATTGTGCTTTAAAATTAATGATGATGGCAATGGCTGATCAGCTGTTATCTGTTGTTATGTGTTGTTATGTGTAGCAAAACAAGGAAGTGACTCATCGTAGTCCATTTTTGCGAAATTCCAATCCTCCATGCTACGTCACTGCACACTTTATATTTCACACCCATGACCTATATTAAATACTCTGACGTCCCAATCAATTTTAAACCGAATATTTACTACCCCATGTTTAAATTAGGACGATTTCATTTTCCGAAAAGAAAAGAAAATAGTACACACGGCACAAATTTTTTTTTAGTTTAGTTATCGGGAATTAAATTTTGCGCAGTATTCGGAGATATGTATTTGTATATTATGTAAATTTAATTTATACTTATTTAAATGTTTTGTTGTTGTACTGATGAAGACATGTGCCGAAACCTCTACTGCTGTATTATGTAAAATTACTATTAAAGCTTAACATATAATGTGACATTGACACAAATTGTTCGTGTCTAATTAAACTAAATTTTAGCTTTTTATCCTAAACATTTAATTAGTTTTACTAACATTTCATTCCGAAAGTCTGGATTTATCAAATGTATAAAAATAAAAATAACGTTCAAAACTACATTAAATAAGAAAATAGCGCTGAAGCTCACAAACTCACAAACTCATAAACTCACGTATCACTCACTGCCACCTACCACTCACAAACTCACGTATCACTCACTGCCACCTACCACTCACAAACTCACAAACTCACGTATCACTCACTGCCACCTACCACTCACAAACTCACAAACTCACGTATCACTCACTGCCACCTACCACTCACAAATTCACAAACTCACGTATCACTCACTGCCACCTACCACTCACAAACTCACGTATCACTCACTGCAACCTACCACTCACAAACTCACGTATCACTCACTGCCACCTACCACTCACAAACTCACGTATCACTCACTGCCACCTACCACTCACAAACTCACGTATCACTCACTGCCACCTACCACTCACAAACTCACGTATCACTCACTGCCACCTACCACTCACAAACTCACGTATCACTCACTGCCACCTACCACTCACAAACTCACAAACTCACGTATCACTCACTGCCACCTACCACTCACAAACTCACGTATCACTCACTGCCACCTACCACTCACAAACTCACAAACTCACGTATCACTCACTGCCACCTACCGCTCACAAACTCACAAACTCACGTATTACTCACTGCCACCTACCACTCACAAACTCACAAACTCACGTATCACTCACTGCCACCTACCACTCACAAACTCACGTATCACTCACTGCCACCTACCGCTCACAAACTCAAGTATCACTCACTGCCACCTACCGCTCACAAACTCACGTATCACTCACTGCCACCTACCGCTCACAAACTCAAGTATCACTCACTGCCACCTACCGCTCACAAACTCACGTATCACTCACTGCCACCTACCGCTCACAAACTCACGTATCACTCACTGCCACCTACCACTCACAAACTCACGTATCACTCACTGCCACCTACCACTCACAAACTCACGTATCACTCACTGCCACCTACCACTCACAAACTCACGTATCACTCACTGCCACCTACCGCTCACAAACTCACGTATCACTCACTGCCACCTACCACTCACAAACTCACGTATCACTCACTGCCACCTACCACTCACAAACTCACGTATCACTCACTGCCACCTACCACTCACAAACTCACGTATCACTCACTGCCACCTACCACTCACAAACTCACGTATCACTCACTGCCACCTACCACTCACAAACTCACGTATCACTCACTGCCACCTACCACTCACAAACTCACGTATCACTCACTGCCACCTACCGCTCACAAACTCAAGTATCACTCACTGCCACCTACCGCTCACAAACTCACGTATCACTCACTGCCACCTACCGCTCACAAACTCACGTATCACTCACTGCCACCTACCGCTCACAAACTCAAGTATCACTCACTGCCACCTACCGCTCACAAACTCACGTATCACTCACTGCCACCTACCGCTCACAAACTCACGTATCACTCACTGCCACCTACCACTCACAAACTCACGTATCACTCACTGCCACCTACCACTCACAAACTCAAGTATCACTCACTGCCACCTACCACTCACAAACTCACGTATCATTCACTGCCACCTACCGCTCACAAACTCAAGTATCACTCACTGCCACCTACCGCTCACAAACTCACGTATCACTCACTGCCACCTACCGCTCACAAACTCAAGTATCACTCACTGCCACCTACCGCTCACAAACTCACGTATCACTCACTGCCACCTACCGCTCACAAACTCACGTATCACTCACTGCCACCTACCGCTCACAAACTCACGTATCACTCACTGCCACCTACCGCTCACAAACTCACGTATCACTCCTCTAAAAAGGAACAAATCATATACAGCTGCCATTGGTTCATTTTGATATCAAATATTAACAAACTAAATAATGTTTCAGATTTGAATTTTTTCTAGATTTGATTGTCTAAATAAATCAACATAATCTTCAAATATGCCAATGCATTGAACAATTTTGTTTACAAAAATTAAACAACAAAAAAAGTAATTAAAAAAATTAAAATAATATATATCTTTTTTACAACTTTGTAAAAGGTTGCTGGACATTAGAAGATTAATATATTTCAGGGGCGTGCATGCAAAAAATGTGCGGTTGATGACGCTGGGGGGGGGGGGGGGGTTTACCAATGCGTGGATGGTTTTATAAGGTGGTAAAATTTTTCGAGTGGAGGTTGATTTCTAAAAATGTATATTTTAAAAAAAAATGCATCAAAGGCATTTTATAACAGTTTGTCAGCAAAACACATTAAAAGTAGCCCCCCTCACGAATCTTGATCTCAAAGTTCAGTTCCAAGTGATGGAGGATTAATAACGTGCCACCGGGCACAAACTTCGTGGAGATCAACCAATGAGAGATTCTATTTCGGTAGTTTGGAGTGGCCAGATTTAGCCGTCTCTCGAGTTCAAGTGAAAATATGCATTAGCCGTGATTAATTGGCAGTTCACTCCGGCAGGGTCACGAATGGCTCGATGTGGCAGGCTTATGTTTCTAAATTTCTTGTCTCGGACGGAGTGGTGGGAAGAAGTGGTGGGACGAAGTGGTGCGGGACAGCGGTTGGCTTGCAAGCATTATTCAGTACAACATAATTAATTTGATTGGGTGCCGTTAATTATATTTGACAAACGTGTAAAATCATGACGTGGGCATTTTTGTTATCGTCATGGTGGTGACAGATGTGATAGATATGATGTTCTCAGCATCGGCTCTGGGAGGGGGTGGGGGTGGTATTGGCCAGTTGCTGCAACAAAATAATCAGCATTTTAGTACACCTTAAAGATTAAAGATAGAAAATTGTTCACGTTAACTACTTACATAATAACCTTATGATATTTATCTTGTTTTTAGTCAATCTATACCACCTTGTTCATCCTGTAGTGACAAAAGGTAACATTGCTTGCTAGTTAGAGGGAAATTGTAAAGTTCTTGATAAGTAAACAGAGGCGTAGTTGGTCCCGGGGTCTGGAAACCCCCCCCCCCCCCCCCCCCCCGGATCAAAATACCTATAAAGATGTCCCTAATCCAATGAGTGCTCAAAGAAAGACAAAAAAAGACACCCATGCCCTTGTAAACAAATATATATATATATATAATATAAATACCGTTACCTGTTCTTAATGTAATCTAACACTTAAGACGAGTTTTGGCTTGTGGAAGTAAATCCTTATCTCCGAGGTAAATTCAATTTAGTGCATACATTTAATCACTCTGAAATAATGAATACCAGATTTTATTTAAAAAAATGGGGAAAAAATCGTTCTGAGGGAAGAGAAAAACCTTTTAGATTCGAGAAAATCCTAAGACCTGGCAACACTAGTAGCGAGATCTCCTTCGCCACTCTCGCCTATCTCCCCACTCTCACCGTTCTCACCTATCTCCCCACTCTCCCCACTCTCACCGTTCTCACCACTCTCACTACTCTCGCCACTCTAACCACTCTCACCACTCTCATCACTCTCATCGTTCTCACCACTCTCGCCGTTCTCCCCACTCTTGCCACTCTCACCACTCTCGCCACTCTCATCACTATCGTCACTCTCATCACTCTCGCCACTCTCAGCGCTCTTGCCACTCTCTTAGATGTTTTTGTTCAAAGAGACAATTTATTTTAACCCCCACACCACCCACCATATTTATACACCAACTGTCATTTATACCAACTCTCTCTCCCTCTCTCTGCTCCTCTCTCTCTCCCTCCCTCTCTTTCAGATCTCTCCACTGTCTCTTAAACCACCCCACCCCCCAATCTTTGCCCCCCTCCTCGCACCAATCCTCCCTTCGCTCCCCCTACTCAGTTAAAATAACACCTCCATACATCACTATTATTCAGCCATCACTGCAGTAACCTGGTCGTCTGGCTGACTCAAGTGTGACATTGGGTCCATACCCATTTTCTCGTCATCATCACTCTAGGACTGATTCCATTTGCAGCTCTCATTAGCATGTCCATGTATCTTTATCCATGGGTAGCAATACAATGGCAGCAAGCCTACCTGTATCCATGGTGACCAATACAATGACAGCAAGCCTATCTTTATCCATGGTGACCAATACAATGGCAGCAAGCCTACCTGTATCCATGGTGACCAATTCAATGGCAGCAAGCCTATCTGTATCAGTGGTGAACAATACAATGGCAGCAAGCCTACCTGTATCCGTGGTGACCAATACAATGGCAGCAAGCCTACCTGTATCCGTGGTGACCAATACAATGGCAGCAAGCCTACCTGTATCCAGGGTGAATAATATTGTGGCAGCAAGCCTAACGCGATCCCAGGGATAATTTTCTTATTTCATATAAAATAAAATGTATTAATAGTTTTGATTGCGATGATAATAGTGGGGTCGTGGGGCTGGTAAACCTTACTCGTTGACATTCTTCGCATACACCCGACCAGTGTGACGGGTTGTGAGGGGGGGACGACACCTTACCTTTCAAAAATTGCAGGTTTTTATCAACAGGTGCTTTTGATGGATCCTCAAAATAAGATGGTTTGACAAAAGTTGTAACAATGTCCCTTGGGAGAGAAAATGGAGATACAAAAGAGAAAATGGAGATACAAAAGAGAAAATGGAGATGGATAGGGCACACATTTAGGAAACTAATCACTAACACCACAAGACAGGCCCTGAATTGGAATCATCAAGGTACCAGGAAGAGAGGAAGACCAAGAGCCACATGGAAGAGGGAGTAGAGGCAGAGGTAAAGAGAATGAAGAAAAGTTGGACTGGACTAAAAAAGATAGCCCAGGACAGAAACAGGTGGAAAAGAAGTGTGGATGGTCTATGCTCCATTGGGCTGAACTAACAAAGATAGCCCAGGACAGGGACAGATGGAAACGAGTTGTGGATGGTCTATGCTCCATTGGGCTGAACTAACAAAGATAGCCCAGGACAGGGACAGATGGAAACGAGTTGTGGATGGCCTATGCTTCATTGGACTGAACTAACAAAGATAGCCCAGGACAGGGACAGATGGAAACAAATTGTGGATGGTCTATGCTCCATTGGGCTGAACTAACAAAGATAGCCCAGGACAGGGACAAATGGAAACGAGTTGTGGATGGTCTATGCTCCATTGGGCTGAACTAACAAAGATAGCCAAGGACAGGGACAGATGGAAACGAGTTGTGGATGGCCTATGCTCCATTGGACTGAACTAATAAAGATAGCCCAGGACAGTGACAGATGGAAACGAGTTGTGGATGGTCTATGCTCCATTGGGCTGAACTAACAAAGATAGCCCAGGACAGGGACAGATGGAAACGAGTTGTGGATGGTCTATGCTCCATTGGGCTGAACTAACAAAGATAGCCAAGGACAGAGACAGATGGAAACGAGTTGTGGATGGTCTATGCTCCATTGGGAGTGAGAAAGGCTAAGCAGACGACTGAGTGACATTTCCCCCAAAGACTTTATTGGAAAGCGAAGTTGCTGGGAGGGTAGAGAGCGATACATGATAATGACTTGCATTTAGTTATCAAAGAATGTACATGTGTACATTTAAAGAAGGCTTGCTCATCACCGAGTCTTTGTTGGAAGATGTACAGCCCTAAATAAACATTCTTAACCTCAAAACAGCAGCCGACTTGGCTCCAGGTTAAAGGACATCATTACAGCTTAAATTAGCCGACTTGGCTTCAGGTTAAAGGACAGCCTTACAGCTTAAATTAGCCGACTTGACTCCAGGTTAAAAGACAGCCTTACAGCTTAAATTAGCCGACTTGGCTCCAGGTTAAAGGACATCATTACAGCTTAAATTAGCCGACTTGGCTTCAGGTTAAAGGACAGCCTTACAGCTTAAATTAGCCGACTTGACTCCAGGTTAAAAGACAGCCTTACAGCTTAAATTAGCCGACTTGGCTCCAGGTTAAAGGACAGCCTTACAGCTTAAATTAGCCGACTTGGCTCCAGGCTAGAAGACAGCCTTACAGCTTAAATTCGAGCTGCCGCAACAAATGCAGGTTTGAGAGGGGAAAAATACCAAAAACTTTGTCAATATCCTTCCAACATCTGTCCAACATGTGTCCAACATCCGTCCCACATTTGTCCAACATCCGTCCAACATCTATCCAACATCCGTCCAGCATGTGTTGCCAAATATTTTCCTCGGTATGTGTATTACGTAACGTACACATGCCTAACCTGCATGTTAAAACTGTCCACGTTTTGTCTTCACCCTGCTCCCACCGTCTTTTTGAGATAAGTTTTAAGCTGTCATATAATGGTTTAAATAAATATATGGTGATGACATGACTTAATTATATAGCGTGATGACAAGACAACTTAATTTATATAGCGTGATGACAAGACAACTTAATTTATATAGCGGGGTGATGAGATGACTTAATTTATATAGCGGGGTGATGACATGACTTAATTTATATAGCGGGGTGATGACATGACTTAATTTATATAGTGTTCTGATGAGACGAATTAATTTATATAGCGGGGTGATGAGACGACTTAATTTATTTAGCGGGGTGATGAGACGACCTAATTTATTTAGCGGGGTGATGACATTACTTGGCACTGGCTGTCACTATACCTTTGCCCTGCCTGGCATTACAAGAGGCTTGCCGAAGAGAAAATAACACGTCCAAGACATTAATATATAAGATAGTTACTTTAATTGTAGCAGCACAGATGTAGCACATATGTAGCACAGGTGTGGTGCCGATGTAGCACAGGTGTAGCAGAGGTGTAGCACAGACGTAGCACAGGTGTAGAGCTGATGTAGCACCGATGTAGCACTTCCCGATTTACACACTTAACACGTTAGCAGTGTAAAATCGATACCCCCAACTGCTTTTAAATCTTCAGTAAGATGAAATGTGAGTAAACACTGACTGTCGTAGTTGTCAGACAAGGGCGTGGGGGGGGGGGGCGCCATTTACATTTAAAAGTTATAGAAATGGGGATGTGGGTGGTGTTGGTATTGGGTGGTCGTGCGCCCTGGCATGACCTCACTGCGACATAATTTAATATCCGGCACGACAGTGACGTCGGGCCCCCATTACGCAGTCTCCACCAACCCTGACAAGTGTGAGAAGGTCAGGGGTTAAAGGTGAGTGTTGGATTGCAGATTTTGGTCCAGTACTTATCGATTTTCCAGTCAAGTAGACGGGCCGACCCCCCCACCCCCGTCTTCCAAAGTGTCGCAATCCTAAACGTGATTTGTACTCTACATTATAATAGGGATCGGTGGCCCTAGATGTGGCGCAGGGAGGGAGTGGTGGTTGGGGCGTTGAGGAGGATATGGAGGTGGAAGATCGGGTGGCGTCATCCATACCAGACATAGAGTATGTCGAACAACTGGGAGATGTCTGCTGTATTAGACTGGGACCGTTCGACCAACAGTAGGAGATGTCTGCTGTAATGGACTGGGGCCGTTCAGCCAACAGTTGGAGATGTCTGCTGTAATGGACTGGGACCATTCGACCAACAGTAGGAGATGTCTGCTGTAATGGACTGGGACCATTCGACCAACAGTAGGAGATGTCTGCTGTAATGGACTGGGGCCGTTCGACCAACAGTAGGAGATGTCTGCTGTAATGGACTGGGACCATTCGACCAACAGTGGGAGATGTCTGCTGTAATGGACTGGGGCCGTTTGACCAACAGTGGGAGATGTTTGCTGTAATGGACTGGGACCGTCCGACCAACAGTAGGAGATGTCTGCTGTAATGGACTGGGGCCGTTCAGACAACAGTTGGAGATGTCTGTTGTAATGGACTGGGACCATTCGACCAATAGTAGGAGATGTCTGCTGTAATGGACTGGGGCCGTTCGACTAACAGTAGGAGATGTCTGCTGTAATGGACTGGGACCATTCGACCAACAGTAGGAGATGTCTGCTGTAATGGACTGGGGCCGTTCGACCAACAGTAGGAGATGTCTGCTGTAATGGACTGGGGCCATTTGACCAACAGTGGGAGATGTCTGCTGTGATGGACTGGGACCGTTCGACCAACAGTGGGAGATGGCACATTTAAAACATTTATTGAACTCATCAGTTATATGTAAATAGATTTTTTTGGCTACCGGGTACTACTTGAATTATTTTATTGCTACTTTTATGTTGCATGAACAACATGCTAGTTATTTATTTTACTCTAGAAATTTTGTTAGTACGATCGGATTTATTCTTGAATTTAAATTAAAACATTCCCCGCACCCCACAAAACCACCCATCCCTACGAAAAAGAAAACGACGCTTTCTATAACCTATACTAATAATTCCAGACTGGATCTTTCTTGTCCGCTTCGCGCTCTTGCGCACCGTGCTGCGCTCTCATTCGCTGCTACCCCAGTACGCACGAAATGCACACAATAGAAAAAAAAGTACAGTAGAAGTCCATTAATCCGGCATCCAACAGTCCGGAATGCCCGATAGTCCGGGATCACTCCGGAAAATTGTAAAAATTTTGGTTTTCTCCAAAAGTGTGTCTTTAAAGCAAATAATCGACGAGAATGAGCCTGTTGAACAAGAACTAACCGATGAGGACATTATCAACAGTGTAGTAAACCCTCAGCCTACTCAAAATCTTGAAGAAAGTGACTCAGATGCCGAAACGGAAGAAAAGGAAAAAATCAGCTGGGCAGAAGCTGCAGAATCACTAAATAAGTTTATCTCTTTTGCTGAGGCTAGTACTAGCTACAGTGCTTCAGAAATTATTGATTTCCATATCATTAGAAATAAATTATATACTAAACGCCAAAAGTCAAGAAAACAAAAAGACATTCGTGACTTTTTTAAATCTAAGTGAAATATGTTTTGCAGTACGTGTACATACATTATATGAAATATAAAATAAACTTTTTTGTATTTGCATACTATATTTGTAGTTTAATTATTAACCTAATTGTTCTTATAATTACGATTTATGTATGTATGTAGTTAAAAAACAAAGTACATTTGTTTTACGGCAAAGCCTACACTAAAAAGAAGGGGCACCGCCCGATAGACCGGAATTTTCGGTAGTCCGGCACTGAGCCGGTCCAGAACGTGCCGGATTATCGGACTTCTACTGTACTACTACGCATTGGTGAATATATGAAGCGCCACCTGGAATTATTAAATTATAAATTTCAAGTCTGCCCGTATTTGACATGCGCACAACGTGGTTGCGTTGCCCCCAGCAGAAGATAAATAAACGAGGATGTGAATCCTTGCCCCTCGCGAGACAACAGTAACGGCCCTTCCCGTGGGGCCGCCCTGATTCGGACAATCTAAGCAACTTACGACCCGAGCAGGCGTGCGATATTGATTCTGGCCTATCAAACGTCTTCACCCCGCTGCCATCTTGATTTTTATTTCCTACAGCCATACAACGAATCTTCTCAGTCCAAGGCGAAAACTTGGCAAACCGCGTCCTGGGGCCGGTGACGTAGCAAACTTGACAAACCGCGTCCTGTGGCCGGTGACGTAACAAACTTGGCAAACCGCGTCCTGTGGCCGGTGTCGTAACAAACTTGGCAAACCGCGTCCTGTGGCCGGTGACGTAGCAAACTTGACAAACCGCGTCCTGGGGCCGGTGACGTATCAAACGGATTCTGCCATTGTTGTGCATGTGCAATAGTCATTGGCGTCTCCCATGCCGTCAGTACGGCCAATGGCTGATTCACTAATTTCTTAGAACATAGCTACACTGTTTAACGATGGTGATTTTTCCAAAGCAGTTTAAAACTAGGGCCGTGCCATGGATTTACACACGCATTCTTACAGATAAATTATAATGTGCAGCGTTGTTGGTCTGTATATGTTAATCCAACGTGACGTCAGATCTTGATGTCATAATGAATGTGTGTGTGTGTGTAAAAAATGTGTGTGTGGGGGGGGGGGGGTGTTGCAGATGCAAATTCCAATTTCCCAATAGAGCAGCGGTTCTCAACCTGTGGGTCACGACCCTTTCCCAGGGGAAAGTAACGAAAATAATTCTGTGGTTGGGGGTCGCCACAACACGAGGAACTGTATTAAAGGGTCGCGTCATAAGGAAGTTTGAGAACCACTGCATTAGAGTATCTTTTAATTTAAGATAAATAGCCCACCAAGTATTAAACAAAAGGGGATGCGGAACGTTTTCTCAACGGTTGGCGGGGTTACGAGGTTTTGTTGATGATGGGGGACGAACGTGTGGAGTAGCCCCTCCCTGGCGTAGATAACGTCTGCCGACGATGTCTGTAGATCTGATGTGGGCAGATCAATGGCGACATCCTTGGTAGGAACGGGAGCGGCAGCGGTCCTTCGTCAGTTGGCATGCTGGGAGTTTCCAACAAATCTCTACCCGTACTTGCTGACACCCAAAGAAGATCATAGGACGATGGAACAGATGTGTGGGTTGAAGGGGAGAATCAGCAGTGGCGTAGCTAGGATTAGTGACGCCCGGGTAGAGCTAGAATTGGCCACGAACAAAAAATTTTCATTTGGTCGTTAAATGCCCCCCCCCCCATATCTGTAGAAAAATGTGCCGCCAGAGGCGGACCGCCCCTCTACAACCCCCTCCTGCGCCACTTGGAAACTTTTTAAAGCATAGATTCAAATACCTAAAGCAAGGGTTCATAACCTGGGGTCCACGGAACCTTTGGGGTTCCCTGACAAGGTGAAGTGATGTCGTGAGCTGAAAATCGTCTGTAATTTTATTTTATGCATTTATAAACTTCATTGCTAGAAGGGATCTGTGCCCTTTCCCTGATTGGCAATGGGGTCAGTGGAACAACAAAAATTTTTAAGGACCCCTGATCTAAAGTACGTGAACATTTGTGTCAGTCCAAAGTCAGCCGTTATAGCTGCCTGGCGCTTAACAGTTCAATCGATGGCTTACGTATTTGAACTTCGTGCTGTATCGGACGGGTCAAAGACCGTGTCACGAATTGACTGGGGTCAGTGCTTTGAAATCCACGTCACGTGCCATTTTGAAAGTAAAAATAGCTCAAAAATATGATATGTCGGCAAAACGCCTACATTCAAGCAAAGATAGGCCAATAAAAAACATTTGTTTACCGGTTAAAACCATTTTGCTTCCAGCAAACGTAAGAGAAATTGACATTTAAATGACCCTTCAGGGAGCGATCAGTTGAAGTTACGCTGAAATAGATTAGATTAACAAATTAGACCCGGCATTTAGACTTTCTTGACGGCCCGCGGGGGGGGGGGGGGGGGGACACCTCAGAACATACAAAAGGAACAAACAAAATATGGACATACAAAATGAATATTCAAAATGAATAAAACCAAAAAGTATGGTTGCCGCCTCTGACTTCACCTTCTCCAGATTACACCATGTAACTACTCCGATTCTGTCTGCTCAGGTGGCAGCCTGCTCTGGTGAAAGCCTGCTCTGGTGGCAGCCTGCTCTAGTGAAAGCCTGCTCTGGTGACAGCCTGCTCAGTCGTCACACTGTTCTCTTTGCAGCCTACTCTGATGGCATCCTGCCCTGTCTGGTGGCAACCTCTTCTGGTGGCACACTGCTCTGAAGATACCCTTTTATGGTGTCGCCCTATTGTGGTGGCACCCTGTTCTGTTGGCAACCTCTTCTGTTGGTAACCTCTTCTGTTGGCAACCTATTCTGTGGGTAACCTCTTCTGTGGGTAACCTCTTCTGTATGCAGCCTCTTCTGTTGGCAAACACTTCATTTGGCACACTGCTCTGAAGATAGCCTTATATTAGGGTGGCATCCTGTTCTGATGGCACCCTGTTCTGGTGACACACTGTTTTGATGGCTTCCTTTACTGGGGGCGACCCCTGTTCTCGAGGCACACTACTCTAGCAACGCCCTGTTTTTATGGCACCCTGCTCTGTTAACACTCTTATATTTATCTGAGTTCCGTATCTGAAACTGGCTCGAGCCAAATTTTCAGTTTTACCTTTGGTGTCAGCCCCCCCCCCCCCCAACTCCTGTGAGGTGTCCCCCGTTGCCGCCCGCACCCCTAGTGACGCCACAGCCTCAAGAGTCATGGTGTGTGCGAAGCTCACAGCACAGACTCACTCACCAAAACCAGCGTGCAACAGATGTGACGTTCGTTGGACGGTAGAACGCGAGGTGGCCCGGGCATTTGATCAGGTCATGAATGCACTATATGGCGGGTAATCGTTGAGACGCCTGTGTGTGAGCAAAGAATTGGGAAACATTAATGGGGATTATGTTCAAGACATAACTATTGGACATATTTTCATGACATAACTATAGGACAACCTCTGAAGACATAACTATAGGACATATTTTCATGACATAACTATAGGACAACCTCTGAAGACATAACTATAGGACATATTTTCATGACATAACTATAGGACATATTTTCATGAGATAACTATAGGACAACCTCTGAAGACATAACTATAGAACATATTTTCATGACATAACTATAGGAAAACCTCTGAAGACATAACTATAGGACATATTTTCATGACATAACTATAGGACAACCTCTGAAGACATAACTATAGGACATATTTTCATGACATAACTATAGGACAACCTTTGAAGACATAACTATAGGACATATGTTGATGACATAATATAGGACATACATTGATGACATAACTATAGGACATACTTTCATGACATAGCTATAGGACATACTTTGATGACATAACTATAGGACATACTTTCATGACATAACTATAGGACATACATTGATGACATAACTATAGGACATACTTTCATGACATAACTATAGGACATACGTTGATGACATAACTATAGGACATAGATGCCGGATATAAACGTATATAGGATATAAATGTAGGATATAAATTTATGATATAAAATGGGGAACATAAAATGGAAAAAATTAAATGCAGGCTATAAGTGGGTATACAAATTGGAATCTTAAATGGAGGCTATAAATATAGAATATAGACGGGAGGCATAAATTGGAGACAAAAATTTGAAGATATAAAGAGAAGGATAAATCGGAGGGAATAAGTTGGCGTTAGGCGCACGCCAGTTTTTATCAACCGCCAATGCAGCGGTTCTCAACCTGTGGGTGTGCGACCCCTTACGGAGTCGAACCACATTCTACCAGGGGTCGCCTAAGACCATCGGAAAAAACATGTACTCTGCAGTTATGAAGTAGCAACTAAAATTCTTTGTGTGGTTGGGGGGTCGCCACAACATGAGGAACTGTAAAGTTGAGAACCACTGCGCTAATGTATCCCGTAGTCTACTTTTAAAGTTTGTCATCAAAATAAGCTTTACGCAGAGCTAACAGTGGGTTTTAATGAGTTGGCCGCGAGGCAGGGTGCCCTACCCCGTTGTTGAGACCCGTCGCGGCTTGACCACCAAGAACAACGCGTCGCATCGATACGGTCACCTGAGAATGCATGTGTGAGTGTCAGGGGCGTAGTTAGGGTTAGTGCCAGGCGGGGGGAGTTTGAAAACTTTGCCGCCTCACCTCGCACGAAAAAAAACAACTCTTCAGTATGCCGAAAAGTCCGCCCTTTATGTAAAGAGGAAAAACTGCCGCCCGGCGCGGACCACCCCTTTAGGACACCCTCTAAGCACCCCTCACTTCTTTTCCTACGACACTGGTGACTGTAATTCGTAATGCAGTGAGGGGAAATGCTGAAAGGTAATCATAATCATTGCCATCATTAGTAATCTTTGTCAGGTGTGAGACTGAAATAGATCTTAATTACCCGGTAGTTCTAAGACAGAATAAAAAAACGGATTTTTTATAGCTGGTCTAAAATTGTTCTGTGAGAAAAATTAAAATGGTTTCAACAAGAATTTGTGTAAGTGTGTGAAGGGGCGTATTGGGGGGGGGGGTGCAGAGTGAGCAGTCCTCCCCGGGCGGAACGTTTTTCTATAAATGGAGGTGCGTCATATTCGGCCAACTGCTGAATTTTTTTTCTTAAAAGTAGGCGACATAAGAGTTGCCCCCCCCCCCCGCCACCATGCGGCTAACTAGCCCTAAGTTACGCCACTGCCTGAATGCATTATATATATTACCCTGTTTGAGCTAACTATAGAGATTGGAGGAATGGCGCTTACAATCATTCACTTTTATTTAGGCCATTGATTAAGACCATTTGCGACCTTCCACTGGCCGCCCCGGCCCCCACCCTTCCTCCCAAACCACGCCACTGTCCGGCCACGAGATTTAGACCAACTCAGTGGTGTAGAAAAAAAAAAAGGGGGGGGGGGTTGCTCTGACCCTAGCTACGCAGAAGCGTAACTGGGTTTTTGACGCCCTTGGCTAAATTATTTTTGGCGCCCTTTATTTAAATAAAAATGTAAAAATTAGAGATTTAGCGGCGCCCTTTTGAACTGGCGCAGGCCAAACGTCCTTGGCAACTGCCCCAATGCCAAGCCGTTGTTACGCCACTGTAGCTACGCCACTAAATAAATTATTATTGTTTTGTTTGTTTAATTCTCGACTTGGGGTTTAATTAAAGTCCTTGTTTTTAATAGTTTGGTTTATTATTTTTTTTTTTTACCTTTTGGCTGTCGGGAAAATAGCAATCAGGAAAATGGCTGTCGGGAAAATGGCAGTCGGCAAAATGGCAGTCGGGAATATGGCTGGGTAAATAAAAAAAGAGCTCGCAAGTCTATTTATAGCTATTAGTCTTGCGTCAGAAAACCACAAGACACTTAAATAGTAGTTGGTTGTAAGCCAAGCCATTAGGACCTTCAAGTCTCTGCTCCAAGCATTCAAGCAGGTGCTGGCTGGGCTCCACTTCAAAATTGTAGTTTGTCTTCTGTTTTTTTGCCGTTTCTTCTAAATGCGTTTCTTGGGGGGGGGGGGGGGCTGTGTATGTTGGTAATGGTTAGGGCGTGCATGCGCGAAAGATAGGAGTGCGGTGGTGGGGGTGGGGTGGGGTGGGTTCTTGCTTATATCAATAACCAGGTAAGCTTTAAACAGACACGCATACAGACACACACAGAGACACACAGGTGTAGCTGGTGAATTACTTTCGCCGCGGAAACTGTCTGGGCCGTTGTTATCGCTTATTGGAAAACAACTGGTGATTTTTTTCTTGACTTCTTTTAATAGTGAATGGGTGCTTGGTGAATGTGCAGGTAGTGTTCCTTTAAGCTGTGGATGTGCAGGTAGTGTTCCTTTAAGCTGTGGATGTGCAGGTAGTGTTCCTTTAAGCAGTGGATATGCAGGTAGTGTTCCTTTAAGCAGTGGATGTGCAGGTAGTGTTCCTTTAAGCTGTGGATGAATTCCAGTTAAAGGTGCAGGTAATGTTCTTGAATTAGTGGATGAGCTCCAGGTATGGATACATGCAATGTAGTTTAAGCAGTGGGCGAGTTCCAGGTAAGGATACATGTGACGTTCTTTAATCAGGGTATGAGCTCCAGGCTAGGGTGCAGGTAAAGTTCTTTAATCAGGGTATGAGCTCCAGGCTAGGGTGCAGGTAATGCTCTTTAATCAGGGTGTGAGCTCCAGGTTAGGGTGCAGGCAATGTTCTTTGATCCGTGTATCATTTCCAAAGCAAGTGTTGGATTTATTTCAATAACTTCTTCTTCTTCTATATATTAAGGGCCCACGATCAATGTATTGATCATTATGGCTCCTTTGAATGTAGATGGGATTTGCAATGTCTCTGTGCCTGGTGTTGATGAGGATATTTCACTGGTCACAAAGGTAACTGTGTGAGGGTATCATGCACTAGGGGTTGGAAGGCCTGAGGCAATAGACGCAAAGGAGTCAAGTGTTGTCGCCTCAACTGTTCCTTTTGAAAGCTTTTTCCAGTGCCTGATTGTCTTTGGTTGGAATGAGCAGTTTCTATACTGGCTTCTCGCTGGTATGAGCCACCAGCTGGTAAGACTGCAGCCGTTGTAGCAAAAAACGGCCTATTTGTTTTTATCCCTCGTGAAGATGGCTGCTGTGTTCCAATCAGGGCCGCCAAGAGAATTATTTAGAGATGGAACACCATTAAAGATGCGCCCATGCCCCTCACATACCTATGGGCACATATATCAATAATGGCATCATGTATTAATTTCATTCAAAAATACTTTCAAATGGATTCAAAAGAGGGCAGGTACTTGTGTAAAAGATAATAAAGACAGTGAAATACATTTGTATATATACAAAAATGAAACACTGTACAGAGTGTACATGAGCAATGAATTTAATGCTAGATTGCTTACAAGCTCATTACATTTATTATAGCTGAGATGTAGTGGCATTTTAAAAAATTCTGGCATCCATCCGTCACAATGTGACGATGGTGCAGACTTCGCAGGACGAAATCCACAAACCTTGGGATTATTCTTCTACGACTATAAGCTGGTCCCCAATAGCAAATCGCCCCTCTCCACGCCGCTGGATAACCCAAGAAAAAATCATGTGGATGATACAGCTTGGCACCAGTGGCGCCAGAGGAGTTGTCGGAATGTTTCATTGTATCAATGATATCCGCCTACGGGACTCCATCTCCGGGTTTGAATTCAGAGTTGCCTTCTCCTAGCTGAGTAGTCACCCATGTTTTTGCTAAACTGGGCTTTGTTTGCGGCCCGCGAAGCAACAAAATATTATTTATTTTTTTATTATTTTCTTAATAGCTTTTCTTTTAGTTTCTTTCGGCCTGCGCAAGTTGTTTTTTTATAAAGGAGGCCTATTACGGCCCGCCTTACATTTTGAGTTGTGCAGGCCTGGTTTAGACAAAACTGCTTCTTCTTTAGCACCTTCATCTTAGAACCTCTCTTTTTTTTTTAGTTTTGTTTCACCCCGAGCTCTAGAGAGTTTTACCTCTATGCACAAATTAGAAGCAACATGCTTAGCTGCGATCCGCAATCTTTTCCAGCTGTTCCGAAGATTTGTCAGTTCTGAAATCAAGCTTTTTAAGTTGGACACTTCGACATCCAGCGTTGCATTTTTGGACTTACTATCCGATGGAACTAATAGTCTGTACCAAACAACAGATGTTATCACACAAATGAAGGATGACACATAGGACAAAGCGCCATTAATCTCTGGTTCTTGTTTTGGCAGTTAGGTTCAACTCCAAGAGGTTTTCTAATACTAATGTGATGCCTGGCAGGTGGGCTCCAAAGTGATTGATACTTTCACGATTCGTTAACAATGGCGATCACTTAAGTTCTTTTTAACCTAGTTTCTGTCTCTTGTCGTATTTTCAATTTGTCCTGTCTGGTGAGGAAGGCTCTTGGTCAAAAAGTTCTTATCTTATTGTCCTGTTTTTCGATGTAAGCTTCCACATACCTTGTTCTACTACGTCCTTCTTTATACTGATACGTCTAACACAGCCGGACCACCGTGTGTTAGAAAAGCCGCGAAGAGGACCGCCAATACAGCCAACACATTTCTACCAGATTTACCATCACTGTGGACTAGAACTAAATAAGTTGTAAACATTTTTTTACAGTTCCATGGCGTGTTATGGCTTTAACCATTGCATTCTGTGACATCATTTCCACAGAAATTAATGTGTGGGGGACCATTTCCACAGAAATTAATGTGTGGGGCATCATTTCCACAGAAATTAATGTGTTGGGCACCATTTCCACAGAAATTAATGTGTGGGGCATCATTTCCACAGAAATTAATGTGTGGGGCATCATTTCCACAGAAATTAATGTGTGGGGCGCCATTTCCACAGAAATTAATGTGTGGGGCATCATTTCCACAGAAATTAATGTGTTGGGAACCATTTCCACAGAAATTAATGTGTGGGGCATCATTTCCACAGAAATTAATGTGTGGGGCATCATTTCCACAGAAATTAATGTGTGGGGCGCCATTTCCACAGAAATTAATGTGTGGGGCACCATTTCCACAGAAATTAATGTGTGGGGCATTATTTCCACACAAATTAACTGTGTGATATTAACATGGGGACAATAAATCTGTTTCACGTTGCTAAGTATTTTTGCTTGTGCACCTTTATATTTTCCCGCCATATTGGCTGCACTGTCACTGTCATGTGTGGGACCATATGACAGTGCGAATTCCACACCATCGTCACATTGTTACGGACGGATGCCAGAAAAAAATATATGCATTTTAAAAATCATTGTTACTTGTGTGAAGGGGGTGGCAGGGGCGTAGGAAGGCATCAGTACTCCCCGGGGTGGCACCAGCCGTAGCTGCGACACTGGTACGGGGTGCGAGACGTAGTGAAAGATATCCGCAGGCGTACAACACAGACGATAGACAATGTTGGTCTAAAGCTTCCTCTGTCGTGTACGCATTGTTTCGTGTCACGTGAGCATTGTAAAAAAAAAAAAGTAATGTGTGTAATAATTCTCAGTATGGCGGTGAGTCACGTAGAGACGGGCAGCGGATTGTAGGTGAACAGATTAGGTTGCTTAAAAAGAGATGAGCCCAAATGCAGTGGCGTAGTCGAGGGGAGGGTCTCACCTTAAGGATGGCACTGTTTCTCTATACATGAAGGGACGGCATTTTCGACCAACTGCAGACTTATATTACATGAAAGGGCTGAACTATACCTAGCTATTCTTATGTAAATTTTTTTATTTAACTTATCTGAACACAAGGGGAATCATTGGGGAAGCGCTTAATCGGTTTTATCAACCCCCCAGGAACATTCTTACACCCGTGAGAGGGGCTGCGTCAACCCGACGATCCTCCTCACCCCAACCCCCTGCCCCCCGCCCTGGCCTCGTGTGTTTGTGTTTAGTTTCAGATGAACAACGGGCGTTCAAGTTCTCGTCCGACACCTGAACTTTTGTTTACCTTTAATATCTCGCTCGTCTGCTTGTCTTGTCCCAGAGATTAAAGTCTGCTGGAAAGGTTTCTAGTTCTTTCGGGTGAGCTCCGGTTTACAGCGCCATCTGACGGCGGTTAGGTTTATAAAACCGGGGTTAACAAAAAAAAAAAAACGAAAATAAAAGAAAAAGGAAGCCGGAAGTTTGTTGATCTTGAGTTGAAGGTCATTTCATCACTTTTTTTTTAAAGTTCAGGGGGCATTCATTGTTGGCGATGAACTGTGTCTCCCCCGTCGGGTCTAAGCTTTTCACCCATTTGAAATGTTGCGAGTTGCAGTACGTTGGATAATGATATACGATGTATACTGGTGGATCTATTGGGACGTTTTGAAACGTTTACTTTGGATCTAGTGTGGCGTATTCAAATCACTAATGTGGATCTCTTGTGATGTTTTTGAGGCGGTGACATTGGATCTATTGACTGTAACTGTAATGAAATGAGAAGATAAATATGCGACTATTGTTATGTACTAAGATTATGACTGGGCATTTATTGTCATGTAATGATTTGGTAGATGTACACATGGGCGTAGGAAGGGGGGGGCGCCTGGGGGTGCTCCGTCCCACCCGGACGGCACTTTCGTTTACATTATATGGAGGGGTGGCATTATCGGCTAACTGCCACCGCTCCATATAATGTATTTTCGTTTTAAAAAAAAAGGGGGGGGGATATTGTCTTACCCCCGTGGCACTTACCCTAGCTACGCCACTGAAGATCCATTTATTGTTATGTATCATGAGATCATGATGACCATTTATCTATTCTGTTACAAGGTAAGTGAGTAGATCTATTGTGAAATTAACCAGTGTGAAATCTGAGCTCAATGGATTTTTCTCCACAATTACCATGCACTGTCCAGTCTAGACAAGGTCACCTCAGTCAGGTAAGGTCAGCTCAGAGTGTGCTGCGGTAGGCATGTAACCATGGCGATGCAGTCCCCGCACTGTCAGGTCATTTAAGACTCAAACTATCCCTAAAACCTACAGTTTGGCGTCATTTACTCTGGAAACACAAACCGTGTTTTCTCCTTGGTGCGGTTTCAAAATAGAAATTCTTAAAATATAATTATGATGTCGTTTCTTTTTTACTTAAACTTTTAATTTTTTTACATTGCGCTGGAGGTTTGCTTACGATATTATAATAATTACTAAAACCTTCACGAATCTTGACTAAGAAAATAACAATTTGTATTGTAAAAGTAACGGTCGCTTAAAAAAAATAATTTATATAATACCAGACACGTTACAGATATAGATGTTCTCTGACATCTTGTAATTTCTATGAGGGTGTATACATTTTGTAAAATTTGCCCTGACGTCATTTGTGGACATCCTGGAAAAATATGGCGGCGAAACAGATGGATTCTAACCACTTAACAAGGATCGCACCAATAGGGAGGGTTTGTCATTTCCAAGACCGGAAAACGTCACATCCCATTAGCTATCTTACTATTTTTATACACGGTTCTCTTAAAACACATGTGCCAAACTAAAGACCCGAGGGCAACATCCGGCCCGCCGTAAAATTATATCAGGCCCGCGAGGTCTTGGCCGGCGTACAATTATATCAAAGTCAACGCTACACTTTGCTGAAAAACGTAGCTTATTTCGCGCCGAGTTCGCACGGCGCTTTAGTGACCTTGAAGCACAGCATGTAATTTCGAGCTGTTTCGTAACCCATTTGTCATAGACGTGGAAATTTCACTTGTAAATTTGCAGATTGAGCTAATAGAGCTGCAGTGTAATGAGACACTAAAGGCAAAGTACGACAATGTGTGTGGGGAGGGGGGGGCTACACAGTTCACTTGTTTCATTCCTGAAGATGCCCCAGCTTCGTCTACATGCGACTCGAACCTTGACCATGTTGGGTAGCACATATGTGTGAGCAGCTGTTTTCTGTAATAAAGATTAACAAAACATGACACACGTGTCGTCTCACTAATGAACACTTGCAATCCATCATGAGAATCTCAATGACACAGAACATCACCCAGGAGTCGTGTCACTGGTGAACACTTGCAGTCCATCATGAGAATCTCAATGACACAGAACATCACACAGGAGTCGTCTCACTGGTGAACGCTTGCAGTCCATCATGAGAATCTCAATGACCCAGAACATCACACAGGAGTCGTCTCACTGGTGAACGCTTGCAATCCATCATGAGAATCTCAATGACACAGAACATCACCCAGGAGTCGTGTCACTGGTGAACACTTGCAGTCCATCATGAGAATCTCAATGACACAGAACATCATCCAGGAGTCGTGTCAATGGTGAACGCTTGCTATCCATCATGAGAATCTCAATGACACAGAACATCACACAGGAGTCGTCTCACTGGTGAACGCTTGCAGTCCATCATGAGAATCTCAATGACACAGAACATCACACAGGAGTCGTCTCACTGATGAACGCTTGCAGTCCATCATGAGAATCTCAATGACACAGAACATCACCCAGGAGTCGTCTCACAGGCGAGCACTTGCAATCCATCACGAGAATCTCAATGACACAGAACATCACACAGGAGTCGTCTCACTGATGAACACTTGCAGTCCATCATGAGAATCTCAATGACATAGAACGTTACTACCAACATAAACGAACTTACTTGTTTTTGTAGCCAAGAAAATTTGCCAAATACCCAGCTCTGACAAATAGGCTTAAGAACGTAAATGGGTATGACAATTATTTTTAATAATTAAAACATTTTTCTGTTTTCATTTATTTAAATGTTTTTTTTTTAAAAAGATTGAATGTTTATCCTGTTCGGCCCGCAACCTTACATGTGATTTGAGTTTTGGCCCGCAACCTCACATGTGATTTGAGTTTTGGCCCGCAACCTTACATGTGATTTGAGTTTTGGCCCGCAAACTTACATGTGATTTGAGTTTTGGCCCGCAACCTTACATGTGATTTGAGTTTTGCCCCGCAACCTTACATGTGATTTGAGTTTTGGCCCGCAACCTCACATGTGATTTGAGTTTTGGCCCGCAACCTTACATGTGATTTGAGTTTTGGCCCGCAACCTTACATGTGATTTGAGTTTGACAGCCCTGTCTTAAAACATGGCTTCTAAAACACATTATGCTGACTAATAATAAAGTAGAAGTGGCAAACAGCTGTTGAGAGAATACCCGGATGTTCTTATAATAGATTTCCGCCAATAAATGCCAATCCTATTCCACCCGGATCACCATATCATACTTGGCTTAAGTATGGATCGGGCGATGTAGGAAGCACGTTTTTTTTTAAAATGAAACAATTCTTATTTGAGCTCAATGAAGTGCTGACATATCATTCCTTTGTAGCACAATGAAGTGCTGAGAGATCATTCCCTTGTAGCTTAAGGAAGTGCTGAGAGATCATTCCCTTGTAGCTCAAGGAAGTGCTGAGAAATCATTCCCTTGTAGCTTAAGGAAGTGCTGAGAGATCATTCCCTTGTAGCTCAAGGAAGTGCTGAGAAATCATTCCCTTGTAGCTTAAGGACGTGCTGAGAGATCATTCCCTTGTAGCTCAAGGAAGTGCTGAGAGACCATTCCCTTGTAGCTCAAGGAAGTGCTGAGAGATCATTCCCTTGTAGCTCAAGGAAGTGCTGAGAGATAATTCCTTTTTATTTTTTTTGAAACAATAAAAAATGATCATGAATACAGCAAACAACGGGCGGTTTTATTTTCCTACAGCGGAGGCCATATTGCGTACCGACACATCGCTTGCATTTCTCTCAACGTTAGCCATATTGCGTACCGACACATCGCTTGCATTTCTCTCAACGTTAGCCACATTGCGTACCGATACATCGCTTGCATTACCCTCAGCGGAGGCCATATTGCGTACCGACACATCGCCTGCAGGAGACGGGACTAAATAATAAAAATGAAAATTGAAGGGAAAAAAGAGGAAATAAAAAAATTATTATACTTTGTTTTCTGTGTTTGCCTGGCCAAATTTGAACGGAACCAGACAAATTAGCAATGTATTCTAATTCTAATACCTTCCAAAGTAAGAAAACAATTCTAGTTAAACACATGATCTCTGCTTTGTTTCCCCATCCCCTTTTAATTATTGCCGTTCAATTTTTAAAAAAATCTTTTTTGAATTCGTTTTATTTATTGTTTTGCAACATTGACTTTTAGACCCACTTATTAACCCCTCCCGCAAAAAGGGCTCTGTCCGGCCCAAAAAAAAAAAATCCTCCAAGAAAGACGGAAATGACGTTAAATTATTCTGCACCTGTGACGCTGACCACTTACTGACACAATAGACCTGACCCACTTCACGGTCCGCCACAAACAAGCTATTATGTGGAAGCCACGTCGGCGTTGCACTACAATTTTGAGGACGGATATAGCCGTGATAAATGGCGATCTCGGCTTACCCGTTTCCAATTTAAACTCGTGTTAAATGATTTTTGTATTTGAAACATTAGATGGATGGGCTATATTTAAACATCGAAAACAAAGGTATTCCTCTGACATATAATGTGACTTTTAAAAATCACTTTAAACGGCGGAACAATATATTCGTTTTTAGCTGTTTTTAATAAATATATACACATATATATATATATATATATATATATATATATATATATATATATATATATATATATATATATATATATATAATATATACAAATGTATTGTTCTGAAATTTAAAGTGAGTTAAAGAAAAATAAAATGAAATAATTAAAAAAGTGTTGGACTGTGATAAAGCTTTAAAATAGATTAAATAGACACGAACAATCTGTGTCGATATAACAAAATATGTTAAGCTTTAATAATAATTTTACAATACACATAAGTCAACGTTTCGGCACATGCCTTCATCAGTACAACAAGACATACAAATAAGTAGAAATCAAATCTACATATATAGAGAGAAATATCCTACCTAAAAAGAAAGAGAGATGAAAACCGGACAGAAACAAAATAAAGAAGAATGGAAAGGAGGTGACTTGAAGTAAAATGTAAAAGCACAATCAGGAAAAAGACATGGCAGTTACGTAAAATTGTGGATTTGGTTTATCCCGTATGGAGTTAACGTACCAAATCTTGTTATTAATGTGTTCTCCATATAGATCCCATCCGGTGTGTTACTAGTATACCAGTAACTGCGATGTCCAAAATGCCATCATGGTTAGTGCTATTGAAATGTTTTGAGACCGGACAGAGAGCCTGTTTATTTATGTTATAGAGATGTTCTCTAAATCGGTCTCCAAGACGACGCCCTGTCTGTCATACGTATAATTTGCCGCACCTTTTACAAAGGTTGGTGTAAATCACGTTTAACTCGAGTGACAGCTGCTTTTAAAATATTCTCACGGTATATTTTAATTGTCTAAATACTAGAACGAAGAAGCAGATTTAACCTTGAAAATTCCAGGTTTCCAAGGCAACAACACGATCCTGTCCCCATGCTAATACGCAAAATAATGACCGTGTTTACATTGTTATGGCATTGAGGCAACTTCAGGAAATCTGGCCATGTGTATATACATATTTACATTGGGCTCACGACAAAAAGAAGTTGAACTTTCCACATGGCCCTTCAATAAGCCAGATAGCTCTTAGACGAGCAGAAAAACATCTGGCAGGCTTTCCATTGATTCACTCTGGTGCCATTAAGAAATGACTTTTCCTTCTTGGTCGTATTGAGGAATGACCTCTCTGCCTTGGCTGTATTGAGGAAGGACCTCTCTGCCTTCACTGTCTTGAGGAATGACCTCTCTGCCTTGGCTGTATTGAGGAACGACCTCTCTGCCTTCACTGTCTTGAGGAATGACCTCTCTGCCTTGGCTGTATTGGGGAAGGACCTCTGTGCCTTGGCTGTTTTGAGGAATGACCTCTCTGCCTTGACTGTATTGAGGAATGACCTCCCTGCCTTGGCTGTATTGAGGAATGACCTCTCTGCCTTGACTGTATTGAGGAAGGACCTCTCTGCCTTGGCTGTTTTGAGGAATGACCTCCCTGCCTTGGCTGTTTTGAGGAATGACTTCTCTGGCTTGGCTGTATTGAGGAATGACCTCTCTGCCTTGACTGTATTGAGGAATGACCTCTCTGCCTTGGCTGTATTGAGGAATGACATCTCTGCCTTGGCTGTATTGAGGAATGACATCTCTGCCTTGGCTGTATTGAGGAATGACCTCTCTGCCTTGGCTGTATTGAGAAATGACCTCTCTGCGTTAGCCGTATGTAGACAGCGGCAGGGGTTTCCCGCACCTTGGTTCTAAAAAAAGCGATGACCCTTTTATAATCATTGGGAGTATCACAATTTTAAAACTAATGGCGAACATGGACAATAATGGATGTCGTCTCAGACAAAATTGTTCATGGTTTGACAATGTCAAATATTTGATGGTTTGACGAGGTCAATAGATCATACATCTTTGGGGTTTACTATAAGGGGGGTGGGGGAACGTTGGCGTGGTACGGAATTTATTCATCACTACGTCATTTCCTCGAGGACGCTATCTTGTTTTCTTCGCGAATTCGAAACGTGAACTGTGAAAATAGATAAAATGCGGACCAGCCAAATATCGAAAGATTCACAGAGCCCCGGTTGAGATGAAGCGTCTGGTCCGGACTTCAGCTCTGTACGTTTCCGAGAAGAGGCTAGAAAGCTCTGAATGTTATTCCACATTATAATGTACACAATGATTGCTTGGAAGTTATCAAAAACACCAGAGCACAGATTGCGTCGGTTCAGATAAAAGTAGTTGCCACCCCTGAGATCACAAGAAATAATCTAATTGAGGATGTGGGGAGGGAGAGAGAGAGAGAGAAAGAACATTAGACCCTCATCATGGTACAACCATTGAATCGCCAGCGGGGTTTCTCGTTATCAAAAATCTTAAACTACAGATAATAACGAAAGGTCAGTGGAAATATGCGTCTTTTATTTGCTGTACTGTATAAAATTACTTGGCACCATGAAAGAACTGGGTCATCTCGGTCTCGTGTTTACATCTCCTCACCCCCTAACCCCAACCCCCGACCCTCCCACCCCCATTTTGACCCCCAAACACCTCAAAAAAATGAAATGTTTCTACGGCAAAAATAAACATATTTATTTATTTTTTTTTAAATACTTTGTAAAAAAAGTTACTAAACTTTTTATGCTGTTACAAAAAAACGGAAAAAGGGTTGGGGTTAAGAGGGCCGGGGGAGGGGGGAGACGTTTTTGTGATTCTGTAATTTTAATTGAATTGATTTAGGTGACACTCCACATTCCGGTCAAGAAATTATATCAGCGAATCAAAGTTGGTCATCAAAATCAAAGCTGGCCGCGATCAAAATCAAAGTTGGCCCAAAAAAATCAAAGTTGGCCATCAAAATCAAAATTTCCCATCAAAATCATAGTTGGGCATCAAAATCAAAGTTGGGCATCAAAATCAAAGTTGGCCATCAAAATCAAAGTTGGCCATCAAAATCAAAGATGGCCATCAAAATCATAGTTGGCCATCAAACATAAATTAGCTGTAAACAGTACTTGTCGTCAGCATCAAGACGCTAATATTGAAATGTCTTGTTGTGAGTGTTTGCGCGTGACTTCGTCACGTGTTTTCTTAGGTGGCGGGTCATGTGATATCTATTTATAGCCTCAAGGCGGTGCCATCACGCCATTAATTGTTATGTTTTCTGTTGCTTTTCCTTCCTGAAAATGTAGTGAGAGAGAGAGAGAGAGATTAACAAAGAGTGATCACCATTTCGAATTCTCCACTTATCCTAATATTGTCTGATAGCTGCTCCCGTGGGAGCCCCATTTTACGACACGTTGAAATAATCGAAAATAATCTTTATGACCGTTACAAAGGTAATGGGGGGTGGGGGGAAGGGGGTGGGGGATGCATAATGCCAGTTACTGCTTTCGTTGACGGGTTTAGAACGTCACAATGTGTGGAGTTTTGAGTGAGTCAGGCTACGTCACCTGACTTTTTTTAATACCTATTATCATGGGCAGTGAGAGCGTAAATTATATACATGTTGAAATGACCGCAACTGTGGCATGCGTGTCCTGTCCCCCCATGCCTGGCCACTTAATCTGTGATCTCCTGGCCACTTAATCTGTGATCTCCTGGCCACTTAATCTGTGATCTCCTGGCCACTTAATCTGTGATCTCCTGGCCACTTAATCTGTGATCTCCTGGCCACTTAATCTGTGATCTCCTGGCCACTTAATCTGTGATCTCCTGGCCACCTAATCTGTGATCTCCTGGCCACTTAATCTGTGATCTCCTGGCCACTTAATCTGTGATCTCCTGGCCACTTAATCTGTGATCTCCTGGCCACTTAATCTGTGATCTCCTGGCCACTTAATCTGTGATCTCCTGGCCACTTAATCTGTGATCTCCTGGCCACTTAATCTGTGATCTCCTGGCCACTTAATCTGTGATCTCCTGGCCACTTAATCTGTGATCTCCTGGCCACTTAATCTGTGATCTCCTGGCCACTTAATCTGTGATCTCCTGGCCACTTAATCTGTGATCTCCTGGCCACTTAATCTGTGATCTCCTGGCCACTTAATCTGTGATCTCCTGGCCACCTAATCTGTGATCTCCTGGCCACTTAATCTGTGATCTCCTGGCCACTTAATCTGTGATCTCCTGGCCACTTAATCTGTGATCTCCTGGCCACTTAATCTGTGATCTCCTGGCCACTTAATCTGTGATCTCCTGGCCACTTAATCTGTGATCTCCTGGCCACTTAATCTGTGATCTCCTGGCCACTTAATCTGTGATCTCCTGGCCACTTAATCTGTGATCTCCTGGCCACTTAATCTGTGATCTCCTGGCCACTTAATCTGTGATCTCCTGGCCACTTAATCTGTGATCTCCTGGCCACTTAATCTGTGATCTCCTGGCCAGAGGATTTTTATTTTTATATAAAATTAAACAACCCCCCCCCAAAAAAAAAACAACAACAACAACAAATTTTTTTTAAAAATCCTTTATATGCATTATTATTATGTTATATTAATATTCTAATGACCCAACCGCTTTTCCACCGAAGATTTATTTCACCAGCTATTTCAGAAAAGCAAAAGAACTTTTTTGGCACCAAACTCACTTGTGATGTTGTTTGGTTTGGTAAGAATCTCATTTAGCACAGTCGTGGGGAATTTTAAATCAATTTCATCATATTTCCTTCACCTCCCTCTTGAAAAACTGGAAAAACTAATTGTTGGGGGGTGGGGCTGAAAATGTGTTAGACCGTGTTGTCATCGGCAACGAGTCTACGGGCCATGTTGCAGCTCAACAGGTTGACGGGAAGTGGGTCAATTAGCTGTCCAAAGATTTTGCCACCCGGCCAGAAAGAAACACACGCATAACAGCGAAGTTAATCTAAGAGAATCAATAAGATCGTCGTTAAAATTATACTGCCGTGTTATGTGCATAGCTAATGAATTGAATGGAGATAAGAATAATAAATCGTATTTTGAATATTCAAGACAGCAAGCTTGTTGTTCTTGTCATTTGTGTCATGTTGCAACAAACTCGACCCCACTATAAAAAAAAAAAAAAAGGCAACGCCCCCGTTTGTGTAAATATATTAAGGCATGCTGTTTTCGTGCCATTAGAACGGCCCAGCCAATCAAATTGTTTCTCAATGTTGAACTCACGGGTGCAGAATTAGACGACCAGGCGTGTGACACCGTCCTCAGCGGGCAGCGTCATACGTTGTTGTGGGTGGGCAGCGTCATATGTTGTGGGTGGGCAGCGTCATACGTCGTTGTGGGTTGGCAGCGTCATATGTTGTGGGTGGGCAGCGTCATATGTTGTGGGTGGGCAGCGTCATATGTTGTGGGTGGGCAGCGTCATATGTTGTGGGTGGGCAGCGTCATACGTCGTTGTGGGTGGGCAGCGTCATATGTTGTGGGTGGGCAGCATGTTGCTCGTCCTTCGCACGCAAAAATGACCAAGGCTATATAACACGGTCAGAACGCTTTTGTGCCTGGAAAGTTTTCCCGCACGTGGGACACACGTTGTTTGTTTTTTGTTTGTTTTTTTATCCTAGAATGATTTGAGCCGATTCTGCTTATGGTCTGATTTATAATGAACTCAGTGATCAACACAACGCTGCTTAGTAGCCAGTCATAAATGAATCGGTTCACTTACTTCTAGAGATATTCTTCTGTTGGCTCTGATCACTCTATTCTAATACCTTAACTGATCAAAACTATTCCAATCTCTGCACATTCCACCTTAACAAGAAGACCACTTCATATGACAAATTAATACCGTGCACCTTGACAACAAAGGATACTAAATGAAGGGAAGGACAACAGACTGTGTTGAAAGTATGAAGAAGGAAATAGAGGACAAGGTATGTGGAAGCTTGAAATAGAAAGACTAAACAGCACGAGAAGAACGTTTCGGCTAAAAGCCTTCCTCGGCAGACAGGAAAAAAATGAAGAAACAACTAGTTAAAAAAACTTAAGTGTTCGCCATTAATGTTCTTGCCAGAAAATGTTTTTTTTCAAAACCAAGATGACAGGAAGTGGAAGACTGTATGTATCATTGCTGTGAACATACGATTTTAATTGACAAAAATATTTTGGAAATATGTAAAATCTAAGAAATAACAAAAGAAATACCGGGAGATTGAGGATCGCTAAAGTGAGAGTATTTGATTGATTCCATATGGTGATATTGTGACGAAAAGCTGAATTAATCTTGTCAACAACCGCTCTTCTAGGAAGCATTGTGGGGTACGTTCAAATTTTTTGTAAAACAGAGTAGCTTCCCCGTGGTTTCCGCACACTTTTACCACTTTGGGTTGGTTCCAAAATCATGTTGGTTGTTTCTAAACTCCATGCCAGTAAGTTAACTAGGGTCATTTAAAACATACCCGATAGTATAGTTTTTGAAATACAATTTATACTTTTACTCTGCTGAAAAATTTCATTCCTTTCAATCCACGGTGACGTCATCCGATCCATGTTTACTTAGCCAAACCATGACAATCACAAATGATATGAAAGCGGAGATGATACGCACCAACCCTTTCTGTTCTTTTCTCTTCGAAAATAAATATTTTTTTCCTTCGTGAACGTATCTCCAAAAACCAAGAGACATACACCGAAACACAGAACTGATGTGAAACATTCCACACTATATATTGTATCCTAGAAAGGTTTGTAACACAACAGCGGGTGTGTATACGCAGTAATAATTGGATGCACATTGTCGTAAATGAGC
Organism: Omphiscola glabra; assembly: GCA_964017045.1. Classification (NCBI taxonomy): domain Eukaryota; kingdom Metazoa; phylum Mollusca; class Gastropoda; family Lymnaeidae; genus Omphiscola; species Omphiscola glabra. Next base: position 51,452,694 of record OZ024795.1, on the reverse strand, counting down.
GTTAGTCATACTTTGTGGATAGTGAATGGGCGGCGGTCATATTTTGTGGATAGTGAATGGGTGGCGGTCATACTTTGTGATTAGTGAAGGAGTGGCGGTCATACTTTGTGGATAGTGAAGGAACGGTGGCCATACTTTGTCTATAGTGAATTAGCGGTGGCCACACTTTGTGGATAGTGAGTCAGCGGAGGCCATTCTTTGTCTCGATTGAGTGAACGGCGGTCATACCTTGTGGATTGTATATGAGGGGGAAAAAATTTTGGAAAACAGAATTTTAAAAATAATACGTCATTTCCTCCCAGTTAGGCGATCGATCTTAGAACTATCCGACGTAGATGGCGATGCCATTAAAAATTAAACACCTATTTTCACAAGGTTAATTATGTCGAAATAAAAAGTCTTTAAAAAAAAAACGACTATGGTTACCCTTAAAAAAATGGTTGGTATAAAATGAAGGATATAGTAGAGCAAGGTGACTGGAAGCTTTAAATCTAAATACACAGAGTCTTCCTCGCCGGACTGAACAGATGAAAATACGAAAAGTAATAGAGACGAGTTAAAAACTTAAGCGATCGCCCTTGTTATTGCCGGAAGTTGGATTTTCCAAATCTAAGATTACAGGAAGTAAAGGATTTATGAATAATTACTGTGAAAAATAAGATCTTAACGGAAAATAATATTTTGGAGATATGTAAAATTTAAGAAATAAGAAAAAAAATTCAGAGAAATCGAGGTAAGTAAGAGAGTAAGGGATTATTTGATTAATTCCATATGGTGATATTGTGCCGAAAAGTTTAATTAATTTGTTTTACCTTCTATATCTCTCTGGTGTTTTGGTACAGGAAATAAGTGCCGTGATGGTGTTGGTATAAAATGGTTATACTATATAATAGTTCCAGGGCCGAATTTAGACTTGCTGAGGCCCTAAGCTATACAAAGTCCAGAGGACCCTTACCGTTTGAAATTACATGAGGCGGTTAAAGAAAAATTAAAAATATATAGTCAGCAGATTGTGAGGCCCTTAACTGTAGCTTATTTAGCTTATAGGCAATTCCGTTACTGAATAGTTATACTATATAATAGTTATACTGGTACTATGTTATGGTTATACTATATAATAGTTATACTTTATTATGGTTATACTATAATTATAATAATGGCTTTAGTATATCATGGGCATACGTTTTCGCTGCGATATTTTTTAATGTTTCTGCTGCGATGGCCCAATGTGACGTATTTCTGACTTAATAAACCGCCACCTCCAGTGCTCTTAATAGCACGACCAAAATACGGCAGTCATAATTAGTCATAACAGCAATGACAGCTGTAAGAAGTCCAGTCAATGTCTGCTGTGCTGTTAGAAGTCTGGTCAATGTCTGCTGTGCCTAACTGTTGGACATTGTATATTTAAGTCATGGCAACTGTTTTAACCAATGACAGCTGTAAGAAGTCCGGTCACTGTCTGCTGTGCTGTAAGAAGTCCGGTCACTGTCTGCTGTGCTGTAAGAAGTCCGGTCACTGTCTGCTGTGCTGTAAGAAGTCCGGTCACTGTCTGCTGTGCTGTAAGAAGTCCGGTCACTGTCTGCTGTGCTGTAAGAAGTCCGGTCACTGTCTGCTGTGCTGTAAGAAGTCGGGTCACTGTCTGCTGTGCTGTAAGAAGTCCGGTCACTGTCTGCTGTGCTGTAAGAAGTCCGGTCACTGTCTGCTGTGCTGTAAGAAGTCCGGTCACTGTCTGCTGTGCCTAACTGTTGGAGATTGTAGATTTAAGTCATGGCAACTGTTTCAACTGCGCATTGACCCGGATTATTTTGTTTAATGCTTAAAGTGATGGAACGGGGTGGGTGGGTCAATCTGTTATTTTCAATCAGAGTTATCCCCTTGCTGATCTGTTAAGTTTTCTAGTGGGTGACTAACTATGACCAGCGCGGTGACCGTATGTTACCTTTGTGATGACTAACTAAGACCAGCGTGGTGACTTAATGTTACCTGTGTGATGACTAACTATGACCAGCGCGGTGACCGTATGTTACCTCTGTGATGACTAACTATGACCAGCGTGGTGACTTAATGTTACCTGTGTGATGACTAACTATGACCAGCGTGGTGACAGTATGTTACATGTGTGATGACTAACTATGACCAGCGTGGTGACTTAATGTTACCTGTGCGATGACTACCTATGGCCGGGAATGGGAGCGGGCTGAATACTTTTAAAAATCATCTTTGAGAAAGAAAAAAAACCATCTTTATTATTATTTAATTTTTGGTGGGGTTGGGGGGGGGGTGTCTGGAGTGGGGGTCTGGGATAAGGGGGAGGCTATTCAGTCCAATCAGCGGATACAACGCATTGAAATAAAATACAGTGATTAATTAATTGTTGACAGAGCTGTTTGAGATGAAAGCTTTGTTTTGCGTGGGGAGAAGCAATAAATATTCTTTACTTTCTAACTAGAAACAACTGCTCTCACACCGTCATGTTAACCCAATCTGAGTGGCTCTAAATCCAAAGAGGTATGGTGTCAATTTCAACCACTCCAGTGCCATTTTTAAGTGAATGGACTTTTTAGACTCACTGACATTTTTTCTTTGCGAAAGAGCAAAAGTTATATATATATTTAATGTCCCGTTTGAATTAAACATATTTTTGGGGGAAACAAATTTTGAAAAGAAAAAAAAAAAACATTGGCTACGGTTCTGCTATGTTAGACACGTTCTAAACATTTCTAGATCATTTGTTGAACTATGTGTTGTAGTTGTGGCATACTTGCAGCGAGAGCCAAGACTCATGTCATATTTCCCCATGCACCAAAAAAAAAACAACTCAGATCTACCGTATCAAATTATTATTGGCAAACTATTTCCACCAATCCCAAACCGTCTCCAGTCAATCTGTCCACTCCGACGTCACATTGATGACCCGCTTTATTTTTAGCTTTTTTGACGCGCGCATCAGGTCAGTGGCAAAGAGGGGGTGGGCTATTTTTAGCCAGCCTATTAAACGCGTCGCTGTTCAAAAATCGATGCATTGAAACAAGACTGGTAGTGATTAATCCTATTTTTTGTTCGGTCGGGTGTTCGGACTATGGTCATGGAGCAAATATTTACTGGAGCCAGTTGGTTTCGAGGTTTCGCTCACGTGGTTCTCTGGTCGTCTGCTTTTAGAGAAAGGGGAGAAGAAAAACCCTACCCCAGGCTGCAGTAGTTCCGGTCTATTTTAGGATTTGCGCTGATTTCGTGTTTTGAAGGATTGTAAGTTAAGGTATGTGTATTCTCAACATTTCGGTCTCTTGTGTGATTAGATATGGAAAGGGATTACCCCAAATCCCTTTTTTTTTTTCCCTTCTCTTTTTATCATTTTTTAAAAAAAAAAGTTGCTTTTTTTCCATTACTGCAATTTCGTATCTGTGTGTGCCACTTTAGGCAAAGTGTTTTATCTCCACGCGACTACGTTTTACAAGATATTCTTGTGATCAGGGAAACATTTGCACTATTAAATGAAAGATAACAAAGTGAAGGAAATGAATTATTTTGCTCTTCTGGTTATATAAAAACGACTTTGAAATTACTTTAAAAAAAACAAACATTGTTTATTGGTCATGTAAAACCAGTTTTATATTAAGTATTAAATTATAACGCTTAAAAAGAAATGATCGTATATTTTTCATTTGAAATGCTTGAATCAAGACTTCTCCATCATTCTCTAAGTCTCTAACTACGTTATCCAATGGATATGTAATTCTAAACCTCTAAGTTAGCCAATGGATACATAATTCTAAGCCTCTAACTAAGTTAGCCAATGGATGCATACGTCTCTAAGCTTCTAACTAAGTTAGCCAATGGATACATAATTCTCGAACTAAGTTAGCCAATGGATAAATAATTCTAAGCCCCGAACTAAGTTAGCCAATGGATACATAATTCTAAGCCTCTAACTAAGTTAGCCAATGGATGCATAATTCTATAAGCCTCTAACTAAGTTAGCCAATGGATACATAATTCTTGAACTAAGTTAGCCAATGGATACATAATTCTAAGCCCCGAACTAAGTTAGCCAATGGATGCATAATTCTCTAAGCCTTTAACTAAGTTAGCCAATGGATACATAATTCTCGAACTAAGTTAGCCAATGGATACATAATTCCAAGCCCCGAACTAAGTTAGCCAATGGATACATAATTCTAAGCCTCTAACTAAGTTAGCCAATGGATGCATAATTCTCTAAGCCTCTAACTAAGTTAGCCAATGGATGCATAATTTTCTAAGCCTGTAACTAAGTTAGCCAATGGATACATAATTCTAAGCCTATAACTAAGTTAGCCAATGGATCCATGTTATATAATTATGCTCATTCAATTCATGCTCATTAAACTGACATTCATTTAAAGTTTGCTGCCTATTACTATTATTAGTATTAGTATGAACCTTCACTACAAAGGGCCCATTTCTCTTACGTATGCATTCAGATATTTGCATGGAATAACATTTCCCCATAGGTAAATCGAGAGTTTGAAAAACTTTGGGGGTTAATAAAAATTCGGGAAAACTAAGTCGTTTATCGAAGCTAGGCTCTGTAATCAGCTCTGTAATCAGCCCTGTAATCAGATATGTAATCTATTGGAAGGTTTACGAATTCTAGAACTCAATGTTTTGGCTTTAAAAAAATATTTTTAATTTAAAACAAACAAAACAGCAACAAACAACCAACCAAACAAACAAACAGCCAAGCAAGCAAACAAACAAACAAGACAAAAACAACAACGTGACGTTTCTGTCAATTATTCTAAAAACTCGCGACTCCGCTATTTTCATTCTGTCACGTGATTTTATCACGTGGAAGGAGTTGTTGGACATCTGTAAATGGGAATGTGGGTCTTTTCATGGTAATGGGGGCTTCCTCGTTAGAACGTGGCCATCCACCTCGGAATGTGCCCTTCCACCCGGAAATGTTCCCTCCCACTGTAAATCTGCCCTTCCATCCGGGAATGTGCGATTTCTCCGCAGAATGTGTCCTTCCACGTGGTAATGTGCTCTACCTCATGATAATGGGGGCCTTCCACATGGGAACACGCCCTACCAGTTTCGAATGTTCCTTGCCACCTAGGAAAGTGCCCTACCAGTTTCGAATGTTCCCTTCCACATAGGAAAGTGCCCTACCAGTTTCGAATGTTCCCTTCCACATGGGGAAGTGCTCTACCAGTTTCGAATGTTCCCTTCCCCCAGGGAACAGGTCCTACCAGTTTCGAATGTTCCCTTTTACCTGGGGAAAGTGCCCTACCAGTTTCGAATGTTCCCTACACTGTGCTTTCGCATTAGAAAGCACGTTGGGTCTTGACCTCCCAAGTGCACGTCTATGTCAGACTTTAGAAAGCACGTCACAAATAAAAATCTTCAAATGCTGTAAGCCGTAAGAGTTAAACATATTAGTTTTTAAAGGCTGCTACCTTCCGACGGTACGCTGAACCAGCAGATGGAAACGTTAAAATAGAGTTGATGTTTTTCTGTGCTGTGATGGTAGGTTTCGGCTCTTAACGTCAGATGGTTGAATGATGGGTGATAAACATCTCGTCAAACTCTGTGGGCGTGGGGTAAGTGGGGGGGGGGGGGGTGTTCCCTTACAGACTTGTGCGAGATGACATTGGCAACATATATTAGTTGATCAACTACTCTTCTTTTAGGCCAACAATGTATGTACAAGCGTATCTGAAATAAGCTGAACGTTTGGTCATCTTTTAAGTCTTTTGGGTCTGTGATAGTGGGGGTCTGTTGTAAAGGGGTGTGGTAGTGGTGGTCTGTTGTAAAAGTGTGTGTGTGGTAGTGGGGGTCTGTTGTAAAGGTGTGTGGTAGTGGGGGGTCTGTTGTGAAAGTTGTGTGTGTTAGTGGGGGTCTGTTGTAAAGGGGTGCGGTAGTGGGGGGTCTGTTGTAAAGGTGTGTGATTGTGGGGGTCTGTTGTAAAGGTGTGTGGTAGTGGGGGTCTGTTGTAAAGGGGTGCGGTAGTGGGGGTCTGTTGTAAAGGTGTGTGATTGTGGGGGGTCTGTTGTAAAGGTGTGTGGTAGTGGGGGTCTGTTGTAAAGGGGTGTGGTAGTGGGGGGGTCTGTTGTAAAGGTGTGTGGTAGTGGGGGGTCTGTTGTAGAGGTGTGTGGTAGTGGGGTCTGTTGTAAGGGGGTGTGATAGTGAAGGTCTGTTGTAAAGGTGTGTGGTAGTGGGGGTCTGTTGTAAAGGTGTGTGATAGTGGGTGTCTGTTGTAAAGGTGTGTGGTAGTGGGGGTCTGTTGTAAAGGGGTGTGGTAGTGGGGGTCTGTTGTAAAGGTGTGTGATAGTGGGTGTCTGTTGTAAAGGGGTGTGGTAGTGGGGGTCTGTTGTAAGGGGGTGTGGTAGTGGGGGTCTGTTGTAAAGGTGTGTGGTAGTGGGGGTCTGTTGTAAAGGTGTGTGGTAGTGGGGGTCTGTTGTAAAGGTGTGTGGTAGTGGGGGGTCTGTTGTAAAGGTGTGTGGTAGTGGGGGTCTGTTGTAAAGGTGTGTGGTAGTGGGGGGTCTGTTGTAAAGGTGTGTGGTAGTGGGGTTCTGTTGTAAAGGGGTGCGGTAGTGGGGGGTCTGTTGTAAAGGTGTGTGATTGTGGGGGTCTGTTGTAAAGGTGTGTGGTAGTGGGGGGTCTGTTGTAAAGGTGTGTGGTAGTGGGGGTCTGTTGTAAAGGGGTGCGGTAGTGGGGGGTCTGTTGTAAAGGTGTGTGATTGTGGGGGTCTGTTGTAAAGGTGTGTGGTAGTGGGGGTCTGTTGTAAAGGGGTGTGGTAGTGGGGGTCTGTTGTAAAGGTGTGTGGTAGTGGGGTCTGTTGTAAAGGTGTGTGGTAGTGGGGGGTCTGTTGTAAAGGTGTGTGGTAGTGGGGGGTCTGTTGTAAAGGTGTGTGGTAGTGGGGGTCTGTTGTAAAGGAGTGTGGTAGTGGGGGGTCTATTGTAAAGGTGTGTGGTAGTGGGGGTCTGTTGTAAGGGGTGTGATAGTGGGGGTCTGTTGTAAAGGTGTGTGGTAGTGGGGGTCTATTGTAAAGGTGTGTGGTAGTGGGGGTCTGTTGTAAAGGTGTGTGATAGTGGGTGTCTGTTGTAAAGGTGTGTGGTAGTGGGGGTCTGTTGTAAAGGGGTGTGGTAGTGGGGGTCTGTTGTAAAGGTGTGTGATAGTGGGTGTCTGTTGTAAAGGGGTATGGTAGTGGGAATCTGTTGTAAGGGGGTGTGGTAGTGGGGGTCTGTTGTAAAGGTGTGTGGTAGTGGGGTCTGTTGTAAAGGGGTGTGGTAGTGGGGGGTCTGTTGTAAAGGTGTGTGGTAGTGGGGGGTCTGTTGTAAAGGTGTGTGGTAGTGGGGGGTCTGTTGTAAAGGTGTGTGGTAGTGGGGGGTCTGTTGTAAAGGGGTGTGGTAGTGGGGGTCTGTTGTAAAGATGTGTGGTAGTGGGGGTCTGTTGTAAAGGTGTGTGTGGTAGTGGGGGTCTGTTGTAAAGGTGTGTGGTAGTGGGGGGTCTGTTGGACTACCACAGTGGGGTCTGTTGTAAAGGTGTGTGGTAGTGGGAGGTCTGTTGTAAAGGTGTGTGGTAGTGGGGGTCTGTTGTAAAGGTGTGTGGTAGTGGGGAGTCTGTTGTAAAGGTGTGTGGTAGTGGGGGTCTGTTGTAAAGGTGTGTGGTAGTGGGGGTCTGTTGTAAAGGTGTGTGGTAGTGGGGGTCTGTTGTAAAGGTGTGTGGTAGTGGTGGTCTGTTGTAAAGGTGTGTGGTAGTGGGGGTCTGTTGTAAAGGTGTGTGGTAGTGGGGGTCTGTTGTAAAGGTGTGTGGTAGTGGGGGGTCTGTTGTAAAGGTGTGTGGTAGTGGGGGGTCTGTTGTAAAGGGGTGTGGTAGAGGGGGTCTGTTGTAAAGGGGTGTGGTAGAGGGGGTCTGTTGTAAAGGAGTGTGGTAGAGGGGATCTGTTGTAAAGGTGTGTGTGGTAGAGGGGGTCTGTTGTAAAGGTGTGTGTGGTAGAGGGGGTCTGTTGTAAAGGGGTGTGGTAGAGGGGGTCTGTTGTAAAGGGGTGTGGTAGAGGGGGTCTGTTGTAAAGGTGTGTGTGGTAGAGGGGGTCTGTTGTAAAGGTGTGTGTGGTAGAGGGGGTCTGTTGTAAAGGGGTGTGGTAGAGGGGGTCTGTTGTAAAGGGGTGTGGTAGAGGGGGTCTGTTGTAAAGGGGTGTGGTAGGCAAAGGCTGAGCCCGGGGTGGGGTAACCTGAATTTAAGCGCCCCATTCACCCAAAAGTATTTATCAACACATATTTTGTATGAAACTTCGGCGCCATTTTCAGAGAAGACCCCTTCTCCCCCCCCCCCCCGCCTCTTCGCACTGCCTGGGAGGGGGTGGGGTTAAGAGAGTAAATCACACACACTCCTGATGTTACGACTAACACCTAAAAATAAATCAATATCGGAGAGACACAGCGTATTGTAATCGAACGTCGATAAGAATTAAGTACTTAAGAGACGGTTTGGGGGGGTGGGTTGAGCGGGGTCTCGGTGAAAGATACACAGCATCGATGCAAACCGAGTGCCTGGCAGGTTGAACGGCAGCGCGTGACGTCATAAGGCCTAGCCTCAATTAGGGATGCCCTTCTCCGGTAAGGTCGATGGATGGCCCCGGCTAATCACAGCATTTGTAAAATCCGTGTGCCGTGAAGACCGTTAGCAGCCTATGAAAATGGACGGCTGATGGCGTGAAGACCGTTAGCAGCCTATGAAAATGGACGGGTGAAGCAGATTTGTAAATTTAAAAAAAAATATTTGTATATGTGGTTTCCAATTTTGGAAATGCAAAAAAAATTTTTTTATGAATAAATCGCTTCAGCTAACGGTTGTAATTTCTCTAATGGTAGTTATTCATATGGTAGGTCTTCTAATGGTAGGTCTTCTAATGGTATTCTTCTAATGGTATTCTTCTATGGTAGGTCTTCTAATGGTAGTTATTCATATGGTAGGTCTTCTAATGGTAGTTCTTCTAATGGTATTCTTCTATGGTAGGTCTTCTAATGGTAGTTCTTCTAATGGTAGTTCTTCTAATGGTAGTTCTTCTAATGGTAGTTCTTCTAATGGTATTCTTCTATGGTAGGTCTTCTAATGGTAGTTCTTCTAATGGTAGATCTTCTTATGTTGAATTACTCTTTGCTTGTTTTGCTCAACATTAAAAAGTGTTATGTTTCCGCTGGTCCAAGGGATAAAGATATGTTCATAAAGAGATAAATATATGTTCATAAAGAGATAAAGCTATGTTCATAATGAGATATAGATATGATCATAAAGAGATAAAGATATGTTCATAAAGAGACAAAGATATGTTCATAAAGAGATAAAGATATGTTCATAAAGAGATAAAGATATGTTCATAAAGAGATAAAGATATGTTCATAAAGAGACAAAGATATGTTCATAAAGAGATAAAGATATGTTCATAAAGAGACAAAGATATGTTCATAAAGAGATAAAGATAGTTCATAAAGAGATAAAGATATGTTCATAAAGAGATAAAGAATGATCATAAACAGATTAAGATATGTTCATAAAGAGATAAAGAATGATCATAAAGAGACAAAGATATGTTCATAAAGAGACAAAGATATGTTCATAAAGAGACAAAGATATGTTCATAAAGAGATAAAGAATGATCATAAAGAGATAAAGATATGTTCATAAAGTGATAGAGATATGATCATAAAGAGATAAAGATGTGTTCATAAAGAGACAAAGATATGTTCATAAAGAGATATCTTTTCTTAAAAATGCTGAAATCTCAATATATATTTTACCTTTTAGAGTTTGACTCGTTCTTCGAAAATAAAAATTAATAAATTATTTTTAAAATCACGTGACGTCACAGTCTTTGATAGTTGTTCCTCCTTTAAAAAAAATGTGAGATAAATGTGTAACTATTTTTTCTTTCCCTCTCCATTGAAATGGGGAAAAGTAAAACACATTTTTAACGGTTCTCATTTCTTTCTCTTCCTTCCCTAGATGAGTCATCCCTAAAGCCCAGACATTGCTCACGGCGGAGTAATAGCCCCAGATCTGTTAGCCTTGGCGAAGGGGAGAGAAAAAACCCAGAGTTGTGAGAGGTTCCCCCCGGCCAATCTCGTCTCTTAAAAAAATCCCTGCGATATTCGGAGGGTAACAAGGAGAGAGAGAGAGAGAGAAGAGAGAGGGGGTGATCTATCGATTTATTGACTTTCTTTCACGGGCGTCTCCCCGGCCCCGTGGACTGGCAACTTCGTCTCTGATCACTGCTCGCCCACAGCCCACCGTCTCAGCCCCCAAACCCCGGCCAGGCTACCCCCCACCCCCAATCACGTGCGTCAGCTTGTTAGTTGGGGTTATTTTCATTGTGACGGAATTTGACGTGGCGTGGCCATCGAGGACGGAGCGAGGGGGGTGAAATGACGCAGGCGATGTGAGCTGTAAACATACCTCACAACGATCACAGCTAAAGACGAACCACGGATATTAGCCAGCCCCCGCTCTGGATGGTGACCGGCCGACCAGCTGGTGTACAGTTTAGGGGAGGAGATCACAAGAAACACAAGGATGATTCCACATTCTCCTTTGAAGTCATTTCAAAAGAATTCTAAGCTTTGAAGAACAACACGTCTTTATGAACGTAAACTTCGGATTTTCAACGACGGGAAAGGATGGCCCTGCTTCCAAACACAAATAACGCCCTTGAGAGCAACGCAAACCCCAATTTCTTGAGGCCGAACTCCGCCCTGTTCAACTCGGAATCAGACGAAGACCTCCAGTCGGTCCGGTCGAAATCGCAGTCGCCAAGATGCAGCACGTCAGAGAACCTCCAGATGTTGAGTATTCGGGACCACTACGAGATCGTCCGAGATTTGGGACGCGGGACTTACGGGAAGGTGGTTCAGGCCACGTGCAAGGAAACGGGCGCCAGGATAGCACTGAAGATCTTGCCGAAGTCGTCGACGAAGCTGCGGGACTTCCAGCGCGAGTTTAACATCAGCTACTACCTCTCGCCTCACGGCAACATCGTGGATAGTTACAACGTCGCCTTCGAGACCCGGGCGAGCTACGTCTTCGCACTGGAGTACGCCCCGATGGGCGACCTTTTCGACTCCATACCACCCCAGGTCGGGATGGTGGAGCAGGACACGAAGGCGGTCATCCGGCAGGTGGCGTCGGCTCTTGAATTTATGCACAGCAAAAAGCTCGTCCACAGGGACATCAAGCCGGAGAACATTCTGGTCCTGGCCCAAGACTTCTCCAAAGTTAAACTCATGGATTTCGGCATGACTCGCCGAGATGGCGCCATGGTTCGAAAAACCAACGGGAGCATTCCATACACCCCACCGGAAGTCTGCGAAGCAGTTCGCAACGAAAGTATATTAGTGACTTCCGGGGCTGACGTCTGGGCGCTGGGAGTTCTGTTGTTCTGTATGTTGACGGGAAATTTTCCATGGGAAAACGCTGACATTGGAGATATTTATTTCAAGGAATTCATACTGTGGCAACGACGGAAAAGTACGAAAATTCCATCGCAGTGGAGAAAGTTTTCACCGCGCCTCATGAAGTTCTTTAGGAAAACGCTTGATATTAAACCCAATAGGAGGAGTTCCGTGAAAGAGATCACCAAGTACATGACCGATCCCTGGCTTCTACATCCCACCGATATCAGCGAGAACGAATCCGATTCCGGCACGGAAGCCGAGCAAGTCGATCATCTATCCATAATGCTACGGGATCACGGAATCGATACCAGAGTGGACAAGCGACTACGGGATCGTCGGATCTCAGAGTGGCTCCTTTCACTGTGACTATGTGTGTTTCGCCCGGCGTACAAGGCGGTCTGCATGCTCGCCGAGTTTCTCGAGCTGACCGTTTGCGTCATGGGCCACGTCACGGACAACTTTGTGATGTACTTCCTGTTTCTTGGCCTCGGTTTCGTGTTGGGCTTTCTGACCTTCCATTCTGATCCCCTGGGTCAGGGCCGTGTCGTCTTGGATTCGCTGTGGCGATACCTCTCTATGGTACTCGGCGATTTGTCCACGTGTATTCGTGACGTTTATAGAAAGATCAACATTTGCTGAATCCAGCATTGACGTCTGCTTTCTAGATCTTGTCAGAATCTTCAAATCAACGAGGACTACGCCATCTTGCCAAACTCGAACTTACGTCAGCCAATCGCCGTGGAGCTTACCTTGCCATTCAGCCATTGGCTTCTTCCATGAATAATAATTGTCAATATTAGCCGTAGGCTTATTCTCAATGTACATACAATGTCATATGCCATATCCAATGTCAAATATATTTTATTTAATATGTTAGTATTTGAGTCGATAACCGCCCTTCCCCAAGTGTTGACCTTTCACATATCAACTTCGTTGAATTTCGTATAATAGTAGATTATAGTCCCAATGCTCTCATTTAATATTCCATTATGTTTCAGCGATTGACATGTGGTTTGTCTACAGGGTTCACATACCAACAGATCTGTTTACTAAAAGGCTATATTGGTTGGCGTCCATGGAAGGCTTAGAGTAATCGTGCTGGGGATAAATATTTGTATGTCAAATTTCCAAACAAATATAGAAGTTATGACAATTTCCTATAAATAGAGCGAATTTTTGTTTAAAAAATGTAAATGTGAACGTTGATGAAGGCTGTTAAATTTTGTTGTTTAAAAATGAATTTCTTTCATGAAGATCTCATAGACACAGTTGAGCGATGTACGTGTTTCTTGCCTTTCTTGTACATAGATAAATTACCTACAGCATTTTACTGAGCCAATCGGGCATATGTTGACATTGGCATTGGCCAAAAATTTATCTCCCTTACTCGTGTAGGTGCTGCCGTGCGTTGCCATACGTTATATGTGCACTGACGGAAGTTATATATGCACTATACAAATCTTATAAGCACTGACATAAGTTATATGTGCACTGGCGTTAGTTGTATGTGCAAGCAAGGAGTTATGTGCACGGACATTAATTATGTGTGCACTGCCATTAATTATATGTGCACTGTCCAACGTTATATGTGCACTGTCAAACGTTACATGTGCACTACTATAAATATTATTAGCAGTATTATAAGTTATATGTGCACTGTCATAAGTTATATGTGCAAGCCATGACTCATGCCTTTAGTTGTATGTGCACCGTCAAAAGCTATATGTGCACCACCATAAATATTATGAGCAGTATTAAAAGTTATAAGTGCAACGCCAAAGTTATACGTAGAGGCTTCTCAGTCATATGTGCACTGTCATAAGTCATATGTGCATTGCCATGGGCATATGTGCACTGCCATAAGGCATATGTGCACTGCCATAAGTTGTTTTGTATTGATAAGGGTCGTATGCGGGTGGGGTCGGTAGAATAATATTTATATATATATATATATATATCAATGACTATATATGAATGACTATTAATAAGTTAGACTGATAGGTTCTTGACACGCTGAATGAATTCGAAATCCTACTTTGGCCCATCTAACCCATCCCTTTGGCGCTACAGCCTATGTAGGATTTTGGCCTGCCTCATCACATCCTTCCCCTCAGACCATCCAACCCATCCATTTGGCGCTACAGCCTATGTAGGATTTTGGCCTGCCTCACCACCTCCTTCCCTTCAGACCATCCAACCCATCCCTTTGGCGCTACAGCATATGTAGGATTTTGGCCTGCCTCACCACCTCCTTCCCCTCAGACCATCCAACCCATCCCTGTGGCACTACAGCCTATGTAGGACTTTAGCCTGCCTCACCACCTCATTCCCCTCAGACCATCCAACCCATCCCTTTGGTGCTACAGCCTACGTAGGATTTTGGCCTGCCTCACCACCTCCTTCCCTTCAGACCATCCAACCCATCCCTTTGGCGCTACAGCATATGTAGGATTTTGGCCTGCCTCACCACCTCCTTCCCCTCAGACCATCCAACCCATCCCTGTGGCACTACAGCCTATGTAGGACTTTGGCCTGCCTCACCACCTCATTCCCCTCAGACCATCCAACCCATCCCTTTGGCGCTACAGCCTACGTAGGATTTTGGCCTGCCTCACCACCTCCTTCCCCTCAGACCTAACTTGATGCTTTTCTTTCACATGCTTGGATTCCCACATGCTGTAGATCTTTTTTCCAAATCATCCACCCATCTAAGCCTAGGTCTGCCATCTAAGCCTAGGTCTGCCATCTAAGCCTAGGTCTGCCATCTAAGCCTAGGTCTGCCATCTAAGCCTAGGTCTGCCATCTAAGCCTAGGTCTGCCATCTAAGCCTAGGTCTGCCATCTAAGCCTAGGTCTGCCATCTAAGCCTAGGTCTGCCATCTAAGCCTAGGTCTGCCTTTGAGCCGTTTTCCTCTGGGTTTTTCGGTGGTGCGCCCTCTTCACTCCTCTGTCATTTGGCATTCTTTCTAAGTGTCCCGCCCAGCGTAGTCTACCTTTTTTAAACATTTCTGCTACTAGCGTGGGATCCTGATATACACTGTACAATTCCTGGTTGGTTCGTATTCTCCATCCATATTCATCCTCTGTTGGTCTATATATTTTCCGGCCTACTTTGGCACACTGTTACCAAAAAGTTTGCCGACCCCTGGTCTAATGGCCACCAGTGTAGATTTCATCCATGATGATCTTGCGCGAAACCTATGGTGAGTTCACTATCTCTCGCCAGGTCCGCGCCTATATTCGATGCGTACTTTTAACAGTGCACCATGACTTATTGTTGAATGTTCTTCTTCTTGACACATCCAATCAAGCAATAAACTGTTGGTCACGTGTTCACACTACAGGAAGTTATGCGAAAGCCATGTTTTAACAAACAAATTAGCATAGTTTTCTAACTTATGGAGCTCAAGAACAGGACATTTTGCAAGCGTTGTTGACATTATGCCATGGCCATACCGGCGATATCGTTCATTAATTAAATATGTGAAAATGAGAGAAGAATCTAGCATGCATATGGTATGTACTGAAATATTGCATGTATTTAATGAAAAATCATATGTAGCTGAGAGCGTGTGTAGCTGTGAGAGTATGTGTGTAGCTGTGAGAGTATGTGTGTAGCTGTGAGAGTATGTGTGTAGCTGTGAGAGTATCATGTTTGTCTTAACAAAAACAAATAATAATAAGTACTGTGTCAGGCTTGTAGCAGATAGAAAGTACTCAACCTATACTCGTCAGTCTGTAAATGATGAAATCAATTAGCAACCATGGTAGTCCCTGGACGTAGCAAACAATAGTGCCTCTATCAGGGGTTTCTAACCAGGGGTGCCCTTAAGGTGGGGTCGGGGGTAATATCAGGGGGGTGCTGGAAGACCCAGAGCATCAGCTTTATTTACATTTCTATTCGCAATTTTTATCGTGGGGGTGTGCGGGAAATATGTTTGGAAAATTTAGATGAGGGTGCCGGAATTGTTTTGAAATCCAGAGATGGGGCGGCGCTGCAAATAGGTTAAGAACACCATGGCGTATATCTCAAGATTATCAGCCCTGCAGGGAGAGTTACTTCATCAGCAATGTCAGTATTAGAATGTTTGCTGCCCCTGGGGGTGATTGCTGCCCCTGTGGTGATTGCTGCCCCTGTGGTGATTGCTGCCCCTGGGGTGATTGCTGCCCCTGGGGTGATTGATGTCCCTGTGGTGACTTCTGCCCCTGCGGTGGTGCTCAGCTTATCACTTGCCTTGGAGAAGGCTCAAGCGGACGCGGTTAATTTTGATATAATTTGTGTTTATTGAGAAGTAGTCCGAGACATAGTTTTACTTTGACCAGTACAGTTACCAAAGAATATCATTGGTCTGATTCGTGGCGATTACTTCCTGTGGAGTAAATGAGTTTCGGACCCATTCGATGGACATATTCGGAAAACTTATATAAATGAGTTTTGTAGCTACATATTATATATATATATAAATTATATCTTACTTACATAGTTTTCACCAGTCCTTATTCACCGACTATTGTTGGCAGCAACGGCCGCGGGAACGTCACATCTGGCGATCGGCTGCCCCTGTGGAAGCTGTCTGCAGGGTCAAGGTTTCTGTTTCGCTCTGTTGTTCGGCGCAAGGCTTCTTTTGGGGCTTCCGCGGTTTCGTTAACCTTGGGCTGTCCATCTTAGTTCTGTCCTGGAAAACGGGTTTTGTGGTATTTTTACTTTGGATGACTAAGCAACCGCACTCCGTCGAAAATGGTTTCAGTTTTTTGCTGTGATGTTTTTCTTTACAAATCAAATGTATCCAAAGTTGTAGTTAATGATATAACTATAAGTCGTTTTTTTTTCTCCGAAAAGATTTATCAAACCATGACATATGACATTTTTACACTTGGTTTAAAAAACGCCGACCTTAAACCATCTTTTCATGGAGTTAAAATCCTTAAAATGTGAATTAATTATAGAATTTAAAGGTGAAACCGACGAACAATGACCTTACTGGACGTGACAATACGGTATCATATAAACATAGAGGTTTCTATTCTATGGGTCGGACAACACTCACTGGACGTGACAATACGGTATCCTATAAACATAGAGGTTTCTATTCTATGGGTCGGACAACACTCACTGGACGTGACAATACTGTATCCTATAAACATAAAGGTTTTTATTCTATGGGTCGGACAACATAGATATCGCCATCTGTTTCAATGACATTTAGTATCGATACTCCCCCCACCACCCCTCCCCCACCTCGCTCACCAACCTTTAACCAGTTTTGCGACAATGTCTAGTTTGATGCAGGTCACTGACAACAGATTGCTGTGTTAAATTTAGAAGAGCGACGACGAAAGGAAACATGATAACAGTATTCAGACGTCGACAACGTATCAATCGATGGAGGAAAGAAGAAAAAAATTGTCCAGGAACATGGATCGATTGGGTGGATATTTATAGAGGCAGGCGAGTTAAAACATTAAAAGATATATATATATTATACAAGACATGTTACATTGGGAAATGGCGTCGGCGGACCGTCGAGCGTGAACTCTTAAATGCCCTCCCCGACTCACCTCCACACAGCCCATACGCCGGGTCTCCATGACGCAGGGCCGTGCGGCGGCACGCCAGGGAACTCCCCAGACCCGAACCTAAAAGATATACAATATTGTAATCTATTTTAGTACACAAAGTATTGTTTCAGACAAGTAACCGACTGTGTAGACTAAAATTATTTTAATTTCTTTGGGGTTTTTGTTTGTTTGTTTTCTTGTTACTGCGGTTGTGTTTTTTTTTTGCCAGCCTTCAAAACCCCACCCCCAACCGAGCGGCATAAAAGTGATAAGTGTCTATTTTCACACTTATCGTACGTAGACAGTTTGTCAGTTAGTTGGGAATGATGAGGCGCGGAGGCTGGATTTAGCCAGAAAGTTAGCAGGACACAGACTTGTTTTTCAAGTTTTTTTGTTTGTACAAGCAAAACACTCTTGACGCTCCTTCGGGAAAATGAAAAAAAAAAGCACAATCTTCAGATTGAATGGCAGTTGTCATAAGAATTCTAGATGATTGGATTGTACGCTTAATTCTCCCGTCAATCACCAAATCGTTCTTTTGCTATGCACGTGCCAATATTTCTTTGAAGCATCCGTTTCCATTAACCCTTTCCATGTCAAAACAAGGTTTTTTGGAGGATGTCCTTCACCCCGGACATTTCCATCTACCCCCCAAGGGTTGTTTAGAAAGAGGGCGACAGCGCATAAATATTTACAAGTTGTTGAAATCAGTGTCGGTACTCTGTGGGTGGGTTTGGGAATGGATTTTGGGGGGGGGGGGGGGATGAATGAATAGGACATCCGAATTTCTACGGGCTAAGTTAAGAGTTGCCGCGGCGTAAATATGTAGTCCCAGTTTTTGTTGCAAATCAACAAATCTGAGACAAAGCTCCAAGAGGAGATTCACTTCCAAAGTTAAATATTACAGTGCCGGTTAGGAATTACTCTTATTTGTATTTATTTATTTATTATTTTTGTGTAAAGGTTTGATGAAATTGACTTTGAAAGCAGCAACTAAGGTAGTATATTTATAAAGCATGGTTGGTACTGCTGGTTCATTATTCTGACATTGGGGGGGGGGGGGGGTGTTAGATTTTAAAAAAAAGTACCTTAACTCTTGTTCACTAAATAATCATGAAATGGATCTTTTTGAAAAATGTAATTAAAGATGAGCCATGGAACCAAATCATGCATCACCTGTTGTTCATTCCTTCCAACTACCGCCTGGCTGTAGCAAGATGGTGTCAATAGCAATACTCTCTATCCATCAATTTTAATGAGGAATTATTGCGATTGTCTTTACATTTACATTAGCTGGGAATAAATAAAGTATTTCAATGTTAATATTGTTAATGTTTATGAACGTTATGATAATTATAGAACATATCTATGAAAGCCTATTATTTTGTTACTGAAACAAAATATTATAACAGTCCGTCGGTAAGTGTTTTCCCCCCTTCTCTTTTATAAACAAAGGCCTATATTATTTGGAATATTTTATGTGTATGCATAAGCTCTTCATGCAAAAAATACGTCTTGTCATATTTTGTTTTATTTATGTACATTTCTATCTTGATTCCAACATTCTGTGTGGCTATCTCGATTGACATAAACATGTTATGTACCTAGCATATACAAATAAATTGCTTTAAGGCATTTCATTATGGCGATGACTTATAACACGTGTGCTATTTTTATATGTAAATTTAACATAGTAATTGTGGCACTTTATGACAAAAACATTCACGCTGTTTACGTTATGTCCGAAAAACATATAACGCTCGTTTAAAAAACAACAAACCCAAAACCCCATGAGAAATAACACCCGGAACAATAGCAAATGCTTCACTGTGCCTCGCAGTAACACTGCAACATAAACAATCATTCTTCCCACGCACAATAATCGCTTGGAACCACCTGGACAACACCGCCGTGAACTCGACATCTATCGAAAGCTTCAAGGCTGCCCTGGCATCTGCTAGGAGCCGTTAGGATGGCAGCATCGCTTCCCCAACTGTTGCATATATGCCAGTATATGGATGCAGCAAAGTACCCTACCAGAACCAGAAAGCAATCAGAGGCGTAGCTAGAGTGTTTGGCGCCCGGGGACAAGATTCATTGTAAAGACTAAAAGAGCTCCCCTTTCTTTTTTTCAATTCTCAAGCCCATTATTTTCATCAATAAAATAATATCAAAGCCAATTTTGGCGCCCCTAACTGGTCTGGTGCCCAGGGACATCTGTCCCCCTGCACCTCTTAGCTACGCTTCTGAAAGCAATGTATATAGTGCAACAATCATAATGTAGCATCAAGATGCGCACAGTGACTTGTTGTGTAGTTTATGCAGTGGCGTAGTAAGGGGATGCGGAAAAGAGGGGGGGGAGTTCACCCCCGGATGGCACGTTTTTCTTTCTATAGAGGGGTGTCATTTTCAGCCAACTGCAGCGTTTATTTCGTTTAAGAGGGCGTCAAACTTTTAGGCACCACTCCGGGCGGCACTGACCCTGGCTACCCCACTGAGCTATGACTTCATTATATTAATAATTGTAAGACTATAATCTCGCAACTATTTCTCTTCTACTGTTGTCACGGCGCAAACCAACCTTCCAGATAAGCCAGTCTACTTAGGGCAGTGGCTCTCAACCTTCCTAATGCCGCGACCCTTTAATACAGTTCCTCAAGTTGTGGCGACCCCCAAACACAAAATTATTTTCATTGCCACTTCATAACTGTAGGGTATATCTGTTTTCCGATGGTCTTACGCGACCCTTGTGAAATGGTCATTCGACCCCCAAAGGGGTCGCGACCCACAGGCTGAGAACCGCTGATATGGTCACTAAATATGGTCACTAAATATGGTCACTAAATATGGTCACTAAATATGGTCACTGCCGATGTCGGTGGACTGAGACAGGAAGTGGCCAACGGCACAGAATACATTTTTGTTGTTGGGTTTTTTGTTGTTGTTGTTAGAGATCCGCCACTAACTAACATACTTAAGAAAATCAGCAGACCATCGAGCCAAGGCTCATAAGGTCTTCCCCAACACACCTCCACCGCCCCCAACTGGCATTCAACCACTCCCCCCGTGGTCTTTATTCCAGTCAGGCCGCGAAGCGGCATGCCGAGGGCTCCCCGCCCCTGAGACAGCCCCACCCACCCTTCCACTCGATTGACTATGCGAGTGAGGCCGCATCAGAGAAGGGACGCCTGGCCAGCCGGGTTGATGCTTACACAGCAACCGGGCCGGACTTCCTTGGGCTGGGGTGGATATAATTTACGTCTCTAAAGACCCCCCTTCCCACCCCGGGGGGACTCGTAGGTGTTAACAGACGCCCTCTAATAGGGTTTACGTGGTTTTCTGCGGCATGACTAATTCACACCGCAGCTGGGAAATGACAAAAAGAGAATGTTGCCTAGGAGCAGTACCCTCACGTCTGCATATTTAGAATCATCGGCTAGGGTCGCCACACGCCTTCGCCTCATATCCATGCGGCAACTGTAATCATATCCCGACCTGTTTCTACGTTATTTTCGGCTGCACTTGGTAGGAAACCATGCAGTCGTGCTCTTTCTAACGCAGTTTCCGTGCGTTACCTTTGCCTTTCGGCGCGGGTCCCCTACACGGTGATCATGTCCCCCGGGTAACGTTTCAGGGGGTTCGTGGCAAACGCCTCTTTGTCGACATGCCATTTATGGGACGGACATGCCGACTAGAGCCCCGGGGGGGAGAGATCCGCCACTAGAGGAGTCAACCTTACTGGCATACCTGAATATAACCTTAGCCTAGTGCCAGGTAGGCTCACATTTCGTAAGAAGTTCAGCTAATTTTATCAAAGGACTTGCCTCAAATAGTACATTACTATACTACTACAAAGTTTTTCAATGATAAGACAGAATATATATACATGTGTAAGTGTGTGCGTGTGTGTGTGTGTGAGTGTGTGTGTACGGACATGTGAGTGCGTGTTCAAATACCTAACACATGGCTCGTAGTGTTAACAGTGACTACAGTATTTAGCATGGCATTAGAGCTTATATTTTATATGAAGTCTAACCATATTTATAATGCGTCTTGACCACGATTCATGCAGCTGTTCTTATGCTGTTCATGGACTTTGCTATAGAAGTTCTTATGCTGTTCATGGACTTTGCTATAGAAGGTCTTATGCTGTTCATGGACTTTGCTATAGAAGTTCTTATGATGTTCATGGACTTTGCTATATAAGTTCTTATGATGTTCATGGACTTTGCTATAGAAGTTCTTATGCTGTTCAAGGACTTTGCTATAGAAGTTCTTATGATGTTCATGGACTTTACTGTAGAACATGGTTTGAAATGTTCTGATGACGGGATAAGCGCTTCTAACAATAAGAAAAGAACAACAAGAACATTATCATGTGTGCATGCAGTGGTACATTAGCATATTTTGACCAAGTGTGGCAGAGAACATCTTCTTAGAGTCCAGGGCGTCTATCCCAACCCCCCCCCCCCCACCACACCACCGGCGATTTGTGGACAGGGCCCTACAGAGGCCGGGGAAACCGAGTAAATCATTCGGGGCCCTGCTCGCACGGGGGCCCCCAAAGGGCGAATTTTTGTGTGAGTATTACTTTTGATACAATTATTTTCAAATATTTGGGGCCCAAAATTTGGATACTCTCGGGGACAAAAAATCCTTTGCACGGCCCTGGTGGTTGAAGCCAACCCCCACCCCCCCCCCTTACAGACCTCATACTTGTTATATTAGTACAGTGGGTCATGCCAGTCATAGTACTGGTCTTTGATTGGGGAGCTCTTTTATCCTAACATAACCAGCGCCCCGCTCTCCACACTAATTAAAAGAATATATTAAAAAAATTATTGTGTTGTTCTCTTTCCCATATTAATTATGATACCTGTAGAAATTCAAAAGCCGAGGGGGTGTAGACGCCACCCCCACCCCTTGTGTAGACGCCCTGTTTGGAGGTATTATCCTTGACTCTTTGCAAATGTCAATTAACGCCTAAAATGTCGGCAAAACAAAAATGTGGGTGGGGGGCGCCCCTTTTTCAGTTGCAGATGTCATGAATGCACAAGTTTAAGACACTAAAATTAAATATTTTTTTTGTGCTGTGCCGAATACTGACCGGGATACCCAGAAATCCCGGGGTATTAGCACACTCGGAATATACCCGGATGTGGCAAAAAATGGAACCGGGTCCGGGTGGTCATTTTATCTAATGAGTCACTCCCAATGCGGAGAAGAAGAGAAATGGACATTTAAAAAAATAATAATTTTTTGTAGTTGGCTAATTGTTACTCTTGGTGCTTCTTTTCAATCATTTGCAAAAGCCTGGTTCCGATAGGGTCAAACCCTGGTTCCGATAGGGTCAAACCCTGGTTCCGATAGGGTCAAACCCTGGTTCCGATAGGGTCAAACCCTGGTTCCGATAGGGTCAAAACCCTGATTCCGATAGGGTCAAAACCCTGGTTCCGATAGGGTCAAAACCCTGGTTCCGATAGGGTCAAAACCCTGGTTCCGATAGGGTCAAAACCCTGGTTCCGATAGGGTCAAAACCCTGGTTCCGATTGGGCCACAACCCTGGTTCCGATAGGGTCAAACCCTGGTTCCGATAGGGTCAAAACCCTGGTTCCGATAGGGTCAAAACCCTGGTTCCGATAGAGTCAAAACCCTGGTTCCGATAGGGTCAAACCCTGGTTCCGATAGGGTCAAAACCCTGGTTAGGGACACATTTAGGAAATATTTTCATTATTTTTAACGTTATATTCTTTATTTTACGGGTCGCGGCAACCAAGATGGCGGCCATGGTAAAAAGAACGGGGCACTAATCTCTACCGAATTACCGTGTAGTTTTTACAAGTATTAAAATCCCTGAATATCATTGTCTAGGTGTAAACGTATGATTGAATCGGGAGTTCAGTAAAGCGCGAAATATAAAATTCCTGATAACTGCGCTAAATGAGATTCTTTAAAATACGACAAGTGCGTTGGGTGCGTCATATTTTCTTTTGTTTTCCGGAAATATGGTGTCATAAAACGTATAAATATGCGGTGTAAAAAAAGTGGTGGGGGTGGGGGGCATTAGAATATTTAATATAGTTCAGAGGCGGTGGTGAACGTCGTGGTGTGGGGTAGCACTAATTGGGAATCTTAAAGTGAGTTATTTGAATGCATGTTTCGTCAAAAAACTTTAGTAGATGGGATGTGTGTGTGTGTGAGTTTGTGTGTGTGAGTGGTGTGTATGTGTGTCATTTCTAAGTTCTGTCATAGAATTCATTAGTTCGTAACGTGATTTAACACTCAGTTCATAAGTGTAACGGTTGGCTTTACTGGAGGAAGGCTACACCGTGAGGGTGTCGCCATAATGGAGATATCAGCAGGCGTGACATTAGTAGGTGTTCGTTGTTATCAGAAAACTGCTTCACTGCCACTAACCAGCGACCCCAGCACCACTAAGGCATATCTAGCAGCTCCCAGCCGTGTTTGATTTTTGCCACTTTTATAGGTAAGGGTGAAACACATTACAGACCATGAGAAGATAAACGCTTGATTGCTTCAACATCCGGACTCAGACTTGCCGGGTATTTTCTAAAAATGCCCGAATCAAGACTGGGCGTTTTAAAAAACAACAACTGCAGCGGACCAGTCCTAATATTTAAATCATGTGAGTACTTAACACTGGAGAATTGGGATGATGTATGTATGCAGCATGTACAATGTTCTATTTAAGAAACTGTCCACGTGTACAAAATGATCTTATCCTGAGTGTGTCCATGCCCCGATACAATAGAATCAATAAATACGAAAAGGAAAACACTAATGATATGAGTATTGATCATTGACTTTCGTTAATCGTGTTAGACTGATGAGGTTGACCGGGGGGGGGGGGAACAAGGGAGAGGGATGGGTTGCATGGCCTTGTGTTTTGACCTTAATCAAATAGCTGAGTTTATTTAATGCAAATGGCGTCTGGCCGCGAAATTCGAAGTGGACTTCCAAAATGAACGAGGAGCTAAGTAGACAACAGGGATGCAGTAAACTCAAAGGTATTCAAGTTCAATGTGTAATTTAGTATACGGGGCTTGAAGAGGCTTGAAGGCGCGTGAAGGGACTTGAAGGGAATTGAAGGGGCTTGAAAGGACTTGCAGGGACTTGAAGGGAATTGAAGGGGCGTGAAGGGACTTGAAGGGAATTGAAGGGACTTGAAGGGAATTGAAGGGGCTTGAAGGGACTTGAAGGGACTTGAAGGGGCTTGAAGGGACTTGCAGGGATTTGAAGGGAATTGAAGGGGCTTGAGGGGACTTGCTGGAAATTGAAGGGACTTGAAGTGACATGAAGGGAATTGAAGGGACTTGAAAGGATTTGAAGGGACTTGAAGGGAATTGAAGGGACTTGAAGGGAATTGAAGGGACTTGAAGGAACTTGAAGGGACTTGAAGACACTTGAAGGGAATTGAAGAGGCTTGAAAGGACTTGAAGGGAATTGAAGGGGCTGGAATGGAATTGAAGGGATGTGAAGGGGCTTGAAGGGACTTGAAGGGGCTTGAAGGGACTTGAAGGGAATTGAAGGGAATTGAAGGGAATTGAAGGGACTTGAACTTGAAGGGAATTGAAGGAAATTGAAGGGGCTTGAAGGGAATTGAAGGGGCTTGAAGGGACTTGAAGGGAATTGAAGGGGCTTGAAGGGACTTGAAGGGAATTGAAGGGATTTGAAGGGAATTGAAGGGGCTTGAGGGTACTAGCTGGAAATTGAAGGGACTTGAAGGGACATGAAGGGAATTGAAGGGACTTGAAAGGATTTGAAGGGACTTGAAGGGAATTGAAGGGGCTTGAAGGGAATTGAAGGGACTTGAAGGAACTTGAAGGGACTTGAAGACACTTGAAGGGAATTGAAGGGACTTGAATGGAATTGAAGGGATGTGAAGGGGCTTGAAGGGACTTGAAGGGAATTGTAGGGAATTGAAGGGACTTGAACTTGAATGGAATTGAAGGGACTTGAAGGGAATTGAATGGACTTGAACTTGAAGGGAATTGAAAGGACTTGAACGGTCTTGAATGGCATTTGAAAAAAAAAAATCTGATTTTTAAAAAATGTAACTGCTCAGATCCTACGATTAGAGGAGGAGGGCTGCAAGAGGAGGTTAGCAGGAGTATGGTTGGAAGAGTTGAGGGAGGAGGGCTGCAGCAGGAGGGTAGGAGGAGGGTAGCAGGGGGAAGGTTGCAGGAGGAGGTGTGCAGGAGGTGGGTTGAAGGAGGGGGGTTGAAGGTGGAGGGTAGCAGGGGGAAGGTTGCAGGAGGTGGGTTGCGCGAGGTGGGTTGCAGGAGGAGGGTTGAAGGAGGAGGGTAGGAGGAGGTGGGTTGCAGGAGGTGGGTTGCAGGAGGTGGGTTGCAGGAGGTGGGTTGTAGGAAGTGGGTTGCAGGAGGTGGGTTGAAGGAGGAGGGTAGGAGAAGGGTAGCAGGGGGAAGGTTGCGGAAGGTGGGTTGCAGGAGGAGGCTTGAAGGAGGAGGGTAGCTGAAGGTGGGTTGCGGGAGGTGGGTTGCGGGAGGTGGGTTGCGGGAGGTGGGTTGCAGGAGGAGGCTTGAAGGAGGAGGGTAGCAGAAGGTGGGTTGCGGGATGTGGGTTGCGGGGGTCGGGTTGCAGGAGGAGGCTTGAAGGATGAGGGTTACAGGAGGTGCGTTGCAGGAGGAGGGTTGCGGGAGGAGGGTTACAGGATTTGCATTAAATGGGTTATTTATAGATTCATTTCTGTAGGCAAAGTTGAATGAGAATTCAAAATAAAAGTCAAATCAGCAACACGTGTCTTTTGATGTTAACAACACGTGTCTTTTGATGTTAACAACACGTGTCTTTTGATGTTAACAACACGTGTCTTTTGATGTTAACAACACGTGTCTTTTGATGTTAACAACACGTGTCTTTTGATGTTAACAACACGTGTCTTTTGATGTTAGAACATTTTGTGGAGACGTAGCAAGATGATCTAAGACAAAACATCAATATTATTTCCGGACTTGAGAGTCGGGCCTCAGTCCAGCGCCTGTTGATGAAGTCACATCCGGGCCATAAATCGTCTGCTGAGCGTTGGATTATGAGGCCAAGATGTAGGCCGCGTGGTTAGAGCGACTCGGTCCTGATCGTTCGTTCGCCAGTGCATCTCTACATTGATTGATCTATCGACAACTGTAAGGTCTTTAAGCCAGTGGTTCTCACATTTTTGGGGGCCTTCGCCCCCTTGGTACCATAAATCCATCCCTAGTGCGCCCGCCCTCCGACCCCCCCCCCCCACAAATTAATATAATATATATAAATATATATATATATATATATATATATATATATATATTCATGACAGTAAGACACATAACACACTAAAGGTTAAAGCGCTGTTTGTGGTTAAACTGTTAGTTAAAATTATTTTTTTTAAAAAATGAATTCAGTAATATATTGATTTACTTGGTCCATCAACACTACATCTTTTAAAAAAGAATTATGATTAGCCAAATAGTTAATGGAAACATATTTCTACATCACTCAATTATGCTTACTGTACAGAGGGCTTCATAAAGTAGTAGGATTTGTTCAGTCTGGTTTAACGTAACCTTACAACACTCTTTAGAGGTCGTCCATTAATTATGTCAACAAAATAGTGCGGGGGGGGGGGGGGTGGACATGTTTGACAATTGTTTACAAGGGGCATCGGGGGGAGGGGGGTAGATTAGTTGATGTCAACAATCATATTTTCTCTATTAAAATTATAATCTTAAAAATTGACTTGTTTTTGCATTATTTTAAAAAACTGCGATGAGTTTTAATTGAAATAGTAACATAATTTTTATGCTTTTAACAAGATTTATTGAATGTGTGTCTGTCTGTCTGTGCACTGCTGATGGCTGGTCAGAATGTTAGCACACTTTGGTAGTGCAAGAGAAGCTAAATGTTGACTTCTCTTTGCCTGTAGATTGTGTTTGTCGCAAATGACTAGGGCGGTATGTGTGCGATCGTGTTGCAGGTATGGAACAAGGACAAGGTTAAAGTGTCATGCGCAGACAGGATAAATGATATGGATAGAGTAGGAATACGATATTTTGAGAGTTAGGTGAAAGTAAAGTGAGTAACAATAATAAAGTTCGCTGCTTGAACGGATCTGCAAATCTATAACATCTATTTTGACTCACAAGTCATGTTGAAATAGCATGTTCAAAAGCACCGACAATTTATAAGAAATTACCATCTGCTCCTCAACAAAAAAGGATTCGACCAATGCAAGTAGCTGCCAGGAGACAGAGAGAGCTTATTGCAATTATTGCTCACACTGACAATGCTTCTATTTAAAGTGCTGAATGGTTAGGTGAGAATGGTGTTGACTTGTCTGGTATATCAGTTCCCCAAGGTGAAAATAATAACACCTGGCAACTCCCTGTGAAGTGGGTAGCAGCTATAGAAGCTATGCTGACAATAATCCTACTTACACGTCCACAAACAATGATATTTAGTCTTTAGCTTAACAACCTTTTCATTGATTCTGCATTATAAAATTTAAGGTGAAAACATTTTTAAAAGATGCAATAAAATGTTTTTTCTGCGGTACAATTTTGTGTTTTTAAAATAGGTCAGCACAAAGTTAAATGTTGACTATTTATAATAATTTATATATTTATTTATATTAATTATTATGATTATTTTTTTCTTTGCTTAAAAATTGTTGACGTAATTAATGGACGCCACGTTAGTCAACCACTTTCACAAATTTGGATTATATTTCTTTGTACTTAATGAAGCAAAACAGTGCTTCTTTAACACTTTCCACAGTGCTCGATAACGGCTTTAAATAATAATTATTTTTTAAAAAAATAACTTCAAAATGCAGGTATGTATTTTGGTGCATTCTTGAAGTCGATGTTTCTTTCAGACAATTGGGGAAGTGGAATTTCAGCCTTTCAGGTGGGAAGTGACAAAAATTAGCCATAATAACTATCAGGTTTATCTAACCCGTTCACAGCCCATCATGACCTAAATTCATACCAGATGTGACACCCTTGAGGATATTCTTTTGCACTAACTTAGTCTCGTCCTTAAATCTTAAAGTGCCCAGAAATGTTTTTGATAAATTTATAAATGCAAGTGTGCATTATATACTAAATCGGAATGTAACGGAAGAGATGTTAGTTAAAAA
Organism: Omphiscola glabra; assembly: GCA_964017045.1. NCBI lineage: Eukaryota > Metazoa > Mollusca > Gastropoda > Lymnaeidae > Omphiscola > Omphiscola glabra. The sequence continues at coordinate 51,424,546 of OZ024795.1, read as the reverse complement.
TGTAGTTGTCAATTGACCTCAAAGCCATCGTGTGGTACTGAAACCACGACGGCTGCAGGGGAAGGGGGGGGGCTCGGCTATTTTAAGGGCTTAAAGTTGTGATTCGAATAATGTTTAAATTATCAACTTTGATTGCAAGATGGGGAGGACAAAACAGAAAAGATCCTCAAATCGACAGCGCTGCTTGACCTGGTTGTGTTACACAATTATTTTTTTAAATTTTACTAAATAATAGTGTGGTTTTTTTTAAGTAAAGTAATTAATAAATAAATGAATTATCTTAAGAAAACATGAGGTATTTACAAAAGACATGATATATTTATTTGTGTGTGATTTTTATCTGAGGAACATCTTATAAAAATTAAGTATAAATTTCCCAATATTAAATTGATTGAAGTGCTTATTTCGAATTTCAAACTATTATAACTTTCTTCAGATAAATTACAAAAAGCCACTTCGATATAGACTACCGTAACACATTTAAACAGTGCAACAAAAAAATCCATATAATTTATTTCAAAATTGACGATTTATAAAGAATTTTTTTTATTTCAAACTTATACCAAAATTTAAAAAATGGTTAAGAACCGCTGCTATAACAAGAATACCCTTAAATGTACGGATCGTGAAATGAATCGAGCGGTAGCCACCAGAACAGTGTCTTACAGTAGCAGTTTACCACCAGAGCAATGTCCCACCATAACATTTTGCCACCAGAACAAGGTGTCACGAGACAGAGCAGGGTGTCATCAGAGTAGGCTGAAAAAAGAAAATGTTGCCACCAGCTAAGGGCGTCATCAGAGCAGGTTGCAAAGAGAAAAGGTTGCCACCAGCTAAGGGTGTCATCAGAGTGGGTTGTGTAAACAGAAAAGGTTGCCACCAGCTAAGGGCGTCATCAGAGCAGGTTGCAAAGAGAAAAGGTTGCCACCAGCTAAGGGTGTCATCAGAGTAGGTTGCAAACAGAAAAGGTTTCCCCCAGCTCAGGGTGTCATCAGAGTAGGTTGCAAACAGAAAAGGTTGCCCCCAGCTCAGGGTGTCATCAGAGTAGGTTGCAAAAAGAAAAGGTTGCCACCAGCTCAGGGTGCCATCAGAGTAGGTTGCAAACAGAAAAGGTTGCCACCAGCTCAAGGTGCCATCAGAGTAGGTTGCAAACAGAAAAGGTTTCCCCCAGCTCAAGGTGCCATCAGAGTAGGTTGCAAACAGAAAAGGTTGCCACCAGCTCAAGGTGTCATCAGAGTAGGTTGCAAACAGAAAAGGTTGCCACCAGCTCAGGGTGTCATCAGAGTAGGTTGCAAACAGAAAAGATTGCAACCAGCTCAGGGTGTCAGAGTAGGTTCCAAAAAGAAAAGGTTGCCACCAGCTCAGGGTGTCATCAGAGTAGGTTGCAAACAGAAAAGGTTGCGACCAGCTCAGGGTGTCATCAGAGTAGGTTCCAAAAAGAAAAGGTTGCCCCCAGCTCAGGGTGTCCTCAGAGTAGGTTGCAAACAGAAAATGTTGCCCCCAGCTCAAGGTGTGTGGAAATAGTAGAAATCGTAAAACATGCATTCGTTGGAGCAATCTTATTACGCAAATGTTCTTGAAGTAGTTGTTGTTTTCCAAATGCCTGTAACTGTAAGTACTGTAACTTGTAACGTAACTTTCTTGCGACAAACCTATTAAGTGCATACCACGCAAGGATTTAGTGCTATATACGCACCACACGTCGATTTAGTGCTACACATCACGCATGGATTTAGTGCTACGCATCACGCATGGATTTAGTGCTACGCATCACGCATGGATTTAGTGCTACACATCACGCATGGATATAGTGCTACACATCACGCATGGATTTAGTGCTACACATCACGCATGAATTTAGTGCTACACATCACGCATGGATTTGGTGCTACACAACGCGCACGAATTTAGTGCTACACATCGCGCATGGATTTAGCGCTACACACCACGCATGGATTTAGTGCTATATACGCACCACACGTCGATTTAGTGCTACACACCACGCAAAGATTCGTGGATTTATCAGCCTTTCTTAAACATGAATGGAAAAAAAGGTCCATTCTTCTTCTTTCTAACTATAAGCAAGGCAGTATTACGTCACACAGTAGCAAAGTGCAAACACACAGATGGCAGTTGGCTTACCTTACACTTTGGCTCTAAGGTCAGACAGTTTTAATCTGTTTGGCTGTTTTCCGTGAGAAAATAAATTTCCGTGGCTGAGCATGGTATGTTGGTTGAGTAACCATGGTGCTGTATATATATATTGTGCAGACCCCTACTTCCATTTTAATTTTTAAACTCATTGTATACCCTGTCTCGTTTAACACTGGGCGTAACTAAGGTGGGGCCGTTAAATTTCAGGAGAGGGGTTTTGTTAAAAATAATTCCATCTAAGCCACTTTTGATAAACTGCACAATTTAATTTTTTTTTTAAATTGAAAAACGATGTTTAAGTTTAAGCCATCAGCGTTACCGGCACCAGGTGTCATCCTGGTGCTAAATTTGTTGACACGCTTGGGCAATAGTTCAAAATGCAAAGCTGCAGTCTTCTTTATTTTGTGTGTGGGTTTGACCACTTGCACAAGCCGCACATATTGAAAAAAGACTTATCTTTTGAATACCTCATTACAAATGATCCTACATTTACCGGTCACGTTGTCTTGGCCAGTCAGTTAAATAAAAAGATCGCGCCGCTATTCCCGTTTTGCAAGCCGAAGTGTTGAAACCTCAAAATGGATTTTCCACACCGGCAACTCTAAATCGGGTTCTAGCACAAAACTTTTGTGAATTGTTTAATTTAAGATTTTAATTAAACTACCACGAAAAACTAAGTTTTACGTATAAATCCTTTACACCAGGCCTGCACAACTCAAAATGTAAGACGGGCCGTAATACTTTAGGAAAACCTTGTACGAGCCGAGAAAAAATAGGACAGGGAGGAGGCTGTAAAGAAAATAATAAAAATAGAATAATACGTCACTTCGCAGGCCACAAAGTGGGTGCTGGCGGGCTACATGCGGCCCGCGAGTTGTGCAGGCCTGCTTTACATGAATGTTTAATTTTATATTAATATTCTAATGTTCCACCCGCTTTTACAACACAGATTTATTACAATTACATCAAATACTTCAGAAAAACAAAAGAAAATATTGCACACCAAACGCACTTGCAATAGTTTTTAAAATCTCATGGGAATTTTATGTAACTGATTTTTTGGGGTTTGGGGCTGAAAAAGATTTATTTGATATGATCAAATCTGCCAGCATCACATTCATAGTATACATGGCTCAAGGCAGATATATTCGACGTGATCAAATCTGCCAGCATCACATTCATAGTATACATGGCTCAAGGCAGATATATTCGACGTGATCAAATCTGCCAGCATCACATTCATAGTATACATGGCTCAAGGCAGATATATTCGACGTGATCAAATCTGCCAACATCATATTCATAGTATACAAAGTTCAAGGCAGATATATTCGACGTGATCAAATCTGCCAACATCACATTCATAGTATACATGGCTCAAGGCAGATATATTCGACGTGATCAAATCTGCCAGCATCACATTCATAGTATACATGGCTCAAGGCAGATATATTCGACGTGATCAGATCCGCCAACATGGCAACCGGGTGCCATAGTGACTACGTGGCTCAAACTCTAAGCAAATATATTTCATGTCTTCACCCGATCAAACCGGTTTATTTCAAAACTAATGTACCCGGGTATACAAAACCATGGGAGTTAATTCAACCTGTAGTCTTATATTACTACTCTTTAATTAATATAATTTTTTTTTCAAGTCTTAAACTTTAATTAAAAACTTTGGTTTGTCACATGCTGGCAATGTTCACACACAATCAACAATATGATAACCCAACTTCGGCAATCGCACAGCACTCCCTCCAACATGGCAAAAGCCAGACACTTACTGTTTTCTATGTCTTTCTTGGGTTGTTGTGTCCTGTCTTCATTTCAAGCTTCAACATACCTTGTTGTCCTATTGAAATATAGCTGCCTTCCAATTCAACATACCTTGTTGTCCTATTGAAATATAGCTGCCTTCCACTTCAACATACCTTGTTGTACTATTGAAATATAGCAGCCTTCCACTTCAACATACCTTGTTGTCCTATTGAAATATAGCTGCCTTCCACTTCAACATACCTTGTTGTCCTATTGAAATATAGCTGCCTTCCACTTCAACATACCTTGTTGTACTATTGAAATATAGCAGCCTTCCACTTCAACATACCTTGTTGTACTATTGAAATATAGCTGCCTTCCACATACCTTGTTGTACTATTGAAATATAGCTGCCTTCCACTTCAACATACCTTGTTGTACTATTGAAATATAGCTGCCTTCCACTTCAACATACCTTGTTGTACTATTGAAATATAACTGCCTTCCACATTTTGTTACCAATGTTACTGCTTGCTAAAATCTCATTGCTAAAAAATGCACAATCTCAAATATGTTTCCTTTACTTTGTGGGCTTCCAGCGGTTTTAATTTTAACCCTTTCCGCGGCAACTGGGTGTAAAACGCCCGGAGACAGGCTTTGATTGTTGTGAGAGAAATCGTAGTCTCTGGGAATATTCCAACATTTCTCTTTGCTGGCAAAGGACTTGCATTTTCTTTGCCGAGATATGGGCAGACTCTAAGCCTAAGAGAATAGTTTGAAAACAATTCGCAGAACCAGAAGATTTGTATTCCATATTTGTCGGGCTTGCTTGGCACATATTGAATAAATCTGCATCGCCCTCTGAAACCAACGAATTGCTCACCTACTATGATGTTCTCTCCAGGAAAAAAGTACTTTGCCAAATTACTCAGGAATGCTTCTCATACATCTCTTATTAAGGGATCAAAGATGTCACAAGCTGGAAAGGAATGATCAACTATCATTGTTGTCAAAGTCAATATGAATCTCTTCATTGAAAATGCTGCCCTAAAAAGAGGATTTCCATCAATAGGGCTGAATAAAAATTCCACTGAAATGCTGTTGAGGTGAAGAGCACCAATGAGTTGTAGGCAGAAAATGAAAGCCCCTTGCCATTTGTTTTCTTTTACTTTCTTGCCTTCCCTGTTGCTGCAGTCAGCTATTATTTGCATCATTTTCATTAATGTACAGAACAAACGGTTCAGTCGGAGAAACTACGGGATCTGTAAAAGGAGTTTGGTTACAAGGGAACTAAATCATGCCACATTATAAAAAAGAAAATAACATAAAGAGAGCCAGAGGCGTAGCTAGGGTGTTTGGCACGTGGGGACAAGTTTCATTTTAAAGAGCCTCCCTTTCTTTTTTCAACTCTCAAGCCCATTATTTTCATCAATAAAATAATATCAAAGCATATTTTGACGCTTCTAACTATTCTGACGTCCAGGGACATCTATCCCCCTCTGTCCCCCTTAGCTACACCTCTGAAGAGAACCATTCCCTGTGATATAAGACTATGGGTGTAATCCACCCAGTTGCCAGGAATTGCTAGAAACAGTTTTTTCCATTATAATAAGTGTACAGGGTGTGCCGCACCCAGTTGCAGCGGACAGGATATACAATATGTTGCAGCGGAAAGGGTTAAACGTAAGACTATCTAGTTAACATTAGAGATATTGCACTATACAACAACACAAGACAAAAAAAATTAATTCAAACCCATATAACTTTAGATATGAAAGATATATATTGATGACCCAAAAAAAATATTTACAAATAATTCATGAAAAATATCAAATCAAGTACCGGAAACAAAAAAATTGTATTTGTAATTTGTGCTCCTTAGGCAAAGCCAATAATTAGAAATTTGTATAAATGCATCTCTGAACAAGTCCAACAATGAAAGCTGTCCAATACAACAAGTCTTAGTCCGACTTCTTAAATGCGACTGCTGCTTTCACAGAGTGGATTGATGTGGAGAAGGACTTGAGTTTGACTTCTTCCGAGTTGATGATGAGATGTGGCCCGGTCTCGCCCCATTGTTCTGGCACATCGAGATCCTTGTCTGTGTACACCAAAATATTGAAGCTGCCTGTAGAAAAAGAAATGAAAGAATGAAACATTTTATATGTTAAGAATTATTTTGAATGCAACAGGATACAAAAGGGAGGGAACCAATAGATTTAAAAAAAAATAATCTAAGCACAGTTGATAAAGTTCCATTTAAAAAAAACAACAACCTAACCAGTAAATTATGGTGTTAGCTGTATAACTTTAAACAAAAACAACCAAAAAACTAAACGAATAAAATACTATTGTAAAAGCAATGTAAACATTTGTCAATAAACTGCTTATGAAGTTACCTACTAGAATTATTTCAACTTAGTTTTTTAATTGCTTATTTAAAAAAAAGATAAATGTTTGATTTCCCATAAATAATTACGTTTTGCAAGGCTTTTTTTGTCTGTCAATATTACTTATTATGCTTATAAAGTCCTTGACAAAAAGTATTGACCCGTATATCATTCACTTTCTGTGGTGTCACGGCTAATACATTCATCATTAAAAAAGGCAAATGATTTAATGTAGGGTACTACATTTCTATCTGTGTGTTTTTATCAGGGCTTTGTTGTGATTAATTTGAAGTGAAATTTGCTCAATTTTTTGACCGCCATAATGTCCCAATCAGAAGTGTCCCCCCCCCCCCCCCCCTGCAAAAACCAAAAGACTTCTTTACTGGAATTATTTCAAATGTATTAAAATGAAAGCAATGATTTCAGAGATATTCCACATGCTTGAAAGCATTAGCTCTAGCGGTGATGGTGAAATAAGAGTTATGTTAAGTACTATATTAATATGGAGAATTTAATCTCTTATTTAGGTGTATGGCTCGTTCTAAACAGTACACAACAAAAGACGATACCAAATGATAAATACAATAACAAAGAATACGATACTCAAACCAGGGCCAATTACAATTAAAAAGTTTTAATATGTTAATATTAATAAATTACAAAATCATAAGAAAATATAATAAAAATATGGACTTACAGCATAATGTTTGGCTGGGACCGGTACGATGTTAATAAAATACAATGTGCAAAGGTGGTACAATGATGAAAATAAAATCTACACACACACATTGAACAAAGCTCTGTCTCGTAGCACAAATAACACACGTGATAAATGATTTGCCTCCCTCTCATTCAATCTATCGGCCTCTTATAGTCGTTTTCTACAGATGTCTCTGGAACCGCCTTACGCATTGTACTCGCTTCTGGCTTTTTCTTTAAGTTTCTACCATATTCGAAACGAACAGATAATGGATTTGTCAACTTGTAGCCGAGGTCAAAGGGAGACTATTTTTGGCTACCCACACCCTAATACTAGCGCAGTACAACCTAATTTGGGTCAAACAAAGTTCACAGCACGTGGAAAGAATGAAGTAAACAAGTCACCTACATAACAGTCAGATATTGAGTTTTAGCCCTGATCTTAGTCATATTGCTACAGACAAATTTGTTATGGGAAAGGGTGGAAATTGAACAAAAAAGACAAAGATTGGATCCCCAAAACCTACACTAAAAAGATTCAAAGACATTTATGTTTGTGTTTGTTCTAGAGTATACAATAATAGAACATAAATTTAATAACTTCAATTGAAAAGGAGTTTTGAACTCATTTTGTGCCTTCCAACTTGTATTTTGTATGACAGAAATTTGAATGTAGTGAATGAAAAAAATTACACAATGTTACAGTTGTCAATGTAAGTAGTAACAATAAATTGACATTTTCTGAAAGAATATTGCTTCTAGTATCTCAAAAACGTAGTGCAGAAGACAGAGAGGAATGGAGAAGGATAGTTTTCATATCATCTGTGGCGCCCCAACGGTCCATGAACTAAGGGACATAATGATGATGATAATTTCAAAAACTTGAACAATTTATGGAGTATTAACTTGGGTTGAATTCAGAAGTTGAGGAGTACAATTATACTCTCTCTCTAAGGGTCAAGGTCAAAATGAACATTCCTAATGTAAAAATAGATAGATGATATCTACATTCTACACTCACATGTTGATTCAAGCAGAGGCAAAAATGTGACAGAGGCTGTGATTTGACGTATGACTGAACGAATGCCTTCTTTAATATCTTTGTCAGAGACATCACGTTTCCTAGTAAAAGAAAAAAACATAATAAATACAAGACATGGGAATATTAGAAGGTCTATTAACAATAAATCTACTAATCTATTCATTAAGAGTAAAAGTTAAATATACTACTATATTGCATTTACACAAAATTAATTTATTAATTCGAATAGAAATTGGTAAGCTATTTACATAACATTTAATTTTTAGCAAACATAATTTTCCAGTTATTAGAGTAAAATTAGTAAAAGCAAAAGTTACATAAAATATTTTTAAAGAACATTTATTAAAAGGACTATTACGTTGTGGCTGTGACTGTCTTGTCACACTCTATGTCAAACTGCCACCGTTCAACAACTTCATTCGTAGCAATATCTGTGATGACCAGCACCAGTTTTGCAACAGACAAATCAGTAAGCCATGCTGTAAAAATTAAATAATATTAAACACATGTATACATTTTTAATAAAATTTTGAATAAGATATTTCTAGAGATAAGTTAACAAAATTATTTTTCAGTAATCTGAAGCAGATTTAACTACAATTAAACAGTGTAATTTATCGCCTTCATAAATTTGTTGGTGTAGTAGTGTGATTGTGTGATGGTGGTTGTGGCAAGCCGGAGGGTGGATTGTGTGTGTGAAACACTTTTAAAACCCTGCTTGCAGCACACACAAAAAAACTGTAGTAGGTGGGGTGTTGGTGGTATGATGATGAGGCCGTGGTTCTACTGATATACACTAAAGAAATTCAGGTCCTGAGGAATATAGCTTTATTATCAACTTATTATGAAGTCTAACTCTAAAGAAACCGCTAAAGGAAAATCTAAGGAAAAAGTCTACTATGAAGAGCAAGTAAAGAAAAAAGGACAATATCTGAAAAGAAACAAATAGTGCAAGTTAACAATGTCTAGTAATGCTTGTGAAAAAGTAGGTTCCTCTTACCTAAATCATTTTTATTTTAGTAGTTACTTAAATATAAAATTGTTTTATAATTTATTTTTGCAATCTATTTGTTTAAATAAGTCCAAAACAGGGGCCGGTACACCGAAATGGTGTGTGTTTATTAATATAAAATGTGCGTTTATGCCAAGAATTAAAATAATCGCTAATTGAATGAAGAATTAAGTACATTTGTGGTACATCTGATGGGCCACAACATTTAACATGGTGGACCACCCAAAAATGCATTAAGCCTAGGAGCCTAATTTTATTTTCCGATAACATATTGTGGACTAAAACTACCTCAAGCTGTTGAGAGAAGGGAAGAGAAGTGATGGAACAAAACTGGGGCATTCAAATTTTACAGCTGCTTAGTGACTTCTAAAAATAGATTTCAAATGTGGCTTACTAAATGTTATAAAATATCTCAAAATCTAACGCTGCTGTGCTGAGCAGTTGAGAATACATTTTTAAAAAATATATGTAGTCTTGAAAAAGGAGTGCCGATTCCATGCCGATGGTAACATTTGATAATCATCCATGCAATGGGCATATCCTTCAATTGCAATGGAGCTAAATTGAATGCCATAGCTGATAAAACAATAGGACAGCTACATATAACGTAAGCATACAAATTGAGTCTAATGGGACCCGGGTGCGAATGGCTGCGCTGCGTGTCCAGGTCCATTTTGACAAAATGCTATTCGAATGTCATTTGTGGTAGTTTATTTTAGTTAAACTGAAGAATTAAGTTTACAAACATATAGTCCATTCAGTTATCTTTCATTTGATACCTCATTTTGTCTTACAAACCCAACAATAATATTTTAAATAGTTTTTAAATCCCAACCTCTCACTTCTGGTACCTGGGTTTGAATAGCCACTTGCATGAAATAATGTTGGAGGTGAAAGAAAGGATAACAGCAGGCAACCGTTCCTATTTCAGCCTACAGAAGCTACTGGGAAGCAAAAACCTCTCAAGAGGAACAAAGACAATATACACCACTATCATAAGACCAGTTGAAGCTTACTGTAGTGAGACTCTGACCTTATCAGAAAAACAGAGAACCTTCTCAATACATGGGAGAGGGAAATCCTCAGAAAAATATACAGCTCAGTGATGGAAAATGATGTCTCGAGAATCCGTGCAAACCACAGGCCAAACCAATTGTACAAAGACCCACCCCTGGTCGCAACAATATAATAAGGCAGACTGTGCTGGGCAGGACATATTGAAAGGATGTCAGAATGTAGAGCAGCAAAAGTGATATACACGCAGTAACCTAGGGGCAGACGACTCACCGGTCGCCCAAGGGTGAGATGGATCGCTGATGTAGAGAAGGATTAACACCAGTTGGGGGTTCGCACATGGAGGCGGAAAGCCATGGATCGTTCCGAATGGAAGGATGTGGTGGAGCAGGGCAGGGCCCTACATGGGCTGTAGCGACACTGATGATGATATTTGAGGGGGGGCGGTGTCTAACTTTTAGTGACGATGGGGGAAGGGGGTAAAAAAAAATCAGCAAAATTTGTGTGACATCATTTATGGATGTCCCTTAATGCTTTGTGTTTATATTTAGCTAGTAAAAGCACACTGTAGTCCCCCATGCATTTTTCCATGCTGGTGAAATGATTATTTGGACCCGTGACCAACTTCCCTCACCCTATGAAGGAAAAAATTAAAGAGTGGTAGGGGGACGTAGTATGGCGATACCAAACTTTTGTAGTAAAAAAATTGTACCGTGGATAGATTGTTAAGGAGATAGAGCTGCCTTGCAAATTTTAAAAACAGATTTAAAATGACACTAACTAGATATTATAAAATATTTCAAAATCCTACGTTCCTACAGTTTAAAATGCATTTTATAAAACAAAAATAAACATCCCTAGTTTTCTCAGATTTCACAATTGCAGAGGGATCAGACTAATCTAATAGTCCTAATTATGTCATAAAACAACAGCACACGCATGGTAGAAGACAAAGGCCTATGGTCAAATGAAGTTGCGACACACAATGAACAATATGACAAATAATCATCACTTCATTACTCTGAAACGTTGCGGTGATATTTTTATAGCCATTGACAATCCACCATATCCAGTACCCATGTGCCCCGTATGCCAAATCTCCTCAATCAACAACCACTACCTCCCCTCTCAGTGCGTATGTAATTTAATTATAGTAAACATCTCCCCCACATCCACGCCCTTCTGCCCCAGTAAACCTCACCCACACATCCACGCCCTTCTACCCTAGTAAACCTCACCCCCACCTCCACACCCTTCTACCCCAGGAAATATCACCCCACATCCACGCCCGTCTACCTCAGTAAAGCTCACCCCCACACTAACGCCCTTCTACCCCAGTAAACAACACATCAGCTCTGTAGAAGCTAGGATGAAATGTTTGTGTGGCCATAACAAAGGGGGGATTTGCATACAATCATAAAACACATCTCAAAATCGTACATTGAATGCCAAAATCGTAAGAGTAAACAGATATGTCAGACATATCTAGGTGTTGAAATTCTCAATTTTTTATATCTGTTTTTAATATAAGCTCATCATTATAATTCTATACAATTTTGGCCATCACACATTTCACAAGACTTAACCAAAATTACAAACAATAAAACCTACTTTTCAGTTGTGTAATGATTTTATCTAAGAATGCCTGCAGCTCCTTATCACAAGTCACAAGCATGGTCACACCCCACTGCTGGGTGTGAGTGAAGGTTTCTGGTGGATAAAGTCCTCGTTGATACAGGATACTATTTAAACCATAGTCTGCAAAGACAAAGTAAGAAAATCAAAAAGTTTTTTTTTTTAAACCAACTGCAATAAGCTAACACAAATATCTGATATGTCATGTTTTTTTTTCTAAAAGAAAATTAGAAGAACATAGAAATATAAAAAAAATAATTTTAATATATATATATATTTTTTAAAAACTAACTGACCTTTATTTGTCATTGTTATAGTTATACAGACTGTTTACCCTCAAACTCTTAAAATTGTAAAATATCATCACAAATCATTCAATACATTATCTTAATAGTAAAAAATAAACATACAGTATATTTAATTTATAATCCATACACCTCAAAATCGTACATTGTACGCCAAAATCGTAAGAGTAAACAGGTCTGGTTATAGCTCTCACACTTTTAAATGAAGATCTCATTAGGGTTGTAGATATATTTTTTTTTATATATTATGACTTTTTTCTTAGCAAGGTCTGGCAATTTATAGTCATGAGTAAAACTTAATGTTATAATTTTTCATAAGATGTTACTATGCCTATTGCCTATTTTTACAGTGATGCCTTCCTTATTTTTAGCGTAATATACAAAATAAATAGTTCAGTGTTAAAAGTATTGCATTCAAAATGATCACGCTACACATTGTTATTATAATTGACTAGATATTGGGAATTGAGAAACATCTTAACTTGTTAAAATAGCAAGATTATCACTACCAGTACCTTAACAATAAATTATTTACAACTTAGAGGTAACAGAAGTAGAAGTGAATACTTTTACTGTATTTTTCTTTCTCTAAGGTAATTAACATCCATGATGTTAATTTATGATAAAAGAGTCTTTAAAAATCTAAGCTTAAAACAAAAAAAGCAAGTAGAACCAAATATTTATATTTGAACCAAGAACTGTAATTTAAATGATTTTTTTTTTTAAAAACCAAACCAGAGCTGTAATTATGAGAACAATCAAACTCGAAACAAAAACATGGCAGATTTTTTTATTACTATTACCCAGATCATATGGAAATGATCATGGAATCATCTCATATTCCTAGAGCAGTAAATACGGAGAAGGAATGGCCACCCACTGAAGAAAGAAACAAAATCCAATTTGACTTCTTATAGCAGACGGTTTCTTGCTTGAAATCCTCATGTTCAACAGATAGTACAGAGATCATTGAACATAACGAGACGGTATGGGGAGAGAAGCAGAAGCCCTAAGACTTTTGGTAATCATTGCCATAATCTCCTACGCATCGGCAGGAGGAGAAGATTGTCAATTGTAACCAGGGCATAGAAAACAAGAGCCAGGCATAGCGTGATCAACTAGTGGTGGGTAGTCTGTTGCAGTGAGAGGAAATTTAGCATAGGCCATAAATTGCCACTTAGATATCATTCGATTCATATACATTGCCACTTAGATATCATTCGATTCATATAAATTGCCACTTAGATATCATTCGATTCATATAAATTTCCACTTAGATATCATTCGATTCATATAAATTGCCACTTAGATATCATTCGATTCATATAAATTGCCACTTAGATATCATTCGATTCATATAAATTGCCACTTAGATATCATTCGATTCATATAAATTGCCACTTAGATATCATTCGATTCATATAAATTGCCACTTAGATATCATTCGATTCATATAAATTGCCACTTAGATATCATTCGATTCATATAAATTGCCACTTAGATATCATTCGATTCATATAAATTGCCACTTAGATATCATTCGATTCATATAAATTGCCACTTAGATATCATTCGATTCATATAAATTGCCACTTAGATATCATTCGATTCATATAAATTGCCACTTAGATATCATTCGATTCATATAAATTGCCACTTAGATATCATTCGATTCATATAAATTGCCACTTAGATATCATTCAATTCATGCTCATAAAGACTCATTTCATGTCCACTAGAAATGAAAAAAACCCCCACTAAAAACAAAGTTTTCCACAGAAATCCTTTATATGCATTTTTTAAAAATTATTAATATTCTAATGTTCCACCCGCTTTTACACAGCAGATTTATTTCCCCAATTATTTCAGGAAAACAAAAGAAAATATCATGCACCAAACACACTTGCGATATTTATTTTTTCAAGAATCTCATTTAGCGCAGTGAAAAGCTCATTTTTTGGGTTTGGGCTGAAAATTTGAAGGAATGTTTGTCATCGGCAACAAGTCTATGTGCCAAGTTTCAACTCAATAGGTTGATGGGAAGTGGGACAGTTAGTGGTGTGAAGATTTAGCCAGCCAGAAACAAGAACAAAAGCAAAGTTAATATAAAATATTTTAAAAATAATTGTGGACCTAAATAGAATTAAAAAATCATCAGACTATACCGTCAATACCCATGGGAACCTTTATTTTCCCCAGCTTCTTTACTGGCCTTAACCTGGGGCCGGTACTGTGTGGGACAGTATGGGAGGATACAGCATCTGAGGCCTAATATACACAAAAACTTGTCTTGTGAAATGGATTCAACTCAATGACTGACTAGTGATACTAACTTAAACAAGTAGTAAGCTTACATACTCTGGTCATACAGTCTTCAAGGCCCAGAATTCACAAACTTTTCCCAAACCTTCAAAGACCATTTTTTAATAAAAAATTCAAAGACCAAATTTATTATCATTTTCTAAAGAGAAATAAACAAGCTAACTCAGCTAATTATAGCATAGATACAAAATTCTTTATCACACTGAAGTACCGGTAAATACAATATATATAAAAATATTCAGCTTATCCTTGTACAGATGTCCTTTAGTTTTAAGAAATATAACACGAAAGTAAGTACAATGTTATATACGTTTGATTAAGTAAGCTTTGTGATCTAATGTAATTTGTTTGAATTAAAAGTTGAAACATAGTAATCATGATGGATAATCAGACAAAGATTAATAAGGAAATGACCAAGACAAAATATATTTTTTCAATTTTTTTCTATTGTAGGCCTCCCTCTTGGTCAGCAATAAGATTTTGGAGGCAAAATTCAACAACTCTTTTCTTATGGGAACTCTATGAGGTCCCTAAGCTCTTCTGGCTTGATCAATTAGAAGTCTTGAGTACAGAGGCTTTCAGTGTTTAAATTTTTGACACTGACCTCTTTATTCACAGTCACTGAGAACCATCTGTCTACCTTCTTCCAACAATGTGATAACAAAAAGCACAACTCAGAAAACTCCTTTTCATTGTGGAAAGCTGAGTAGACAAATTCATTAAACTTGCTTTCAGAAGGGGAGTAAGTTCCATTGAATTGGCTATGATGATGGACTTATTTTTCATTCTGAGCCGAAATGGGGCTGGCACTTCAACTCGTTTTTGCTTCACACATCTCTCTGAGGACTCTGGTGAATTTAGCTTTTCCATTCAGCTTGTCTTTTTCAGACATCATGAGCCTTGTGTCCAGTGAGGACATATTTCTAACTAAATACTAAAGGTAAATGACAGGAGATTTGTCCATTATCTTCTTTAAAATGGCAATTAAAAATGCCTTGCACTCTGATTTGAAACTGAATTTTTGTCTGTCAGCATAAATATCAGTTTAGGGTTGTTGGCCCACGTCCGTAGTTTAGCTATGTACAATGCTGCAAAGTAAACAGTCACTTTGTAAAAAAAATTGTAACTTATCTAAGTATGTACTATGTATATCAGTAAATTTAATCTAATATTAATACATGGATTTTCTAACTAATTAATTGAAGCTTTCCCTGACCAATGGTGTAATAGTTTTGCCGCCATCTTATGAATGAAACTCTGAGATAGTACTACTGTATAGCCACTATGCAAGTTCACTCTCAAATACAAATATTTTGATGTGAATACATCTTCTGCCATTAAAAGTTAAAAAGGGGGGGGGGGGCATGGTCTAAAATGAGTCATGGTCACCTTATGGTAATGCAGGTCATAAAGATGAGCATAACTAATGGTCAACATGTCCTAGCTCAATAAGAATTGATGACTCTCAGCACATTGAAGCTAAACGATAACAAAACAGAAGAACTCCTCATGCACAATCATCCTCAGATATCCCTGCCTCGTTTTCAGTAGGTAGCTCTGACATACAGTTCACATCCTCTGCAAGGAATCTTGGTTACATTCTTTCTCACAACATGTCTCTCAATAATCATATTTATCACATGTGTCGCTCTGCGTACACCGCGTTCCGTCAGACCCATCTGCCACTACCTCACAGTTAGCACAACAAAAGCCCTAGTTTGTGCTCTTTTTCTCTCTCCTCTTGACTATGGCAACTCTCTTCTGTCAGGTTCACCAAAACACTATAATACATAGAAAAACTGCAAAAAGCTCAAAACTCAGCAGTTAGGTTAGTTCTAAAGGCAAAGAAATGTGATTACGTCACTTCACTCACTGCATTAGCTCCCTTTATAGGCATGTTATTGATTACAAGCTGTCTGTTCTCTGTCACAACTTTTTCAATGGTTCCTTCCCTTTCTATCTTAATGAACTTCTTTCTGTCTGTTCAGACATGCATATTCTTTCTGTTGCCAAGACACGCACTATAACATACGGTGAAAGATCTTTCTCTTTCTGTGCTCTCAAACAATGGAATTCTCTCCCATTACACATACGAAATATACCGACCATCCAAGCCTTCAAAACTGAATGCAAGACCCATCTCTTCAAACTCTACTATTCCGACTCATCTCACCCCCCTCTGACTGATAAACAATGCTTGATGCTCTTGGGTGCCGTCCATGGGGCGGCGAGGTCAATATTTTTAAACAGTTTTTTTTTAATGAATAATTGTATGTAACTGTTTTTTAATGACATATTTTTTTCTTTCTTTCTTTTTGCTAATTTTTATGTGAAGAGCCTTGAGTCTAGCCATGGGTTGGGGTACTGCGCTATACAATATAAGACCACTTTAATAATAATAATTACTGGCACACTGAATACGGCACACATATAAATCAATATTTTTACTGAGTAAAAATTAATATGAAAGATAAAATTTGAACTCCATACTAAATTTTGTAGAGAAAGTAGTCTATTTATACTCATGAAATTCTCATATTGGGGTCGATTGAAATTTATGATGGAAATGTAGGTCAAGATGTCCGCTGACACTACCGTTAATCTTTAACATACCGTATTGATGAATAGCCGAGTGGTCTAAACTGAGCAAATCTCAAGTTGATGGTCTGGAGTTCAATCCCCACCAAAGCCCAGTCAAGCAAACACACCACCAGCAGCCCGGGTGGATGGGACTCGCTAACCTTGGACGGCAACTCATCTAAGAGAAGGAAACTCTGAATTCAAACCTGGAGATGGAGTCCCGATAGGCGGATAACATTGATACAATGAAACATTCCGGCAACTCCCGGGTGGATGGGACTCGCTAACCGTGGACGGCAACTCATCTAAGAGAAGGCAACTCTGAATTCAAACCCAGGAGATGGGGAGATGGAGTTCACATGCGCCTAACTGGCAGCAGTGATGCCTCTCGAACATCGAACCTTGTAACGCGCTTCAAGCCTTTGGGGATGAAGCGTGATTTCTCAAATAAACTTCATTATACCACAATTTTATTACAAAATAGTCCTTATATCAATGAAAAAACAACTTCTAATAATTAAAAACTCAGATTCTTCTGTGCCGATTCCCATACACATTTTGAAGTAGTCTCCCTTGCCTTACCCAAATGCCTACTCGTAGCTGAAAAAGTACAAAAAAGCTAAAAAGTTGATTCTGGTTTCATTTTAATTATTTTTTTAAAATTTGGAATTTGCTCTTTATTATATTTATATATTTTTTTTTGAATTTTTTATTTTTGTACCGAAGTACCTAATTGAAAAGATGTAGACCTACAATAGAAGTTTTTAATCTGGCAGGTATGATTCAGTATAGGTACTTGGGTAAATCAGTTATCCGCTAGTGTCATTTCCCTGCAGAGTTACGTGCCCCTTGTTCAACTTTTTGTCCACTTCAAAATGTAAACATTGCATATGCGTTGGGAAAAATGTGGTTTGCGATGATTTCTTTGTTAAATGGTTTGTGTGATATATCATTTTAAAGAGACTTGGATCCCGAACAATACTGTGTCTTCCAATTTTTAATCAAGAATATCTTTGTAAAAACATATCAAATATTTAAATAACTTTAATTTACTGCTCTCTTTCCTTTCAACATCTCTCTCAACTCTCTGCCCAATTTTTATTTTAGTCACTTTTATATTTTCCTATATGTCTCAATTAACAGAGTTATCCCAAAATAATTCACAAAAAAAAAAACATAGCTTTCTTTAAATCGACGTACAACATAAATTTGGTATTAATGAACTGCATTTTTCAGGCCCTATCTAACCATATAGCTCTTAGGGGCCATCCATAAATGATGTCACGCAAAGTTAGACCCCCCCTCAAATATAACTTGCACCACCACCCCCCCACTCCCAAAAAAAAATTCCTGTGTCCTTTACAAACCCTTAAGATAGGTACTTCACTAAAAATTTCAAAGTTGTTATATATTAATGAAACTTATATCATTAGAAAGGACTTAGTATTTCCTTTCCATTGATACCAAGTTTATGTTTCTATCTTAATTAGAAAAAAAGTTATCACATTTTTAGTGTCAGAATTTTTCCTTATATAGCCTTAGTAAATAATTTCCAAAATTCTGTGACCGAAAAAATACATCTTTGACACTCAAAATGCGATAACTTTTTATTCAGCAAAGTTAAAGCTCTGAAATTTGCAACACATTTCAATTAAGTATTTGTTCTTTAATAATAAATAATTGTTATGCAAATGCTACAATAAATATATTAATGCGAGGGAATTGAACATAAGTATTGGGCTTTTATAACAAGCCATTTTCATATTATTATCTTAACTAATGTATTCATGCGTGGGATTTGAACAACGGAGGGTAGGTAAATTTCATTAACAATGTAGCGCCTGCTCTCAATACTCAAAATGCCATAACTATTTTACCTGTAAAGTTAAAGCCCTGAAATTTTCAGCTTAGTTTAATTAGGTATTGGGCTTTTATAATAAGCAATTTAAATATTAATACATCAATAAATTAATTAAATCAGAGGCATTTGAGCAACTGAGAGTGAATAAATTTAATTTTAAAATGTAACCCGTTTGTGCATTAAAAATACAAATTGCATAAATATTACTATTACCAATTCAACCTATTGTTAATGCATACAATCATATAGTGAATTAATATTAATGATGTGAATAAACAGAAAAGATTTATAAAATTATTTATAATAATGGATAAGTCGCATTGAAAAAATGCTAATCACAAATGTTAAATCCAATCAATCATGTTCCAATCCATGAAATTGACAATCCAAGTAGCCATGCTAGTGCTATTAGTATTAGAAATCCACAGTAGAAATGGTGATCACTTAATATTATATTAGTACTTTTATAGTTCACTGAGCAGCTGAATAAAAGAATACATTTTCTTTCATAGAAAGATGATGGTCAAAAGTAACGTTTTGGTTGAGTCCATGGCAATCTTGATCAAATTTGTGACAGTTATAGATACCATTGGTAATGATTCAGTTTATGACATAGATGAATGGAGTCCTAGTGTAGATTCCATTGGTAATGAACAGTTTTTCAAAAATGGTTTTCACTGTGTCAATATTGTTGATTCCACCCATCACGATGATAAACAGGAGTCCTGAGTGTATAAATTGCCAAACAAATGCAGTTGATGGTGAAAAATATCAATAGCTGTTAAGATTATGCTCTGGTAGTCCATACTGTGGTGGATTGTCCAGTTGGACATTCAGTCACACCTGACAGGTTTTTGTTAAAACAGGAAAGTCCAATACAACAAAGTTAAATTGTTCACGCAGACACATGTTGGCAGTAGAGGCCATATCCAAGAGAAGTATCCAGACAAATATCTAGAAAAGTTTTGCTGAAGAAACACTTGGTACAGCTTGGAAGTCAGTACCTCTAAGCAGAAGAGGCACTATCTTCCACTTCATCGCTACACAAACGCCTTGTAATTAAATGTTGGTCTCGTAGTAAAGACAAACTGAAATAGAGATAGAAATAAATTCATTTTAACTAAACACAAAATAAGCATATTATCATAAGTAACAAAAGGTACCATCTATATTTGATTTTTATATATATTTAATTAAGTAAAGATTGTGTATTTCCGTGTGGTAGTTTTGTAATTAAATTATTAATTAATTAAGACAATGGTGATTTAATTTATCCTGTCTATCCAGTATAGATAACATATTGTGATGTTCTAATATTATTGTTATTCAGAGTAAGCCAAGTATTTATTACATATCCATTAGGGAACATTATTCATTCATCGGATATATTTACTTATATAAAAAAAAAGTCTGGTAGTCGAGTCCCCATTACAGCTTGTCCAAATGGAATGAACAGGCGTGAATCCGAGATACTGGTAGTACTAGAAGCACAACTCTTCACAGCTCCTCCAAAACGTGGTGGTGACATGGCTGTATATTTAAAAGAATGAAAGTGATAAGACGTTTAAGAAATGTTAACACCAATATTTGAACACAAACTACGGGCTTAGCTGTTAATGTTATTTTACAAATGAATGTATTCAATGACCAGCATTCAGACTGGACTAAGCCTGAAAAGTCAAATATAACAGCTTTGAACTAAAGCTTAAAAAGGGTATACAAAAGTAAAATTAAGAAAGGGATACATGTTATTTAGAAGATAAATATAAATAATATTATGTTACCTAGTAAAAATTGACAATGAAGTTCAGTAGCTGCTGAGCCTACAATTCATTGATTATATAAAATGAGTTTAAGATAAATTATATCAATATCATTAAGGACATTATTATCCATTACCAAAAATATAATTTACAATTGGATATTTTGATAATTATTACAATTAAAACATAGATTTAAATGATTAAAGTTGATTTAGTTATGACATGGTGTATTCATGAATATAAATTTTATTATTTAAAAAAATAATAATGAAATTTCATAAAATATGTATAAATTTGTTTTCAGTCATAAAATTAAAACAAATTAAGTAATATTAATGAACTGGATTGGATGGCTTTTAAAAAACAATAGATTATAAAGATTTTTAAATACTTCTTATGCAATAAGAATAATAATAACAGAGAATGGCTATCACTTCCGGTTCATTTGGCCTAATCGATAACTGGTTAAGAATTATGCTCAAATTCAGACCTATCTATACAATTTATGACCTATCTAAATGTCATCATGTGTCTTGTTTCAATTAGTTAAATCGTTCTTACACTCAATACAAAAAAAATTAATTGCAATACTATTATAGTTTCCGAAATATAGTGCTAGCAGACTTACCGTTTTTTTTAACGAAAGATATCTGTTACAAGCCATGTCAGTCCGGTGAAAAGGTTTATGTTGTAATGATCGTCGTCCTCGTGTGCACAAAACAGACTATAGTAAGTTCATAGTCTCTCCCTTACGTGGACAAAGGAAACTAAATATAAATACGACCCCGTGACCTACCGGCATTGACCGGTCATCGGTTTATGGTCTGTTTCCGACATCCGAAAAATCGATTGGCGCTCGCCGCTTAGCGAAGTACCTACTTAAGATATTCCCTTCCCATGGATATCAAATGACGGCACCCTTGTCAGAAGCTTTTCACTAAAACAGTGGTTCTAAAGCAGGGGTAAAAGTACCTGAGGTGTGGAAGACCAGAAAATTGTATTCAGTGGCGTAGCTAGGCGGGTGACACCAATTCAGGGGGTGACACCAAAATGAAAAATTGCATATTGACAAAGCACACACTGCTTGGTGTAACCGAAATTCATATACGGATAACAGATGACAAGTATATTTTCCACCCATGTAACCAATCAAAATGAGTATTTTATTAAGATGTCAAGGTAGATGCGTCAGCAATTAGGTTACCTTATTATTAGGCCAGAAACACATTGTTTTGACCATGTTCTGTGTTCTGTAACTTTTGTAAGTGACAGGAAGCTATATTTATTTACATTCTGAGAAATAAAGCTATCCTTTGATAATAACGGGCAATTCTAAGTAAATTTCACAAACTCAGTCGTCCTTTAGAAAGTAGGTACTTCGCCGAAGCAAGGGACACTCCTAGAAAATTTGGAAATGGGCGTCGGCGCAATGAAATCCGAGTTTTTAATTTTTTATGTGCATGTAATTACAATAAATCAGGAATCCTTTTGGTCCATAATTAAGGTTTGACTCCGCCCATCTGACTCCGCCCATTCACATTAGGAGAAATGTTTAGCTACATTTCCATTTAGTTTTTTTGTTCTTTATATCAACCTTAAGTGAGGAAAATCTTATGTCAATATAAGGCATCTTTCCCTCAAATTTTTTTATAGAAATTTAAAAAGCATGTCTTTCATATTAAAAGCCCAAAAACACGATACATTGATGTATATGTGTGCCAATTCTCATTGATGTAGGTCGTGTCCAACGTTCGCTACGCTTGTCCAAGTGACCTGCATTACCATAAGGTCACTCAGCCTAAGTTCGACATGGTGTCGGCCATGCCCCCTTTTCAATGGAGGAAGATGCCGATACTTAGGAAATATTTAATTATTACTATTATTTACATCAAAATATTTGATAAATTATGTTTTAGAATGAAGTTACATGTTATTGAAATTATAATATTTTAATTAGAGGTTAAAAAACCCGGTAGAGTCCATATTATAATGGATCATCATTTGCCGTGTGCAAATTGTCATGGCCATGCGCATGGGCAGCCATTCAAAGTCACTTGCATAATGGTAGGTACTTTGGTAAAAAAATAATTTTTTTTTTTTAAATGAACCAATGACATAATTGAATAGAGCTTATTTTTAACAAAATTTAGACACTAAAATCACATTTTTAGCTATTGTAGTTTTAAAGTTATGAATTTTTGAAAAACAGTTATTTTTGTCCTTTTTTACAATGCATTTTTCTCCACATTTTGTGACCCTCTTTTTGTCGTTTTGATTTTCAGCTATAACTAAGTAAAAACTAAATGAAAAAAATCTCAAATTAACAGGGAAGCTTCGTTATCATTATACTTCATAGAAAAAACAAAAAAATGGTGAACATTTTCAGGAAAAGTCCTTTTTAAAATTAATTTTGTTCAAATTTACCAAATAGTATACAAAATCGGAATGATTTAATTCTTTAAAAAAATCATAACTTTTTTATTTTCAAAGTTTATGAGGTAAAATTAAAGGGAATTACATTTTATAGGAAGGATTGTCTTAAAAAATAATTAAATATATAATCTGTCCATGTAATGTTTGTATTTAGCCATATATAGGACTAACAGATAAATTTTTTGAAAAAAAAATTCTTTTAAATAAAAACCATATATTTAAAAAAATTATAATCATTCCAGCTAACTGGATTACTGTAAAAATCAGTGCATGCAATATGATGTTGCAATTTTAATAAAACATGCACTTGTTCAATGTTAAGCATGCCCGTTTAACAATTGTAAAATATCCCATGTAATGATTTCACAACAAATAATACTTTTAATTGTGTAAATAAAATATACTACACCTACCTCAAGTCTTAAAAATAAAGAATTATGTCTGAATAATTACTCTTTTAAATAATATGTACATATAATATATAAATATAATATCTGAAAACACAATATCACAATAACATGCAGCATGATCAATTTAAGAAATGGTACAGGGTACCAATTATACATTTATTTTTCATGGATTTCAAAAAATGATTTCACAAGTAAGCATGCATGGCATTCTCAATCAGCATTGAATCAATGGTATAAATCAATAGTTATTAGTTGATTTTTTTCAGCAATTTGTGCTGCAAAAAAAATGTTAGTTTCAGAACAAATAAAATAATGCGAAATGTTAAACGTTTTCCTACCATTCCTGGCTTTTGTATTCTTTTACCAAGGCCACATCATACTACACTCTTTATCTTTTACTAATAGCATTAATGTATTCTTTTTAATACTTTATTCATATTCCATTAAATAAATACAGTGATCAAAATATTTACGAAGTTAAATGATGAGGGCAGATCAAATGATATCACAGCTTATTATGAATCAATTTTAAGATATTCCAGTGTTAACAAAATTTAATTAAATTGTAATATGGATAAAAGTTAATGAAGTAAAATATAGGCCCTGCCGTAATCAATTCAGATTAATTTAAAAATGCATAGGGTATTCAAGGTTGATGGAAAAGGTAGTCACTTAATCAAGCATTTCCAGCTCACCTAGAACAAAATCAGTTACAAAATCAGCAAGGGACATTTCATAATCAGAGCTACTTTGTTCATCTTGATCCAGCTTCCAGTAGCTGACTGTGATGTATTTTGCAACTGAACCTAACTTTTTCCTATCAAATACTTTTAATATTCTACCATGGTAAGGAGTATCTTTACCATTATCCTCCCAGATATGTTCAAATAAATGACCACCTAACTGTTTTGTAATTTCTATTGCAGTTTGGTTTATAAACAGTTCAATGTGCTGCATCTTATCTGCAGAAACACTAGAAAAAACAGAGTCATCCTTTAATTTTTTTTCAATGGCAATTTTTACCAGTTTACTGATAGATTTCCGGTGACTCTTATCACGTTGCGCAGCTGCAACGTTTTGGCGGTGAGCCATCTCTTTCTGTTATCAACCTCCTGCATTCAGAATTTTTCCTTGCTATGTATCCCTCCTTGATGGCAAATTGAATAAGTGCTTTTCTCTCAACCTCCTGCTTCCCGAGAAGCCAAGAAACAGTCCCATTCATGCGTCCTTTGACTTTTCCATTGAAAAAGACCAAAGTTGCATTGGGTGCTCGCCTCCACAACCAGTCAAGCATGCCAAGTGCACGCTCAGAAGCCATGTTGTGGACAGGTGCAGAGGTTGATTGATTAAGCATTTCTGATGTAGGATCAGAAAGGTCACCTGCAGTGTAACGAGCAAGCTGCCTCTGATATGCACAAAAAATACCCTGAAGAAGTGTTTTAAGAATTTTAGTGATTTCATCCTTATCACTGCTGTCAAAATTCAAAAGGGCTTTTAGTACTGTATCAGTTTCAGCTTGCAATTGCTCTCCAAAAATATTAGTTGGCATGTTGAGTATTTCATCAGGCTGTTTAGACAGTCTTTCTAAAGCATCATGACAGGTTTGAATCACTGGTACAAGGTCAAGATGAACTCTGTCGGAGTAAAACTTGGTCATCCAAGGCCCAGTGATGACTTTCCCAACCAGTCCAAGTGCCCTCAACTGCCTCACAACTCTACAGTCATCTAGGTCACATTTTGTTGCACTCTTGAGTGTTGAACGCACTGAACATGACTTGTCCAAATATGTTCGGAGTGCCTCAAGATGCAAGACTATGATGCCTGCAGAATAAAACAGCACATGCATGCGATTACCAACATACCGCACAAATGTGCCCAAGGAAATACCATGTTCTTGCATAAATGTCTTAAATCCACTAGGGTCACCAGTACCCTGTTTGAATCTAAGTTTAGAAATGGACATAATGCATTTTACTGCACGTCCATTCCCATGAATGATTTCAGAAGATGATACACCTTGCTCTTCATCTATTTCTAAGAGAGCCTACCTTGCAGCATTAGCAAAACCATCAAGGGGGTGAACATTGCAATTCAATTCCAATATATTGCTGTCAAACAGTTGCTCTAATTGTTGAACAACGCTATGGTTGACAGGTGCCCTATCTGCTAGTGTATTTTTTATTTTACTTATGAGACCCTGACAAAATAAAGCTGTCTGGGCTTCAGGTACTTCAGTGCATTTTGCATAGAGGTAGGTGACATCCCTCAGTGATTCCCTAATGTGTTCACTGTAATCTACAGCCCTGCCACCAGCTAACTGTCTAATGTCTACTGTCAGTTGTTTTGTAGGTGCAGTGGAGATATGTATTTCATTGATGTGATAGCCATCAATGCTGGTAGCGTCCCACGATAATGTAACATTATCACAGGATGATAAGGCCTCGCCCACTTGTAAGTTGGCCAAAATTCCCAACTCACAAGACATTTGAGCCACTGTTGTCTGACTAGGTACTGACATCAGTGTTTGTCCAGTCATTTGCTGAATGGAGAATTGAAGTAAATCTCCAACAGCACAGACTGGAACATTATGTAACAGTGATTTGTACATCACCATTCTTGTGGCCATATCATATGTCTTACCATCTTTTGTTTGTATTGTGTTTGCATTATCAGCATTATCTTCCAATAATGTACATGTTAAATTGTCAATTATTTGATTTAATTGTCTAATTTCTTTTTGTTGTCTGTGTATGTGAGCCTCATGAGTCTTAAGAAGCATTTTATGCTTTTTCTTTAAACCTTCTAAATATTTTTGGGATCTTTTAAGACTTCTAATTATGACTTTAAGCATCCCTTGCTTTTTCTGTAAAAATTTAACTTGGCGATTTAAATTTGAATTTTTCCTCACTATTTCTCTATTTCTTTGTTGTTTTATTTGGAGACTACTAGTTAGCCTTTTTACTTTCTGATTAACTTTCTTTACTTTAAACTGCCTTTTAATCGCTGCTTTTTGACTTTTTAGTTTTTTATTTTTTTCTGTTAGTTTCTCATTAACCTTTCTCTTTAAAGAACAATTAAGGCAATCATTTCTTAAAGTTAAAAGGTCACTGGGGGATGGACCTGGGTCACTGGTGGATGGACCTGGATCATTGGTGGACGGATCTGATCCAGGTTCTAGTGCCCTAACATTTTGAATCTGTTCTTCTAAATTACATTTAGGAACACTAAAAATAGAAAATTTTTCTGACAAAAGTTTCACTATGTCATTCCAATGCTCTGATTTGTTTTTAATTAAAAGTGCATACTTATCATAATATAAATTTCTTATTTTTAATGATAACTTATTTATATCATTTTTATTGACCTCCATAACATTAGAAGATGGTAGCTTTTGCATTTCTAAAAGAATTTCTTTAGCAGTGTTGTGAAAACTTTTTTTATTTACATTAACCCTGTAAATGATGTGGCCATTGGTAAACACAAGGTCATGGCCAAGATTGGCGTAAGAGCTTAAAAGATCATTTAGATCACTAACAGTCTTCTTGATTGCTTCTGCCATTCTGGAATTTCATTTTTAAAAATCAATTAAATTTAAAGAATTATAATTATAGCAACAATAAAAAATGAAATTCTCTCCTTTTAGAAAATGGATTAATAACATGTCATACAGATTATTTAAAATTATTAAGGTTAATAAAACAAATAGTGTAGTTAATGAGTCATTGAATTCATTCAACTAAGCTTTTGAATGAGCTACAAAATAAAGTCCATGCCATCTGCCTTTGTCAATAGTTAATTACTTTAACTATAATTGTCAATACCCGGTGACTTGTGCTCACACTATTTTACAGGCGAAACCCCTGTCCATATTCATAGTCAATTAAATGTCAATTACTCTATAATCAATGCCAGGTGACTTGTGCACAAGCTATTTTACAGGCAAAATTTAGATTAATTAGTAGGAATAGACTGAATAGAAACTTCACCTAAGCTTTATACTAATAATAATACAGCTATAAGTTATAACCTATTAGACTATGGTTAATTGTGTGTTGCAAGTAATGGCTAGTAATGCACACTATACTGTAACACTATGACTATACGTAAGTAAGGCCATAGTTGCCCCTGGCAACGGTTGCACACTTACTACACACTACACCACTTGATCAGTGTCACTTCGTGACTTCTTCACTTCATTACTCAGCTACCACATGACCCATATATATTCAGTATGTTTATTCAATGTTATTTATTAAGTTTTTACTGTTATTTCTAGTTGCAACTCTTAATATTTGTGTTGTAATGTTAAAACAAAAACAACATAAGTGACCTGAAACTAATCTGCGTCTTCCGCCATTTAAAAGGGGGCGTGGTCACATTCTAATCGAAATTGGGCTAGTCGACTTAGTGACAATACAGGGTACGCAGACAAGCATAACTAATGTAAGACATGACCTACCTCAATGAGAATTGGCACAAAGATACTTCAATATCTACTGCTTTTCAAGATTTAATATGAAAGACCTTTTCTTTTTATTTCACAAAAAATTTTGTATGCGAAGATGCCTTATATATACCAATGATTTTCAAAATAAAGGTCGATTGAAAATGCAAAATACCTGGATGGAAATGTAGGCCAATATGTCTTCCAAAGTGAAAAGGCGGAAGCGGAACTCAATTACATGTCAAAAGGACTCATTAATTAATGAATTGACACTCACATAAAAAAATTAAAAAGTCGGATTTTAATGCGCCGACGCCCATTTCCGATACAAATTATTAAGTAGTCTCCCTTGCTTCACCGAAGTACCTACATAATGGCTATACCGTACTACTATCTCATTCATAAAAGGTTGCCGTGTGCAAAAACTATTAAACTAGGTCAGGGAAAGCTTTAATTAATTAATTAGTCATGCACCAAAGTTGAAAGTTCAAAATAAGTAGTTCCCGAACAGTATTTTAGTAACAAGGAGATGCGTAGCCTTATATAGATTATATAGCATATACTACCGGTATAATGGACGCCGTAGATTTGGTAAACAGAAAAGCCTTATATTAATACATTATATTAAATTTACTGATATACTTAGTGCATAGTTAGATAAATTATAATTTATATATAATTGTATCGCATTACTTTTAATACAGCATTAGTTCTGTAAATAAAAGTCGTATAAAATTATCATTAAAACAAGAGTTATTTAGCTCGTGACGCGGACAGCGGAATTGGGTCACAGAATGTGGCGATGCTGTCCATGTTAAAAAAGGACAAACAAAGTCGTACTTTAAAAATTCATAACTTTAAAACTACAACAGCCAAAAATATGATTTTGGTGTTATAATTCTGTAAAAAAATTAGCTCTATTCAACTATGCCATTGGTTTATTTTTACAAAATTTTTTAATTTTTTACCAAAGTACCTAAGAAAGTCATAACTTTAAAACTACAACAGCTAAAAATATGATGTTGGTGTTATAATTCTGTTAAAAATTAGCTCTATTTAACTATGCCATTGGTTTATTTTTTTTTAAATTTTGAATTTTTTACCAAAGTACCTACCTAATGTGAATGGGCTCAATGGGTGGAGTCAGATCTTAATTATTATGGGTCTATTTCTAATGGACTCCTGTATTATTAAAATTACATGCACATAAAAAAATTAAAAACTCGGATTCTATTACGCCGACGCCCATTTCCGATACAAATTTTCTAGGAGTGTCCCTTGTTTCGGCGAAGTACCTACCATAATTTATAGCGTTTGAGTTGGCTCAGTTGGGGGGTGCTTAAAAACTGATTGTGATTGGGCCTGAAACTGAAGGAAGTGCTGCAAAAAAGGTTAAGAATCCCTGCCCTAGAGCATTTACTAAGATACCCCCCACCCCGGTCAACCACTTTTTTTTGTTCCATCCAACTTTGTCTGAAAGTCCTAATTCTAAGACTCCTGTGTCCACAGTTAGCCATAAATTCTCACAACTAACTGCTATCGACACTATTGAATGATTGTGCTATCACTCACACTGCACTAGTTAGTACTGAGTGATTCGCTGCTTGAATTGACCTTTCATTGCCCAAGAGAGAATCTTAAATATGTTGTCTGAACAAATTAGTCTTACTAAAAAATTCTGCAACTATATCTGTGGATCCTTTAAGTGTTATAACATTGCTTGTTGATGTCGCCATTTTCAAACTCCCGCGATGAACTGAACAGTCAGACTACTGTCAGTGCTGCCACTCACCTTTTAAAATGTCCCAAGATTTGGTCAAAGAAAATTCCCAAGATTTCCCAAGATCATAAAAATATATAAAAGGTTGTTTTTTAAGTGTTTTTTCTCTATAATTAATGCAATAATAGCTTGAATTAATGCCCCTGAAACACATGGTGCAGTAATTGGAAATTATTTAAACGAAGTGGCTATAGGTACACGGCTACCAGAATTGAGAGGTTGGGATTAAAAAACGATTTAAAATATTTTTGTTGGGTTTGTAAGACCAAATGAGGTATCAAATGAAAGATAATTGAATGTACTATACGTTTGTAAATTTAATTCTTCATTTTAACTAAAATAAACTAACACGAATGACATCCGAATAGCATTGAGTTTAATGTGTCCCGGGTCCGAAAGGGACCGCTGCGTGTCCGTGTACATTTTGACTAATGCTATTGACTAAACTTTTTTGTTTAAAAAGATTTATGAAAACCAGTCAGGGGCCATCCATAAATGACGTCACGCAAATAGGGGGGTCAGATTTTTGTGACGATGTGTGACGAGGGGGAGGGGGGGACCCTCAAGCAATGTGACGTCACATGAAAAGTAGAATATTGTAGTAAATAAATGCACTTAATAACGCTAAATTACAGACATTTTTAACATATTCATTTATACAACAATCATCATTTTATTTTTAAACTGCTATCACTGAAAGAATCCGTGCAGGTATGCGAGGTCCGAAAAATGGCTTCAGATCAAATTACAAGACGCCAAACAGGAGGAAACTCGGTGTGTAGTTGCAATGACATCTGTGAGAATTTATGGCTAAAGACGGACACTGGAGTCATAGAATTCGCATTCCAAGGAAACCACAGGAAGTGGGGTGGAAGGATAACAAATGGTTGACCGTGACCCGGGGGGGGGGGGGGGAGATGTGGTGGTATCTTAGTAAATGCTCTAGGGCAGGGATTCTTAACATTTTTTACAGGGCTGCAGGCCCACTCCGTTTTAAACACACACCCCAACGTATAAGTTATATTTGTAATAAAATTAACAATAATTAAACAATTTAGTTATCTTAGTTTTATTTCTTTAATTAAATTTATAGACAATGGAAAAAATTACCATTAAAAGCAATGCGCCGACAAAATTCACAAGAAAAACATTTACTGCTGTAATCAAAATGCACAAGAAAAACATTTACTGCTGTAATCAAAATGCACAAGAAAAACATTTACTGCTGTAATCAAAATGCACAAGAAAAACATTTACTGCTGTAATCAAAATGCACAAGAAAAACATTTACTGCTGTAATCAAAATGCACAAGAAAAACATTTACTGCTGTAATCAAAATGCACAAGAAAAACATTTACTGCTGTAATCAAAATGCACAAGAAAAACATTTACTGCTGTAATCAAAATGCACAAGAAAAACATTTACTGCTGTAATCAAAATGCACAAGAAAAACATTTACTGCTGTAATCAAAATGCACAAGAAAAACATTTACTGCTGTAATCAAAATGCACAAGAAAAACATTTACTGCTGTAATCAAAATGCACAAGAAAAACATTTACTGCTGTAATCAAAATGCACAAGAAAAACATTTACTGCTGTAATCAAAATGCACAAGAAAAACATTTACTGCTGTAATCAAAATGCACAAGAAAAACATTTACTGCTGTAATCAAAATGCACAAGAAAAACATTTACTGCTGTAATCAAAATGCACAAGAAAAACATTTACTGCTGTAATCAAAATGCACAAGAAAAACATTTACTGCTGTAATCAAAATGCACAAGAAAAACATTTACTGCTGTAATCAAAATGCACAAGAAAAACATTTACTGCTGTAATCAAAATGCACAAGAAAAACATTTACTGCTGTAATCAAAATGCACAAGAAAAACATTTACTGCTGTAATCAAAATGCACAAGAAAAACATTTACTGCTGTAATCAAAATGCACAAGAAAAACATTTACTGCTGTAATCAAAATGCACACAAACTAATTAAAAAGAAAGCAGCAACAGTTAGCAATTGCAGCAATTACAATCAGTGGCGTAGCTAGGGTTGGTGTCACACGGTCCGGTAAGCTCATAGTGTCACCCCACCCCCCCCCCCCCACACACACACACACCCTTTCCACGATGTAATTCTTCTTGTTAAACTTAGTCCGCAGTATAACAAATACAAGAACAAAAAAAAATTAATTGAAGGCCATGAGGTAATTGTATTTAAGAACTGTGACATGTACTTAGAATCGCTCATTGTTATCAAAGGATAGTTTTATTTCTCAGAATTTAGATGACCATAGCTTAATGTCACCTATAAAAGTTAACGAACACTCCATTCGGCGTTGAAACATGGTCAAAACGACGTGTTTCTTACTTAATAATAAGGTAACCTAATTGCTGACGCATCAACTTTGAACTTTTAATTAAAAACGCATTTTGATTGGTTACATGGGTGGAAAATGTACGCGTCATCTGTAATCCTTTTGTGGATTTCGGTTAGACCAAGCAGTGTGTGCTCTGGAAATACGCAATTTTTCAATTTGATGTCACCCCCTGAGATGGTTTCACCCCCGTGCGGTCTGCACCCCTCTAGCTACGCCACTGAATGCACTTTTCTGGTCTACCACACCTCAGGGCTGGGGAGGTACTTTTACCACTGGATAAGAACCACTGTTCTAGAGAAGTGTTTTTGACACAGGTGCTGTAATTTGATATCCACGGGAGCTGACTCTCTTAAGGGCTTGTAAAGGACAATAGTGGACACAGGGACTTTTTATAGAGGGGGGGTGTAGAGATTTGTGACGTTATATTTTAGGGGGGGGGTCTAACTTTTTGTGACGATTTGTGACGATGGGGGAGTCAAAAATCGGCAAAATTTGCGTGACGTCATTTATGGATGGCCCCAGAGCGCAGTGAGCATGCTAAAGGCTAAAGGAGCATGGATACCAGCGCTTTATAAATATCCAATCAATTCCCAAGATCTTGGGAACTTCCCCAAGGTATGGTAGCCCTCAGACAGAAGAGAGATAGTAAAATTTTAATCTGGATTGGAAATGTAGATTATAAGACTTTCCTTTATGTGTGAGGGGGTGATACAAATTACACCTACGTGTTTATTCACATATTATATATATTTTACACCGTATTTGCATTTTGTTTGTATTTTTAGAGGTAATTTTATTGTTCAAAATGCGTTTTTTTCCCAATGCTTATGAAATTTAATTTTAGAATTTCGTTTAAAAATTTAATGTTTATCTGATCATTTTATGAAAAACAAATGTTAATAAAAATAATTTAAATAATTAAAATAACGTAGGTTATATTAATTTTTCAATGTAGGCCACGTTTCAACTGTGTATTATTTCACCATTTACGACCGCCAAATTATCCAGGAGTAGTCTTAACTAACGCCATGTTGAGGGAGAAACGGGCAAATTTGTGACCAGGGTGTCTAAGTTTTGTTACAATGGGGGAGGTGGTGTAAAAATAGCGTCAAGCGCCAGGGGAAGAGGTCACAAATTTGTAATGATCTGTGATACAGTGTGATGAAAATGACTAATTTGTGTTTAAATGATTGACGATATTGAAATGTGTCTTAATCTTTGTGTGTGTGTCTGGGGAGCGGGGCAAGATCGGTCAAAATAGTATGACCTGACATTATTTACGGATGGCCCTCGAGGCTAAATGTTTCCCAGGTAATAAACACAGTTAAGCAATTGTGATTGTTCTGTCTCCTAAATTATACTGAATTAGTAAGCATATAGGCCTAATGATAGTCGTGCCAACTTTCAAATTTCGTTCAAAAATTTTTTTGATACCTTTTGAAAAGTGTGAGGATTGAAAAGAGCAATTAATGATACTTGCGTTGTTGAATTTTGCACACAATAATTGAATAAGGGGGCCATCCATAAATGACGTCACGCAAACTTTGCCAATTTTTTACACCCTTCCCATCGTCACAAAAAGTTAGACCCCCCCCCTAAAATAATACGTCACAAATCTCTGCACCCCCCTATAATAAATCCCCTGTGTCCACTATTGTCCTTTACTAGCCCGTAACCCCCCCCTCCCCCCCCCCCCCCCCCCCCCCCCCGTGGATAACAAATTACGGCACCTGTGTCAGAAACATTTTACTAAAACAATGGCTCTTAACCAGAAGTACAAGTACCTCCCCAGCCCTGAGGTGTGGAAGACCAGAAAATTGTATTCAGTGGCGTAGCTCAGGAGGTGCACACCGGGTGACACCTTTTCAAGTGGTGACACCAAATCGAAAAATTGCGTATTTACAGAGCGCACACTGCTCAGTCTAAACAAAACACACAAAAGGATAACAGATGACACGAATATTCTCCACTCATGTATCCAACCAAAATGCGTATTTTTTTTTTTTTATTTCAAGGTTGATGAGTCAGGAATTTGGTTACCTTATTATTAGGTCCGAAACACACCGCTTTGACCATGTTTCAACGCCTAATGAAGTGTTCAATAACTTTTGTAAGTGACAGAAAGCTATATTTATCCTCACTCTTCTACCAGTCATATTGCCCCCCCCCCCCCAAATTTCTCCTACCAGCTACTTTGTCCAACTGCCAACGCCAACTCTTCTACTAATACTTGTTATGTTGCCTGACATGCTTTTCTATTGCCTAATTAATAAAATGGGTAAACAGTAAGTGGCACATAAACTCATTTCTTAGCAGCCCCGCAACATGCCCTCTCTTTTTTTTCAACTTGTCGGAGCTCGGAGCAGAACTAACAAAAATTTATTCGGAGAGGAGCTTGGCCAAGAACGTCTGCTCCAAATCCTTGTTAGAAAGTCATCGGTGTTCTAAAAATAGTTAATTTAATAGTAATTTAACTATCGGGAAGTAAAAGGAAGTGTCAGTATTTACATTTGAATGCGCATGCGTGAATTCTGTAAACATCAAGATGGCAGGAGTTGAGGAAGTAGCATATCATGGAACCTGGAAGGTATATTTTGCTAATTCACTTTTTTCTGTGAAGTATTAAAAAAAAATGTATAAGCTCACTATTTTCAGATTATATTTTACTCTCCAATTTTAAATTGGTATGTTGATGTATCTTAAACAGAATCTTATCTACAACGTCTTTAGTTAGGCCAGTTGTTAGTGAGTTAGTTAGGTCTAGGTAGTTAATAATTAAGTTAAAGTTACAGATTTAGGACGTAGACGTAGTTACTAAGTCACTTAGTTCACTTCTTAGGTAAAAGAATTGGGAGATATAGTGTCCCGTTTTTTACCATGTCCGCCATCTTGGTTGTAGCGACCCGTAAAATTAAGAATAAAACGTTAAAATTAAAAAATGATTTAAAAATATTCTTAAATGTATCCCTATACTTAAACTGAACCCTAAATTTATCCCTAACCTGGGTTTTGACCCTATCGGAACCAGGGTTTTGATCCTATCGGAACCAGGGTTTTGACCCTATCGGAATGAGGGTTTTGCAAATGAGGCACCAAAAATATATTCTTAAATGTATCCCTAGACTTAAACTGAACCCTAAATTTATCCCTAACCTGGGTTTTGACCCTATCGGAACCAGGGTTTTGCAAATGAGGCACCAAAAAAATATTCTTAAATGTATCCCTATACTTAAACTGAACCCTAAATTTATCCCAAACCTGGGTTTTGACCCTATCGGAACCAGGGTTTTGACCCTATCGGAATGAGGGTTTTGACCCTATCGGAACCAGGGTTTTGCAAATGAGGCACCAAGAGTAACAATTAGCCAAAATTAAAAAAATTAGTAAAATGTAAAAATAAAACTATGGCAAATTTGAATAGTGATAATTTTTGTACAGAATTTTAACATCAAAATCACATTTTTAGCTGTTGTAGTTTTAAAGTTATGAATTTTTAAAGTATGACTTCATTTGTCCTTTTTTAACATGAACTGCATCGCCACATTTTGTGACCCAATTCCGCTGTTGCATCACGACCTATATAACTCTTGTTTTAATGATAATTTTTATACGACTTTCATTTTCATAACAAATGCTGTATAAAAATTTTTTTTTGCTAATGCAGTCTAATGTTATACAATTATAGATAAATTGTAGCTTATCTAACATCAGGGACCAGTGCCAGATGTATTAATTAAATTTTCTTTTTATTCAACCTTAAATATTCATGTTGTGCAGACTGGCAACATAACACTCGCGGGCGGTCACCATTTGAGAATTCAAACATTAGTACCATTAAAAATATCAAATTTTCATACCCCTTTCTATCTGCGAAGGGGGAACCCGCATTCTCAAGAGGGTGCAGAAATCCTCATTTTTCATGCAAAGTTTGTTTATTACATACTTTTTTGGATGACATAGCTTGATGCCTAATTACGTCACGTTATGTCATAAAAAATCACATCGATGAAAACATATTGGCATCATGAGGTTTCATAAGAAATGCCTATATTATCTTATGACAAGGCTTAGTCAAGATGACAGGAAATAGACCAGGATGCGGTAGATGACAGGCAGTCAGGATGCGGTAGATGACAGGCAGTGTTTTTCTTTTTTTTTTTTGTTTGCTGTTTCACTTTTCTTTTTATGCATTTCACGTCATAGGAGTTGTCAGAATTTTCATTGTGTCAATGTCATGCTGCCTATGGGACCCCATCTTTGGGTTTGCTTTCAGAGTTTGCCTTCTCTTAGATTTGTTAACATATAAGGTTATTGAGTCCCATCCATCCCATTCATGATTTTATTGTGATACACACTAGCTTGCTGCCCCCCTTTCATGATTCTAGTTCTAGTTTTGGATAAAATAAATGTCTACTCTCATCTAACCAAGAATTCTCAACATCATAGAAAGCATGCCCATTGAGTTAGGCTCACAACATAAATTATTACTTAAGCTATTATGAAAGAAACATACTGATAAGTATCAGATCATCATTTCTCACTCTGATACTTTCTTATAGATACGTGGTTCTCAAACTATAGTCCACTGACCAGTGTTGGGTCATGACACACTGCTCAGAAGGAAGTTTCAATTTTATAATTCAAAAGAAAAAATATTTGTCATATATGTATGGCATCTTTCCGTCTACGAGAGACGATAGATTATCTTGTCTGGTTGCAGCTGTGGCTAATGAGACCGATCCTTGAATGGCAGTCTCTTGTGCATGTCCCGCACACGAATGCGGTGGAGTAGTGTTTTCTTGCCTTTCTCCGCGCTCTCTTCACAGCTGCTTCCGCCCTGTAGAGCTCCTTGGCACGTAGTGATCCTTCCTTCACGATGCCCCGCCATGTGGATCGATCCTCCGCCAGGTCCTCCCAATTTGAGATGTTGATGTTAGCCGCCTTCATATCTCTTTTGCAAATGTCTATGTATCTGAGACGAGGCCGTCCAACTGACCTTTTCCCTGTCGCCAGCTCGCTGTACAGCACGTCCTTAGGTATGCGACCAGGTTGCATTCGCTTGACGTGCCCAAGCCAGCGGAGGCGTCTTTGGATTAAAAGGGCTGGGACGCTGCACATATTTGTTTGAGACAGGACATCCGTGTTGGGGACTTTTTCCTGCCATTTGATGTCAAGGATGCGGCGCAGGCATCTGAGGTGGAAGCCATTGAGCCTTTTTTCGTGCCTGTTGTATGTGGTCCAAGACTCACATCCATAGAGGAGTGTGCTCAGTATGCAGGCCTGGTATACCTGCAGCTTAGTTCTTGTTGTGAGCTTGGCATTGGACCAGACTCTTTTCTTCAGTCTTGCCATGACAGTTGCGGCCTTCCCTATCCTACCACTTATCTCATCCTCCATTGAGAGGGTGCTCGAAATGTTCGACCCTAGATATGTGAATCTGTCAACAGCATCCAAGTCGCAGTCGTCGATGGAGATAGTGGGGGGAGAGTCAGCGTCCTGAGCCATAATGTTGGTTTTCTTTAAGCTGATGTTCATGCCAAACTCTTTGCAGGCAGCGGATAAACTGGATACAAGGCTCTACAGGCCGTCTGCTGAGTGAGATACTAAAGCGACGTCATCTGCAAATAAGAGCTCACGTAGCATGACCTTTCTTATTTTGGTCTTAGCTCTAAGGCGCGCAATGTTGAACAATCTCCCGTCTGCTCTAGTGTGAATGTATATCCCATCGCTGTTGTTCTTGAAGGCATACTGGAGTAAGATGGAGAAGAAGATTGCAAATAAAGTAGGAGCTAGCACGCAGCCTTGCTTTACTCCACTACTTACTGGAAAAGCTTCTGAGGTGGCACCGTCATAGCATACTGTGCCCTGCATGTTATAGTGGAACTGCTCGATAATGTTAAGCAGACATGCAGGGCAGCCTATTTTTTTAGGATCTGGAAGAGGCCGCTTCTGCTGACAAGATCAAAAGCTTTAGTGAGGTCAACAAACGCGATGTATAGAGGCATATGTAGTTCCCTGCATTTCTCCTGCAACTGGCGCAGAGAGAAGATCATGTCTATGGTTGACCTACCGGCTCGAAAGCCACATTGCGATTCTGGGAGTACACGCGATGCTAGGGTCTGCAAGCGTGTTAATGCAACTCGGGCGAAGGCCTTTCCAACTATGCTAAGAAGGAAGATTCCACGATAGTTGTTGCAGTCACTCTTGTCTCCTTTGTTCTTGTACAATGTAACAATGTTTGCATCTTTCAACTCTTGTGGTAGCTGTCCCTGTTCCCAGCACATAGTAAGAAGATCGTGCAAGGGCCGTAATAGAACTTCCTTTCCACATTTTAGAACCTCTGGTGGAATTCCATCATTGCCAGGGGCTTTCCCACAGGCGAGACAATCGATGGCTCTACCTACCTCTTCTACGGTGGGTAGGGTGTCAAGCTCATCCATGACCGGCAGGTCTGGGATATCGTCCAGGGCAGCGGTTGAGACATGGTTCATTGTTGCGTATAGTTCCAAGTAGTGCTCAATCCACCGTTTAAGTTGTTTATCCCGATCAGTAATAAGTTCCCCTGTTTTTGACATTAAGGGCGCAGTCTTGGAGGTCAGAGGCCCTGTTGCTTGTTTTATATTCTCGTACATAGCC
Source organism: Omphiscola glabra (assembly GCA_964017045.1). NCBI lineage: Eukaryota > Metazoa > Mollusca > Gastropoda > Lymnaeidae > Omphiscola > Omphiscola glabra. The sequence goes on along the minus strand of OZ024795.1, from coordinate 51,385,917 downwards.
TTTGCATCTCCTCTATCAGCAGCTGACTGTATGCTGGAGCTTAGATTGAGCCAATATGTGTTAGCGTAGTGGCGAGCTGCCTGCTGGGTGTTTTTCTTGGCACTTTTAAGAGTTTGTAGAGTGGCTGGGCAAGGCGTGTCTTTATAAGCCAAGAGAGCCTTTCTTTTAGCATCAGTGACATGATTCATTTCCTGCCAGTGAGCCTCGAACCAATCTGCACTTTTGCGTTCTCTCTTGCCAAATGCCGTGATAGCCGAGTTATAGATAGTGTCCCGCAGATGAGACCACTTGGACTCAATAGTGTCTATTGGTGGCATTTGTTCAAGAGCTTCTTGTAGTCTATGGTTGTATTCTTCCGTTCTCTCTGGGTTATTGGTGGAGTAGGTGCTTATGCGAGGTTTGCCCTTGTTTTTGGTGTGATACAGTTTCTTTGGCAGTAACCTTATCTTGCTAGCCACTAAGGAATGATCTGTGTCGCAGTCTGCGCAATGGTAGCTGCGTGTGAGGAGGACACTAGCCAGTTGTGTGCGTCTTGTGATTATGAGATCTATTTGGTGCCAGTGTTGCGAGCGGGGATGCCTCCATGACACTTGGTGAATAGCCTTACAGTTGAAGTAGGTATTTGTTACACATAGTCCATGTAAACAGCATAGTTCCAGTAGCCTCTGCCCATTTTCATTTAGCCTGCCTCTTCCGAAATGACCAAGGCATGTAGGCCAGGCCATGTAATCACTTCCCACTCTCGCATTGAAGTCACCCAAGAGGTAAATTGCTTCGCTGTTGGGTATGCTGTCGATTGTAAGATTTAGATCTTCATAGAACTGGTCTTTCGCTTCTGAGCTGGAGGAAAGTGTTGGAGCATAAGCACTGATGATGTTGGCAAATCCAGAAGACGTTGAAAGACGTATAGTTAGTATTCTATTTTTGCCCTTTGTCGGGGGTTCTATGGATGAGCAGAGTACGTTTTTTATAGCAAAACCAATCCCATGTTGTCTTGGTGCGTCCATTGGTCCACCCTGCCAGAAGAAAGTGTAGTTGTGTTCTTTTATGGTACCACATTCCGGGAGCCTGGTCTCCTGGAGGCACGCAATATCAATGTTTAGTCTGCTAAGCTCTCTATCAATGATAGCTGTCTTCCTTGCGTCGTCAATGAGCTGCAGGTCTGCAATAATGCCCGGACACATAGTCCTTACGTTCCAGCTTGCTAGTCGAAGAGCTGGTGTCTTCTTTTCGTTTGTTTTCTTATTTCTAGGTGCATGTTTCTGTGGCCTACTTGTTGAGATGACCCTCTGATCTCCACGCACCCAGTGAAGATAAAGCCTGGGCGAAGTAGTATGGAGAACCAGCTGCTGCCCAACCAGCAGATCCCCCCTCTCCACGCCCTTGGTGGATCCAAGGGATCGAGTAGTGTCGATACGGCTTGGCATCATTGGCGTCGCAGGAGCTGCCGGAATGCTAATGATTTCAAAAACAGACCGCCTAAGATTTTCTGTCGGGGTTTACACCCTTAGCCTTTCCCATCTGGGTATATCCACAAGGCAGTGGAGGTTTGAAGTCAGAGTTTCCCTCTCCTAGATGAGCTACCGGCCATGGTTTACGGGTCTCATCTACCCGAAGCTAATGGTTTTGAGCTTTTTTTTTTTATTCGTTGTTATTTTGGCGAGATATTGTGTCGCGGCATAAATACGCAATTTCCGTTTTTTTGTCTCTCAAGAAGCAAATGTTCCCACTTTCGTTAGTCGATCTCTTATACCTTTTCTGCTGTCTTCCGATTAGTTGTATCCATTTCTTCTCCTTTGAATTATTAGTACGTTTTATGAACACTGTCCGCTTTCTAGGCATGTTGCAGTTTGAATTTTCATTTGGGGACTACACCAATTTCTGATTTCAGCCATCTTGTTGTTAACCAGAAGCTAACCTGTTGGGTCATGACACACTGCTCAGAAGGAAGTTTCAATTTTATAATTCAAAAGAAAAAATATTTGTCATATATGTATGGCATCTTTCCGTCTACGAGAGACGATAGATTATCTTGTCTGGTTGCAATTTTATAATTCAAAAGAAAAAATATTTGTCATATAACAGTATACATAAAATTATATGTTAAGACTTTTCACAAATTGAAATATTATGTTGAAATCTTCACCAGGTCCCTAGTTTTCAGTTAGTACTATTTGTTCATCTTTGTTAGGAAATAGTGTGTTCATAAGAAGCATTATAAACACATAGCTTGCCAGTGGTTCATGAGTAAAACAATTTTTTGAGAATCACTATCCACGTTTTTCACTGCATCCTTTTTTTTGTGTTCGGTTTCTCACTCAATATGCTTTATTAGGAGAGTATGTACACAGGACAGTGATACTGTTAAAAGAGTGAGTCCCTATTTTCCAGGTGTAGTTTATGTTGAAATAAAGCCAAATCCACTTTGTAATTTAGAGTTTCAGTTGTTTTAGGTATTTTTCTGGCCTCCTCTGAGCTGGAGTATCAATCTGAAATTTCTCAGGGCCTTTTCATGGTACAACTTAAATTTTTTAATGATTTATCTCTTTGATACTGTGGCCCTTTAATTCAGATTAAAAATAATATGTCAGACTGAGTTCAGGCAATGTGGCTTAACCATAATCCTTTTTTTGTTGACAGATAATTGAATGTGTCTCTGTGGCAGGTGTGGTAGAAATTACAGGCATTGAAGGGTAAGCAGCATTAAAAAAAATATTAATTAAACATACCTGGTATGTTGGGATATCCTTAAACATTCAGGCCAATAAATTAAAATAATGATGAGATTTTGCACATAAATTTTAAAAAAAATTCTGGCTTATATGTCTTTTTGAAAAAAAAACCAACTATATACTGATTGCTGTGTTAACTCTATGACAATGGGATATTGAATGAATGAACTTGTTTATTACATCTATCTAATTTTTACAAATATATTTTTAACATCATAAAGCTAATCTAACAAATTTTGTTTATGTATAATATTTTTAAAAAAAATAGAGTTCATGAGTAAATGCATTGTATTTATGGAAACGTAAAGAAATTAATTTAAATTTCAAGGATGTGGCTTGTGCAAAAAAGAAGAGTGCAAGTGAAGAGTGATTAAATTTTTTTTTCAATCAATCAGATATTGTTCTTTTAAAGAAATAATCAAATCAGTGATATTCAAATTTTTTTTCTGATGTTAAAATAATATTTATATTGACTTCTGGGAGTTATTTTCTTACGATTTTTCAGAACTGAGTTTATTTTAGATGAAAATGGAGATGTTTCCTGGCAAGTTTCTGATGAAGCAGAACCACTGCCATTTTTCAACTGTGAAACGTATGAGGTAAACTTATTTAGTTTTGACATCCACAATCAGTCAGAAATAATTGAATTATATATCTAGGAATTAAGCATCAAATTCTTCATCACTGTAACACAGATAAAAAGAAAATCATTGCTTGACATTGACCTTTTTTTAAAATATTCTTATTTAAATATTGTGCATTTTCAGGTTTGTCCATCAATCGGGAGTGACCCTGCTTTGTTGAAGTTTATAGGGACATATGCTGGATATGTTGTTGAGTTTAAGGTGATTAATAATTAAAATATCCATTAGCTTTTAATCAATGAGCCTAACTAGTCTGAAAGATAACCTGCACACTAATTTTTTGTATTAATATTAATAAATACCCTTTGAAAATTTTGATAAATTAAAAAACTTTTTATATTATGACTCACAAGTTTTTTTTTTTTACAACTATTACTGAGTCTCCAAAGGCATTTTCGTAACAGGTTTCCGAGAAATTATTACTTTTATGTTGAAAGATACATAGTGTGCGAAACAAGCTTTATTTATGATAGAACAAAATCATTTTTTGGTTAAATACCTGCATATAACATTTAACTTTTACTATTATTATTATTATTATTATTATTGGTCTTATATAGCGCGGTACCCCAGTCTAGGGCTGAACAACAAAAAAGTGTTCAGTGTTATGAAATATAAACAAGATTACACGTTACATTATTAAAAACGTTAAATATCAGTCAGAATCTTATTTACCAATGTAAATATAATGATGCATTCTCCTGAAATTACTTTTACCATGCTAGGCAAAATGGTTTTATTCTAGAATAAAAGGACTTAAATTTTTATCATAGTTTTAATTTAAGAACATGTCTTTTTCAGGTAGACATCTCTGATGATCTCATGTTGCTAACTTATGAAAAATGCTGTATGTTGCAGTGTCAAAAGGTTTGTCTTTGGTAATTTAATAAATCAAAATAAATTACTTTCATCCTTAAAATAGTTAGTATTTAGAGGACGTATGAATTTCTCAGATCATGTTGAAACATTTTCACAGTATGCATATTATGTAAGAATATAAACTAAAATGATCTAAATTTTTCAATAACTTTGTAATATTTATTTTAAAAATGAACCTAGAAGTGTAACAGCGTTAAATATTTTGAGTGGTTATTTGCTAACACAGGAAATTAATTAGTTCACTTACATTGCATTAAAATATTTGTATAATTGATTTTATTTATTGACAGGTTTCTCCTGGCCCCCGCAGAGAGGACACACCTTATTCATTTCTAAGTGCTTTAGAACAAGGCTATTTTTCTGATATTTCCTTGAAAGCAGACTCTGGCAAAGAGGTTTAAAAGTCACTTTCAATCTTTATTATATTATAATGCTCAATTATTGAAAATTATTTACATAGCTGAATTCTTTCCATTTTAAACTATTGTTCAAATTTTCTTACTAAAACAACTTTTTTTCTTGTAGAATGTAGAAATATAATTGCTTAAATTTATTGGGAAAATAATTTTATTTTTGTCAATGACTGTAAAATTTCTAAATTTCAATAACAGTTTAAAGTTCACTCAACCATCTTGAATCTAAGTGCCCCTGAGTTAGACTGGACAGCGAGTATTACTCCCCTAACCGGTCTGCCAGAAGATGTTCTGGGAGTCACCCTCCACTATCTTTATGCTGAATGCCTGCCCCGCGGGCTGTCTGAGAACACGGCTCAGAGGTGCGTCAAGATGGTGGGGAAGATGCCTGGATTCACCAAGTTTGGGCAGCTGTGTGAAACATTCTTAAAGAACACGGCTCTCACAGAACGTAAGTTTAATGTAATTTTAATTTAAATGGGATAACTAAAATTTGGAGAATTGTAATTTGTTACTTTAAATAAAATGTGTCATGTAGTTTACCTGTAATACATGTCATGTACTTTAACTGTATTGGATGTCATGTAGAATGGATGTCATGAAGAATGAATGTCATGTAGAATGGATGTCATGAAGAATGAATGTCATGTAGAATGGATGTCTTGTAGTTTAACTGTAATACAAGTAGATTAATGAGAAACAAAAAATTTGTGTAAATAAAACAATACAGGTTCAGCTATTTAATTTATACTTACATGAATGTTTTTTTTTGTTGTATGATGAAGGAATTTGCAAAAATTTTTACAATTTTATTCTGTTTAATTCATTATTAAAGCTGAACCTATAGTTCCACACATTTTTTGTGTCTCATTAATCTACTTGAAAGCTTTATCATAGTCCAACACAGTATAATTTTTACAGAGTGACCTAAACAATAAATCTATACTTATTCTTGGTAAATGACATAAAGGAACTGTAATTTACGTAAGCCTGAATTAATTATTTGTTCTATTCCTGATCCTCATTTCAATAACTGGTCACTTTATTTCCCCAAAAATTAGAGATGAAAACCCTCGTGTCTGATATCCATACATGTGCTGACCGCATAAATGACTTGTTTGGTGGACCCGTCAGCGAGGATGGCCGTGAGGCTGTGACATTAGAAGGGACCATGTGGTCCAACCCTGCCAAGCTGTGTTACACTGTGAGACAGGCGCTCAGAGAGGAAGCTATAGGTCAGTTGGTGTTCTTGGTCATTACTGTGAGACAGGCGCTCAGATAGGAAGCTTTAGGTCAGTTGCCGTCCGTTGGTGTTCATAGTCATTATTTTAGGCCCACTGCAGCAGTTATCTTTCTTGTCATCTTAAAGTGGACAACGGGTCACAGGGAGATTCTTGATTCTTTTACTGGGGCAACGTTTCATTTGGAACACGTAAAAATATTTATACATTGAACATTTTCGTTCCTTAAATTGGATTTTTAAATAAATATATAACTGTAAATATTATTATTTCAAGGTCAAATAATTCGTGAATGTTGACTGGATGACTCCCGAAAAATTAGCTTTATCGATTTTTCAACTTCTGGAGATTTTGATGGGTAATATCATGTAATGTTCTCGTTTCAGCATGTGCCAAGTTAGTTATTATGTGTGATCTCTTCTCTAAACGAAAGTACGAGTTATCCAGGGAAGAGCGCTATGAAATTATGAAATATGTTAAATCTAGGTAAGTTAACATTAACTAATATATATGCTACTTTTTTTCCTGTAACAAAGTGAGAAAAGTAGATATGTTAAAATAATAAACACATCGTCATATGATTTTAGCACTATTTTTATTCAGGTGCTTTACTACTGATGATTTAAAATGGCAAGTTTCCGATTCTGAAGTTGTCCACTAATATAAATACAGGACAAGTAGGTAGGATTCTCGGTTACAAGTAGGGAGGATTCCTGGTTAGCTTTACACTCATGGACATGGTCAATATCAAAGTACTTGCAATAACCCACCAAACAATGGCGGCGGCAATGTACTTCCCATCTACTAAATAAGTTACTTAACTCATTCCCGACGGTTGCAACTAAATGAGTCCTTTGGGGTTCCAACGGATGCGTCCAAATGCGTCCCGGCGCTTAGCGACACACCTCTCTCGTTTTTAGTTAAAAATAGCAATGAAATCTCGCATCCATCGAGACTTCCGGCGATGGCGTAATTCTGCGTGATTTAAATTTAAAAATGGGTTGTTTTTATCTTGTTTCCCTTTTAAACTATGTGTGCTTTAGTACGGCGTGTCTATATCTTGCATGTGTTCGTCTGAGGTGCCAAAAATCGATTTTTTGGCCATTGTTCATTATTTTTTCGCTGCTAATGTTATATTTTTATTAAACCTTATTCATGCTTTGATGCATTCGTCCTTAATTCATTAACATTTATTAATATTTAGCAGCTTAAAAAATATTTTAAAAATGTAAATCAATTTCAAAACCGAGTTGCTTCCCTTTTCTCAGGAAAATAAATGAAGTACGGAAGTAGCACTGCCGTAGGGAATGAGTTAACAAAACATGCATTCCAGGAAAGCACTTTATAAGAATCCCAATTAGTGCTAACTTCTGGGAATTTTTTTTTTTTGCGTGCCTTTTGAACACAGCACTACAGTCATACTTATATACCTAGAGAATTATTAAGTTCTTTTACTTGCATAATCTCCTTTGTATTATTGTGCTGTTGAATCTCTTTAATCATATTTATCTCCATCGGCATGAGGACGATTCAGGGTACATACATTTACTATATAGATTTATTTTTGCATTTTTAAAATAGGATTCCTGTATTTATGAAGCAACTGCTGACACTTTTAACTACGATCAAGGCTCATCTCCAGGCCTTGACCCAACCACAGAGAATGGACATATCAGCCTACCTTGTACCAGAGGTAAAGAACTAGATAAGAGCATCAATATAAAACCTATTTTATTTGACATTCCCCTAGTGACTGTGGGCTCACAACCCCCGGCGGTTACGAAATCTAAAGATTGCTAATTAAGTTATTATCATCGCTAAAGGAGTTCATTTATGGGTGATTTCTACGCTGGAGAATCACTTTAGATGTCTTGTGTTTAAATTGCTATAATTGTCAAATGTTGTCTTGGTTCAAATATTTAATTATTTATGTACTGAAAATAACTTTGTGTAATCTAATAAAAAACATTTCCATTTATTTGGATCAATAAAGTATCTTATCTTATCTTAATTTTTCACTAACCAATTCAGTGAGGCTGCGAATGTTTAATTTAGATAAGATGAGTCAATATTTCATTTATTTAAGTTTTTATTGAATGTAGGTCTCATTTTTGTTTGTTTTGTTTACAGATGGAGACCATCTTAGACACCATGTCAAGGTTTGCCAGTGAAACCAAATCAGCCTTAGAGCAAGCCATCACCACCAGCAATGAGAAAGTTCAGGTCGAGAAAGGAGAAAAAACAGACAAGCCCAAGAAAAGTGGTGTGGGGGATGCCCTGGGGCGAACACTCAAACATGTAAGTGGGGGGGGATGCCCTGGGGTGAACACTCAAACATGTAAGTGGGGGATGCCCTGGGGCGAACACTCAAACATGTAAGTGGGGAATGCCCTGGGGCAAACACTCAAACATGTATGTGCGGAATGCCCTGGGGCGAACACTCAAACATGTAAGTGGGGGATGCCCTGGGGCGAACACTCAAACATGTAAGTGGGGAATTCCCTGGGGCGAACACTCCCAATATGTAGGTGTTTTTAATTTATTTGAAGTAGTTAGTTTTACTACTCCTTCCAATGTGAATTAGATATGTGTCTTATTTCTGTGTCATAACTTTGTATGTGTCTTATTTCTGTGTCATAACTTTGTATGTGTCTTATTTCTGTGTCATAACTTTGTATGTGTCTTATTTCTGTGTCATAACTTTGTATGTGTCTTATTTCTGTGTCATAACTTTGTATGTGTCTTATTTCTGTGTCATAACTTTGTATGTGTCTTATTTCTGTGTCATAACTTTGTATGTGTCTTATTTCTGTGTCATAACTTTGTATGTGTCTTATTTCTGTGTCATAACTTTGTATGTGTCTTATTTCTGTGTCATAACTTTGTATGTCTTATTTCTGTGTCATTATTTTGCTGTACTGCTCCTTCCAGTGGAAGTTAGACAAGTCTCTTATTTCATTTCTGTATCATTACTTTATTTTCAAATGACCAGGCTCTCCATTTAAAAGAGTTAAAGAAGCTAAAACATTTTCATGAAAGAACCACCTCCAGTTTTTTACATTTACGTCAGAAGAGGTAAGTGATGTCACACTGTGGCAGAATGATATGCACGGATCATTTTCACCAGCACCACGGTTTAGTCCCAAAGTTACAGTTTAGTCCCAAAGTTACGGTTTAATCCCAAAGTTATGGTTTAGTCCCAAAGTTATGGTTTGTCCCAAAGTTACGGTTTAGTCCCAAAGTTGTTCTCTTTCAAGTGAATTCTTTTATTTTAAACTTAACATTATCCTAAATGTTTTGATATATTTAAAAGAAAATATATCCTGTTTTAAACTGTTTGTAAAATATAAAATCTAGTGAAATTTGTCTAGAAAGTTAAAAAAAAAAAATTTTTTTATGTTCTAAGGGCCAGTTATGGAGTTTAAGAAGTTCATGCATAAAGAAAATACAATCCTTCCTACTTGAAACATATTTATGTTTGTCTTCATCAGAGAAAATTTCAACATGAAGAGTCAGCCAGACAAAGTGAGATCTGTGTCCCAGTCTCTGGTTAACTTAGTAGATGAGGTAATATCTGTGTCCCAGTCTCTGATTAAATTAGTAGAAGAGGTGAGATCTGTGTCCCAATCTCTGGTTAACTTAGTAGATGAGGGGAGATCTGTGTCCCAGTCTCTGGTTAACTTAGTAGATGAGGTGAGATCTGTGTCCCAGTCTCTGGTTAACTTAGTAGATGAGGTGAGATCTGTGTCCCAGTCTCTGGTTAACTTAGTAGATGAGGTGAGATCTGTGTCCCAGTCTCTGGTTAACTTAGTAGATGAGGTGAGATCTGTGTCCCAGTCTCTGGTTAACTTAGTAGATGAGGTGAGATCTGTGTCCCAGTCTCTGGTTAACTTAGTAGATGAGGTGAGATCTGTGTCCCAGTCTCTGGTTAACTTAGTAGATGAGGTGAGATCTGTGTCCCAGTCTCTGGTTAACTTAGTAGATGAGGTGAGATCTGCGTCCCAGTCTCTGGTTAACTTAGTAGATGAGGTGAGATCTGTGTCCCAGTCTCTGGTTAACTTAGTAGATGAGGTGAGATCTGTGTCCCAGTCTCTGGTTAACTTAGTAGAAGAGGTGAGATCTGTGTCCCAGTCTCTGGTTAACTTAGTAGAAGAGGTGAGATCTGTGTCCCAGTCTCTGGTTAACTTAGTAGAAGAGGGGAGATCTGTGGCTGCTTTTAGTTGAGGAACATTTAGGTGATACAATTTTGAGTTTTTATTCTCTATGTTTTATTTGGGGGTAAAATAAGTCTTAGGTGAATTTGATTGATGTATTCTCACAGTGGAATTCACCATTTGATTGATGTATTCTCACAGTGGAGTTCACCATTTGATTGATGGATTCTCACAGTGGAGTTCACCATTTGATTGATGTATTCTCACAGTGGAGTTCACCATTTTATTGATGTATTCTCACAGTGGAGTTCACCATTTGATTGATGTATTCTCACAGTGGAGTTCACCATTTGATTGATGTATTCTCACAGTGGAATTCACCATTTGATTGATGTATTCTCACAGTGGAGTTCACCATTTGATTGATGGATTCTCACAGTGGAATTCACCATTTGATTGATGGATTCTCACAGTGGAGTTCACCATTTGATGATGGATTCTCACAGTGGAGTTCACCATTTGATGATGGATTCTCACAGTGGAGTTCACCATTTGATTGATGGATTCTCACAGTGGAGTTCACCATTTGATTGATGATTCTCACAGTGGAGTTCACCATTTGATTGATGATTCTCACAGTGGAGTTCACATTTTGTCACCAGTTTCCATCATTTGTGATAAGACTGAGGGAGATCATTGTAGCCTTGGACGAGAAGGTGACTTGGAAGGAGTGGAAGTACCTCTTCAAAATGGCCACCTCTAAAGTGGTAAGTTGCATGCTTGCAGTGCATTAACTTATGTCCTGAGAACACTGTTTGTTGAACTTTTGCATCATCCACAATGCGATGGTGGCTGAACTGGTCGGGGCGAGCTCATCTTGTGTTTTTAAGCTAGACCACACAGCTGCGGGTGGTGTCTGGTAAAAGAAGAGTGCTGCCCAGTGAACGGATGAAAACATGGGACGGTGCAGCCTCAATATGATATTAAAAATGGTTTCTGAAAAATGTTGTCTTCCTAAGCACACAAAGATATCTCTTGCATAGAGATAATATTTGACTTAGGCAGGATATTAAAAATAATATACTAAGAGCTGTTAATACTGACCAAAGTAAACAACAGAAAATGTGGACACCAGGCCCAATCATACGTAACAAATCATATGAGTAAGTTATAAGCAAGATTGTTTCCTTCTATGTTTGGCATGCATCATGCTTAGACAAACAAATATGAGTAAGTTATAAGCAAGATTGTTTCCTTCTATGTTTGGCATGCATTATGCTTAGAAAAAAATTATTTCAGTCCTGGGGTCTAGCTAAAGTTCAGTCCAATCGTTCAGCCCTGCAGCCAATGATTGATGAAATGTGTGACATTGTACGAAGTGAGCAGTTTGTAGCCTCGCTGGTGACATTAGGTCTGAAATCTCCTGTTGAAACCACACCACAAAGTGCGGCCGGGAAAGACTCTCTCTTCACAGCTGTGGCCGGAAACAAGGCAACCAAATATGCCCAGGTACGCAACGGCCTGTTGTACAAACATAACTTTATTTAGTGCCATTATAAAGCTGTTGCTGTGGTTATTATTTCATGAAGATGCTGTTTTATGGGCACCGTCGTGTGTGTGAAGATCTGCCACTCATGTTTTGTCTGTGTACCTGATACAATGATAGTTTTCTACATACATGTTTTTTTGTGTGCCCTACAGTTGAGCTGTGTTGATTCATTGTGTGTTTCTCCTAACGCCGGCCTCAGCTGTACAGCAAAGAGGGCGCTGGAGCTGTTCAGACACAGTCGTAACACGGACATGATGTTTGAGGTGATAAGCATACAAGGTGAGGCGGAGTATTCCGGCTAACTTATACATTTATGGACATTAATCCATGTTTGCATTTTTAAAACAGGGCAATGGAATACGTCCATATAAACTTTAAGAGATATATTGTCAATTTATAACTTAAACATGCCGTCTTGACCCCCTGATACGGCTTAATAGTCGGAAAAGTTTGCCGATCTCTGTTCTACAACTTAATCAGCATATCACATCATATGACAACGTATCAAATCTATCACAATGTATCACAACATCACATCATATGGCAACGTATCAAAAATCTATCACAATGTATCACAACATCACATCATATGACAACGTATCACAACATGGTATAATCAGCCATGGTATGTAGAGAAGGTCATAGCAAACAGCATGAAAAATTGAAAAATGTTTACAAATAATTTCTTTTGAATGTGCCTACATAAATCTGTACACCATCCACATTCTCTTTCCTAAATAAACTCAGACATTCAAAAGATCACTAAATACTTTCCACACATATCGTCTATAGTGATCGATTTCCCATCATTCTGAAACTGTTGAAATGTTGATATGAAACGATACTTCTTTAATGATACTTCTATAACAATACTTCTATAATAATACTGTAATGATACTTCTGTGAATTCCTTTCCAGAGGGAGGAGACATCATCATTGATCACACAGCAAGTATAGCCGAGGGCTGTGCTGGGGCTGAGACTGTCAGGGGTGATGAGAGACTGTGTGACGGGGAGGAGAGGGACGTGGAGATCCACGAGATTAAAGCCCACCGCGTGCTGGTGGCTGCCCGCTGCGACTGGTTCCGGAAAGCCTTACTCAGTGGAATGAAGGAGGCCATAGACAGGTGAGAGTACGTGGGTGAGAGTACGTGGGTGAGAGTTCTGAAGGAGGCCATAGACAGGTGAGAGTACGTGGGTGAGAGTTCTGAAGGAGGCCATAGACAGGTGAGAGTACGTGGGTGAGAGTACGTGGGTGAGAGTTCTGAAGGAGGCCATAGACAGGTGAGAGTACGTGGGTGAGAGTTCTGAAGGAGGCCATAGACAGGTGAGGGTACATGGGTGAGAGTACGTGGGTGAGAGTTCTGAAGGAGGCCATAGACAGGTGAGGGTACGTGGGTGAGAGTTCTGAAGGAGGCCATAGACAGGTGAGAGTACGTGGGTGAGAGTTCTGAAGGAGGCCATAGACAGGTGAGAGTACGTGGGTGAGAGTTCTGAAGGAGGCCATAGACAGGTGAGAGTACGTGGGTGAGAGTTCTGAAGGAGGCCATAGACAGGTGAGAGTACGTGGGTGAGAGTACGTGGGTGAGAGTTCTGAAGGAGGCCATAGACAGGTGAGAGTACGTGGGTGAGAGTTCTGAAGGAGGCCATTGACAGGTGAGAGTACGTGGGTGAGAGTTCTGAAGGAGGCCATAGACAGGTGAGAGTACGTGGGTGAGAGTACGTGGGTGAGAGTTCTGAAGGAGGCCATAGACAGGTGAGGGTACATGGGTGAGAGTTCTGAAGGAGGCCATAGACAGGTGAGGATACGTGGGTGAGAGTTCTGGGATCAAGTGGTGATGGTTTCTATCACTGTTTGATGGAGCTCTTTTATTGTGGAAAGTGCCTATATAAAGAGGTAAGAGTTCTTTCATCACAGATAAAACTGGGTCAACGTGCCTGCTGTCATGTGAGAACCATTCTGTTTGGCAGTGTACTTTATCTGGGTTATTGTGTATTTTAGGAGACAAATAGTGTGTACTTGCTAAAGGGTTGTGTTGCTGTATGGTACTTGCTAAAGGGTTGTGTTGCTGTATGGTACTTTCCAGATGGTTGTGTTGCTGTATGGTACTTGCTAAAAGGTTGTGTTGCTGTATGGTACTTGCTAAAGGGTTGTGTTGCTGTATGGTACTTGCCAGATGGTTGTGTTGCTGTATGGTACTTGCTAAAAGGTTGTGTTGCTGTATGGTACTTGCTAAAGGGTTGTGTTGCTGTATGGTACTTGCCAGATGGTTGTGTTGCTGTATGGTACTTGCTAAAGGGTTGTGTTGCTGTATGGTACTTGCCAGATGGTTGTGTTGCTGTATGGTACTTGCTAAAAGGTTGTGTTGCTGTATGGTACTTGCCAGATGGTTGTGTTGCTGTATGGTACTTGCTAAAAGGTTGTGTTGCTGTATGGTACTTGCCAGATGGTTGTGTTGCTGTATGGTACTTGCCAGATGGTTGTGTTGCTGTATGGTACTTGCCAGATGGTTGTGTTGCTGTATGGTACTTGCTAAAAGGTTGTGTTGCTGTATGGTACTTGCCAGATGGTTGTGTTGCTGTATGGTACTTGCTAAAAGGTTGTGTTGCTGTATGGTACTTGCTAAAAGGTTGTGTTGCTGTATGGTACTTGCCAGATGGTTGTGTTGCTGTATGGTACTTGCTAAAGGGTTGTGTTGCTGTATGGTACTTGCTAAATGGTTGTGTTGCTGTATGGTACTTGCCAGATGGTTGTGTTGCTGTATGGTACTTGCTAAAGGGTTGTGTTGCTGTGATTTAAATTCTCTGGCTATTGGTTTCTCATCTTCCTCAGGAAAATTGTTGTTCACGACACTAACCCAGAATTGTTTACAAGATTTTTAGAAGCCTTATACTCAGGACACTTGGACACCAGCAGTTTGAATGCAGAACAGTTGGCTGACATGATGACACTCTGTGATAGATATGAGGTACAAACCGCTGCGGCTGTAGCCAACTAGAGGTTATTGACCAATGAAAACTGACCAACTTCATTTTATAGTGAACTAAAAGTTCAAACAATGTGTAAAAATTATTTGAAAACTTTCTAAGGAAGTCTTTGTTTAGTGTCTGTTCCAATGTTTCAAAATCTCTGAGCCAAAATTTCTTGAGATTCCATCAAATCCTACAGAGATGAAATTTCATTGACTTGCAGTAGTCTCTGCATGTTTTAATCTACCGTATTTTATGGACTATAAGACACACTTTTTTCTTAGAAAAATTGCCTCCAAAATTCAGGTGCGACTTATACTCAAAATTAATATAAATGGTAAAAATGTCATTTTTTTTAAAAATTAAAAATTAAGGTGCGTCTTATAGTTTGTAGCGTCTTATAGTCTGTCAAATACGGTATTCAAGTTTGGCAGATCTTCTGTTGACCACTTGCAGAATTATTGATAAACTGACAAAGTATTTTTAAAATGCAATAACAACCAATATTAAAAATAGTTTTTTCCTCTAAAAAAAAAAGTATTAACATAATTTTTTTTAAATGCACGTCTGCTGTTGAAAAATATTCCATGTTTGAATTGATTGTTTATTTCAGATGGATTGCCTGAAGCTAGTCTGTGAACATGAGCTCAAGTCTCACTTAGATGAGGACAACGCCTTGTGCCTTTTAAATCTTGCTGACCACCTCAACAGTAGAAACCTCAGGGTAAATGTTTACTGTGTTTAGATCAATCGTTCACATTGTACACTGGTGTTGGAGTACGCTGTAGTGCCACCTCACATTGTGCACTGGTGTTGGAGTACGCTGTGAGAAATAAAGTGGGACCCTAGTACTGCATGCAGTTTGTCATCTTGGCTTTTAAAAAATATTTTAAAAATTTGTTATCAGAAGAATTAACTGCTACATGATAGTTTCTAGTTAAACTATTAAATTAGGTGTTTTTTTAGAATAACAAAAATAGTCCTTCCGTTTGCATGGAAACCACATTAAAAAAATATTCAGTGTGCCGTATTGCTAACTATGGCCGTTGTCCTCCAGGACTCTGCACTCAACTATGTTTTAGAGCATCAAGACTTGACATTCAGTGACATATACGATGACCTACCTGACCACCTGAAGGATGAAGTACAAGATGCCATCGTGTGGCATGGGTAGGTTGGTCAAACAGTCTCAGCTGTTCTATTTCATCACATGTTTTTGTAAAATTTCTGGCTTATCAATGGTTGGGGAATTCAAAAGTCACCTCATTCCAGTCTGTATGCACCATGGGATGCATTTTATTTTTGACACAAAATGAAATATTTCCCCCAGGCTTGAACCCAGGAACCCATCAACTCGGGGACATCACCTCGGCACCCCCAGCTCAACTTCCAGTATGAGTGAAGTGGATGATTTGGTTGCTACAATTGATATCTCACAAGACAGGGTGAGTGTTACGTACCGTTATGTGGCTCAACAAATTTGATGTTTTAAGATTCGGCTCTTTAGATTAACAATTCGTAACAATGGCCTGAAAGCCATTATGCAAAAGAAAACGATATTGACGATAAGCAATTTAAGTATACTATTAGGTTTATATAAAAATACCATCAAATATACAGAAATAAAACTATATTAATTAACTTAAGTGAAAAAGAATAATACTTAATACTAGACTGGTCAACATATTAATCCACACACAGACAGTGAAAAATCTATTAAGTCATGTAGGGCTCCTGTACGTCTGGTAAATCTCATAAGGCGACCATCATATTTATAGTGAGGGTGTCAGAACCCTCCAGACCATCGTATGTCTAGTGAGGGTTTCAGAACCCTCCAGACCGTCGTATTTCTAGTGAGGGTGTCATTTCCCTCCAGACCGTCATATTTCTAGTGAGGGTGTCAGAACCCTCCAGACCGTCATATTTCTAGTGAGGGTTTCAGAACCCTCCAGACCGTCGTATTTCTAGTGAGGGTGTCAGAACCGTCCAGACCGGCGCATTTCTAAAAGACATCGGAACCCTCTAGAACAGAAAGTCTAAAAATTTAATAGCCAGAGTCCTTCTGGAAACAAAAACTTTCCAACTCGAGGGCAGTGGAAGAAAGGAGTGACCAGGGTTAATTAGTGAAGTCAAAAAGAAGAGTGGGGGGTTAAGGTTGCATGCTACGGCTCGTGAACAAAAACTAGGTCCACACAAGGCTGTAACAGTAAGGAAGCCCTTCCATACATCTGGTGGTCTGAAACACTCACCTCTCTCTTTGTACTGTTTAAAAAAATCTTTGTTCATCCTACCTTCTCAGGGCTTGGACCTGTCGACCTCCAGTTCATCCGATGACCTACCGTTTGTTGAAGATGCCGCCAGACTCGAGTCTTGCATCCGGGATCTGTTGGATATTGTAGGTGACACCGTGCCGCGGGATGAACTCACCCGG
Source organism: Omphiscola glabra (assembly GCA_964017045.1). NCBI lineage: Eukaryota > Metazoa > Mollusca > Gastropoda > Lymnaeidae > Omphiscola > Omphiscola glabra. The sequence continues at coordinate 51,368,905 of OZ024795.1, read as the reverse complement.
ATAGCCCTGGCCGCCGACTACGATACCAACAGAGCCCTCAATTTTTTCTTCTCCTCGTAGCAAAAACCATATCTTTAGCTGTCATGTTTGCTGCCACAATGTCAGACAGATGTCTCTTATAGCTGTCATGTTTGCTGCCATGATGTCAGACAGATATCTCTTAGCACACATTTTTATTGAACAGTGTTGATTTTTTTGTTTAGATAGAAGAACTATAACTCTTAACGCCCGTACTATGGGCATTCTTTCAGTGTGTGTTACTTGATATTATCCCCCCCAAGATTGAACAGCCTCTTAGTTTCACTCATGTTGAAATATGCTTAATTAATGTAATTAGTTTTTCAAAGATTAAAAGATTGGGTAAATGCGAAGAGATAGCGCCGGATTTTTTAACGTGGCCGCCAACTTGATTGCCGTGACCCGTAAATTTAAGAATAAAACGTTTAAAAATAATGAAAAATTTTCTAAATGTATCCCTAAACCTAACCTGAACTCTAAATCTATCTCTAAACCTAACCTGAACCCTAAATCTATCCCTAAACCTAACCTGAACTCTAAATGTATGCAAACGAAGTCACTGTGCTATCTCCTCGCATTAGCCAAAGATGGTTAAGAAAAAAATAATTTTGTTTAGAGGATTTCTCTAATGCACATTAAAAACAAACAAGCAAAATTTACAAACTTTTACAATATTTCTTAAATTACCTTCAACTTACAAAAGTGCTACTCTGAACTTCCTGTCAGCGTTATTTAACTCTTTTTGTCATATGAAAAGGAATCGTTGCAAATGAACACTTGATAAGCATTGAACTGAACCTTTTGTTCAAAGTCAGATTTTTGTTCATTGATGACAAAACTTGTGTATGGACAACACTTTTTAACAACAATAAAAATCTGCCTGCAGCATACAATGATTTATGTCCAGACGAAAATGAATCTTTTCAAACTTCTGCTGCATATTTTTTATTTTCGTGGATGAGTCTTTCAGAAAATGTTGCATGTGAAATTTTTGTTTTATTATTTAAACCAAAGTTTATAAGTAATGGTGGAAAAATGATAATGGGCTTTTTAACATAATGGTGAGGACACTTCTTTTGGTCCTAACAGAAAAAATTTAGAAATTGATATTATCATAATTCCCACATTGTTTTATTTAAAAAATCTTGGGACAAGTCATTTTCTATCCAACAAACTGTCACACTCATAACTCTTATATCCAACAACAAACTTTCACACTCACAACTCTTATATGCAACAACAAAACTCTTCTTTCCAACAACAAACTGTCACACTCATAACTCTTAAATCCAACAACAAACTGTCACACTCACAACTCTTAAATCCAACAACAAACTGTCACACTCACAACTCTTATATCCAACAACAAACCGTTGCCCCCGTAACCCTTATTGATGGCATGGCTTGCTATCTCTGGCATGATCTGCATTTCTTTCCCTACTCTTCGAGGAAACGGGAAACCTATTGATGTAATCACTGTGATATGTAATAACTCAACACACACAAATCCTTGATTGTTTTCTTCTCCTCGTTCTATTTGAATAGGTAGACCCTAAAAATACTTACTTGTATCTGTTGTTTGAGGTTGACTTGCTGAGACTGAACTGTACAAATATAAGAGCAGGAAATTTCAATGTAAAGTTTTAACTAACCACCATGTCAAATAATTTTCACAATTAATATTGTTCTATTTTTCTGTTTGCAAAATGTGTGGGTTTTTTTTTGTTGTTGTTTTTTTTGTTGTTGTTTTTTTTTGTTGTTGTTTTTTGTTGTTGTTTTTTTGTTGTTGTTTTTTGTTGTTGTTTTTTGTTGTTGTTTTTTGTTGTTGTTTTTTTTTTGTTGTTTTTTGTTGTTGTTTTTTGTTGTTGTTTTTTGTTGTTGTTTTTTGTTGTTGTTTTTTGTTGTTGTTTTTTGTTGTTGTTTTTTGTTGTTGTTTTTTGTTGTTGTTTTTTGTTGTTGTTTTTTGTTGTTGTTTTTGTTGTTGTTTTTTGTTGTTGTTTTTTGTTGTTGTCTTCTTTTTAAAAGTGGTTTTGTTAAATCCTTAGATTGGCATGTCCAGGGACCTAATGACCCTAGTTTTAAAAGGGGTTTTGTTAAATCCTTAGATTGGCATGTCCAGGGACCTAATGACCCTAGTTTTAAAAGGGGTTTTGTTAAATCCTTAGATTGGCATGTCCAGGGACCTAATGACCCTAGTTTTAAAAGGGGTTTTGTTAAATCCTTAGATTGGCATGTCCAGGGACCTAATGACCCTAGTTTTAAAAGGGGTTTTGTTAAATCCTTAGATTGGCATGTCCAGGGACCTAATGACCCTAGTTTTAAAAGGGGTTTTGTTAAATCCTTAGATTGGCATGTCCAGGGACCTAATGACCCTAGTTTTAAAAGGGGTTTTGTTAAATCCTTAGATTGGCATGTCCAGGGACCTAATGACCCTAGTTTTAAAAGGGGTTTTGTTAAATCCTTAGATTGGCATGTCCAGGGACCTAATGACCCTAGTTTTAAAAGGGGTTTTGTTAAATCCTTAGATTGGCATGTCCAGGGACCTAATGACCCTAGTTTTAAAAGGGGTTTTGTTAAATCCTTAGATTGGCATGTCCAGGGACCTAATGACCCTAGTTTTAAAAGGGGTTTTGTTAAATCCTTAGATTGGCATGTCCAGGGACCTAATGACCCTAGTTTTAAAAGGGGTTTTGTTAAATCCTTAGATTGGCATGTCCAGGGACCTAATGACCCTAGTTTTAAAAGGGGTTTTGTTAAATCCTTAGATTGGCATGTCCAGGGACCTAATGACCCTAGTTTTAAAAGGGGTTTTGTTAAATCCTTAGATTGGCATGTCCAGGGACCTAATGACCCTAGTTTTAAAGGGGTTTTGTTAAATCCTTAGATTGGCATGTCCAGGGACCTAATGACCCTAGTTTTAAAGGGGTTTTGTTAAATCCTTAGATTGACATGTCCAGGGACCTAATGACCCTAGTTTTAAAGTAAGTTAACAGCTTTTTGTCAATAAGATCTCCTCAAACTTTCGGCTGTGTTTTGATTCTCTGTTGATGAAATGTGCCATAATATCTGTTGACTGCTTCATAATAAAGTTTGAAGTGCCGTGCACATCTCATTTTATTGACCGTATACAATGTCTGTTTCAGCACAGAACTGATTGTGTACAATGTCTGTTTCAGCACAGAACTGATTGTATACAATGTCTGTTTCAGCACAGAACTGATAGTATACAATGTCTGTTTCAGCACAGAACTGATTGTATACAATGTCTGTTTCAGCACAGAACTGATTGTATACAATGTCTGTTTCAGCACAGAACTTATTTCATTGGTTTGAATGGCTCTGGTCTGGGGGTTCTCAAACTTTTTAACAACATATCGAAACTTGAGAAACATTTTCCTGTTAACCAAAGTTAAAGATCTGTTGTTTTTTTTTTGTATATGTTTTTTTGCGTGCGTTGTTATCTGAGATGATGGTCAGTGCAAAGATCTTCATCAAATTAAGTTTGAGATTCAACAACTTTCTTAAATATGACTTTTAAGAGTGTTTTTTTTTCCACAAATCGTCCCCAGGGTATCATTGTGAACAATTATTTATTCAATAACTAATGCTCTTTGTTTCAGAACTAGGACAACAAAATATGGAATGATAACATTTTGATTAAGAAACCCCGATTCAATAAAACTAACTTTTGTTGAGGGGGCTATGTTGTAAAGAGAAGCTAAATTTGAGAGTGAATAGAGGTTGTGTTAAAGCTACCTCTGGCGCGCCCTAGAGTCACTGGAGAGCCCTAGAGTCACTGGAGAGCCCTAGAGTCACTGGAGACTTTGAGGAATAGGCCTGGTTGAAATAAGCTTAGCTTTCATTGCCGGGGACAGTCAGAGAGACCTATCACAACCTAGGTCAGCTCATGCTGCCGGGGACAGTCATGGAGACCTAGAGACCTATCACAACTTAAGTCAGGTCATGCTGCCGGGGACAGTCATAAGACCATTCACAACAAAGGTCACTTTTAAAACCACTGCATCCTATATGACTATATGACACAAATTATCTTTCATCTGTACAATGCAGCAACATGTTTGTTCAAACACATAAAGTAAGCAATCACTTTAAGATCTTTGGTGCAACTACAACGGCTGGGAGGAGGTGTGGGGGAGGGGGGTCATTACTTCAGTCCAGTTTCATTATTGTAAGGACTTTTTAACAAATTATTTTTATTTTTGGTGGGCTGAGACATCCAAGTCTTGAGAGACCGCCGTCCCCTCCCTCCCCCAATGTATGCCTTCATTCTCTTGATGACCTCAGTTTTAATGTGGGTTGGCGTGGGGGGGTTGTCAACACCACAAAACAAAGACGCGGTGGTGTCACATGACCTTATGAGTTATGAGTGAACTCTTACATTGGAGACTTGTAGTTGAAAAGAAAACTAATTTTAGGTTTTCAAAATGAGAGAGTTACGGAACAGATCTTTTTTTTCCCTAGTAGAAGCAACAGCTTAAGCTTGAACAATACTCGTTTGTCAAAAATATATTTTACTCTAAAGCATTCATTCAAAGACTATTTTTTAACATTTCTTTTGAAATATTTTTGTTACTTTGTTACATTCTTATTGTTAATAAGCTTGGGGCATTTTTGTTCTTCAAAACAAAGTTATTTTGCTTGTTAAATTTATCAGCACACATCCTCTCAATCATCAGCAGACATCCTCTCAATTATCAGCACATATCTAATGCACAATATGAAAAAAGTTTGCTCTATAATTATACAAAAATATTTCAAGTTACTAAGGTTAGCTTATATTGTAAGTGTTGAGAACCTTGAAAACAATGAATGCTTCTACTGTGTTCTGTTTTTCCATGATTATTTTAAGGTAAGATTAGCTTGTCTCTGGAGCTGGTCAGTTGTACCAATCTCTGGGTAATAGCCTAAACTTGTTAATTGCATGTCAGCTGACGGGTGCGATAGACCCCTGAAACGATTTTGTTATGAAATAAAGATAAACATTATATATAAACTATTGCATTTGCCTGAATGTGAATGTGTACAAAGTGGACAATCATTTTTGTGTGTATTTAATTTATCATTTTAAAGATTTCTTTCCCCCTTTGATTTGAACTGTACCTGATGACAACTTAAGTTGATCAGATTTCTAATTGTAAATAGATGAAAGTTTGAGAACCTTATGTAATGGCTAAAATTTCTCTTTAACTTTAACAAAAAAAAACCACCCCCACCCCACTATCATCTATTCATATCATGCTGTCTAGTTCCCTGGCTCCACCAATAGAAAATAAAACAAAGAAATATACATGAGCGTATTTGAATGCTTGTCTAAATGTTTCTAAGAGAGAAGAAAAAAACCTATCTGCTAGAAAATCCAGCTGGACCTGCTCCTTGCACTAGCAAATTAAGCTACCCCTTAAGGTGAACGATTGCTAATAGGTAGTCATTCTACCAAAACCACTTTAGGTGACGGATTTGTAATAGGCAGCCATTCTACCAAGACCATTAAAGTGACAGATTTCTAAGTAGATAGCCATTCAACCAGGATCACTTTAGGTGACGCATTTCTAACCAGGTAGCACTTTTACTTCTGTCTAGACCCTTTTAGGTGACATATTTCTAACTAGGTAATTTTTTCTAGGCCCTCTGTAGGTTACAGATTAGTAAATAGTCAGCCCTTCTACCAGGACAGATGATGTTTTCAGACTCACATGATGCAAACGCCAGAAGGGAGTTACCTAATAATTCCAAATATATCCTTACATCAAATCCAGCCCCAGAAACTTAACACTTTTCAGCTGCCAGTTGGTGGTATTTTTGTATGACATATCTTTTGACAAATGTGACTCATACTATTGTTTTATTTAATAATTACGAGTAATTAGCCTTCCAGTTGGAACTTTTGTATGGTTGACATTTACAACAAAAAATTGTGATTAAATACTTGACTTGTGTCTCTGATGTCGTCTTGGACTTGTTTTATTTTGTGAGATTTTATTTTACGTTGTCTGTCTTTGTATGTGCTTGTTTATGCACACTATTTACCAGTTTCCTAGGGCCAGATCTAATTGTACCAAGGCCGCCGCCATCTTGTTGAGATTGCGTCCATATCTTTCTGTTTTCGATTAGATAGTAAGGGGTTTTCCCCGATACCTTGTTTTTGATATTGATATCAAGGTAACCAGACAATACGACAAGTGACAAAACGCAGTGGCGTAGCTAGAGTGTTTGGCGCCCGGGGACAAGATTCGCTTTAAAGCGCCCTCTTTTCCTTTTTTAAACTCTCAAACCCATTATTTTCATCAATAAAATAATACCAAAGCACATTTTGGCGCCCCAAACTAGCTGGCGCTTGGGTACATCTGTACCCCCCTGCCCTCCTACGCTACGCCTCTGACAAAACGACAAGTGACAAAACGACAAGATGACAAAACAACAAGATGATCACTAAACGACAAGGTGACAAAACGACAAGTCTTCAAAGCAAACGCATTTACCGTCTGTAATGCCTTACATATAATAAAGTAAGATCAACTTTTAAAGATATTTTACATGCCGTATAGTTGGAGAAACACGGTATTCGGTTATCAGACTAGCGCATAATTGCATTAAAATGTAATTAATTACCATTAGAATTACATGACCTATTTTTGTAATTATCTACAATTTCAATTGCTTCATTCAAAAGTGTAAATAATTACCATTACAAATTACTCCACTATTGACCCGTAATTACTATTACTTTTTTTGCTTACAACATTTTTATATTGGGAATTTTTGTTTATTTGTTTCAATAACTTAAAACATCAACATTGTTTTACTAAGACATATTTCCTTTTACAGTGGAACCAGCTTTTGGATTTTATTGTTATACAAGAAAGTCAGAGAAATTCTTAAAATGATTTTACTGTATATCTGAATACACAATTATATTTTGTATCAGACACTTAAAAATTTCCGTGATTGTCTGTGTGTATGAGTAAGCATGACATAATGTACATTATATTTTTCAGCTTGCTCATTACTTGGAGACAAAATGTATGTCATATTGGTTCAAAGTACTATATGAGTATGTAAAGTATTTTCACTTTTGCTCTGAAAATAAACATTTACTGAGCAATTAAAAAAGGACAATTACATGGATAGTAATTAATTACAGTTACTAATTACAGTAATTATAAATCAAATGTGTAATTAATTAAAGTTTGTATTAATTATCTCAAGTATGTCTGTTAGTATGCATAAGATTATGATTTCAAAAGGTCTATTACTATCTAATTATACTGTAAAGGAAACTGCACTAACACAGCACTACACTGTTGAACACCAACTTTAGCTTCTAGAGCACATGTGTCAAACTAAATGTATTTTTCCTCACGACTAACACAGAATTAGGCCGACGACTCTACTAAGAAAGTAACAATATTTCCGCCATCGCTGCAAACATCAAAGCTCTTTGTCTTAGATGTGACCGGCGCTTGAGTTATCATGTTTGCAACGGTAACCAGACAAAACGACAAGTAACAAAACGACAAGGTTACAAAGTGACAAGATTTGGGGTTAGGGTAAGGTTTAGTCTGATAACCCAATACCGTGTTTCTCCAACTATAAGGCATGTTAAATATCTATAAAAAAAAAAGTTTACCATACTTTATTGTATGCAAGGCAGTGTTTCCCAATTTTTTTTTTTTTATTTGTAAGACAAAATGAGGTATCAAATGAAAGATAATTGAATGTAGGCTACTATACGTTTGTAATCTTAATTCTTCAGTTTTACTAAATAAACTACCACAAATGACATCCGAATAACATTGAGTCTAATGGTACCCGGGTGCGAATGGTGGCGCTTTGTGTCCGGGTCCATTTTGACTAATGCTATTCGGATGTCATTTGTAGTAGTTTATTTTGTTTTAAATGAAGAATAAAGTTTACAAACGTATAGTACATTCAATTATCTTTCATTTGATACCCGATTTGGTCTTAGAAACCCAACAATAATATTTTAAATCGTATTTTAATCACAACCTCTCAATTCTGGTACCCGGGTACCAATAGCCACTTCGTTATCTTTAAGCTGAGCCAGCAATAATTTTTTTATTTGTTAACTAGATTGTTTCTTATTGTTTCTGAGATTTCAACTCGCGGGCAAATTCAAAGAATGAAATAATTGTAGATGTCGAGTATAGGAGTTCGTTAGCAATTGTTGCGAGTGAATGGCATGTTTATTACGCGCGGTGAGTGTTAGAGAGTTTTAATTAGTTAATGAACGCTCTTCCCGCGCTTGACTGAATGGCGTATTTTTATGCTAATTGTGACGTATTGTCTAGTCTGTATTGTGACGTAAGTTTTAGTCGTGCGGCAGTATTGAGTGGAACGTTGTGGAAGTAAGATGTGTTTCTAGTAGGTCTGGTAGTGAGCTGCGCTATATCTTAGTACCGGTAGCCTATGCCTATGTTCATGTGTCTATTGAAGTCAGAGGCGTAGCAGGGGGTACATATGTACCCGGGCGCCAGCTAGTTAGGGGCGCCAAAATGTGCTTTGGTATTATTTTATTGATGAAAATAATGGGTTTGAGAGTTGAAACAGGAAAAGGGGGCGCTTTAAAATGAATCTTGTCCCCGGGCGCCAAACACTCTAGCTACGCCACTGGTTGAAGTTCCAACCTGTAGGCCTATTCGTAATTGGTTATTAAAGTTAAAGTTATTAGGAAAAAGGACTTCAACGTGTTGTGGGAACTTGACGAATTACTCAATCCAGAAGAACTGAGGAGTTGACAGTAGACACATGCTTGTCAGCAGGTTTTAAATTTATGATTCTAAAAATACGAAACAGGTGGATAGGAGATCCAGGGGAAAAAAGGGGGATTAGAGGCTGCATCTTGACCACATCACTACATTCGGAATCAATCCATGGCTTTCCGACTCCATGCACCGACCCCCAGCTGGTGTGGTGTATATTGCCTAATTAATATCTTATGGTACGACTCTCATTATTGCTGGTAGCGGGAATTTTAAAGAAAGAAAAAACGTTAGAAATAAGTAAAAACAACAGAGTCCCTGGTGAATGGACACATCATTAGGGGTTGGGGGGCGGGGGTGTAAAAAAAGAAAATAACAAACTATAATAAAACAGATTAATTTACTAGACTTTTTTTATTTTATTGAAATTATCTGTTGAAATAATTTGATTAAAATTTTTGAAAACAAAGTTTGACAGCAAAATTACATGATAATGTCAGTCATAAACAAAACATTACAATGTCAGTCATAAACAAAACATGACAATGTCAGTCATAAACAAAACATTATAAAGGACAATTGATGGGTGATGACATTTCCAGCATATTAAATTTAAATTTGTTACAAATTAGAAAATACACTATGGAACAATCCAGCAAAGGGACAAATGATTATTTATTATCTTATTCAAGGGAAGTTTAAATAATTTGTTTTCTTTGGAAATGGTTAATACTCAACAGTCAATAGATGCCTTCTTATAATCAATTTCAGCCAATAGATGCCTTATGAGTGATACATTTCTTACAATCAATTTTGTCACATGAAAACAACTGTGACAAGATTTACAATGTGTTACAAGTTCAGGGAACTTTCTGATACAAGGTGTTGTAAGTTAATTACTTCAAGGTTCCGAAAGGTGGGAAAATGAGCTGTGTCTCTCAATATAGAAAGATAGGAAACTGAGTTGTGTCTCTCAATATAGAAAGATAGGAAAATGAGCTGTGTCTCTCAATATAGAAAAATAGGAAAATGAGCTTTGTCTCTCAATATAGAAAGATAACTGACAGTAACTTTTTCAGAAGTCTGCTGCCTGGCCTCATAAAAAGTAACTATGTCAGAAGAATGCCTGCTATCTAACCTCACAAACAGTAACTATGTCAGATGAATGTCTGCTATCTAACCTCACAAACAGTAACTATGTCAGAAGAATGTCTGCTATCTAACCTCACAAACAGTAACTATGCCAGAAGAATGTCTGCTATCTAACCTCACAAACAGTAACTATGCCAGAAAAATGTCTGCTATCTAACCTCACAAACAGTAACTATGTCAGAAGAATGTCTGCTATCTAACCAAACAGTAACTATGTCAGAAGAATGTCTGCTATCTAACTTCACAAACAGTAACTATGTCAGAAGAATGTCTAGCTGTTTGCTCTCACACACCAAAACAGTCTCTCATTCTGCGTTATCAAAATTAAGTACACCATTCTTTTTATTGACATAATTCTAGTACATTAACAAGTATCCATTTTATTTTATTTACATGGTGCTTTCTCATCAATAAAAAATAATTTCAATTTTTATTGTGGGGTGAGCTTTCATCGACCTATCAGCGTCCAGCTCATTTATTCTTTTGTCCCACCCTTTTTTTTTAAACGCCATCCTTAAACCAAGCTGAATGTGATTCATAATGAAATTCAGATTTCAATCTAAAGGTAAGCAAAAGAAATGCTCCGGATGGATCTAGAGACATTAACATTGCTGCAATAAATGCGAAGGTGAAATGTGTGATATTTTCTTACAGATTGGGAAGAGTTCAATGAGCAATAAAAATAAAAAATAAACTTAGAATCAACTGTCGCTGATTAAAATAATTTAGCAAAATTTAATTGTGAGCTGAATTTTTTTTACCAGTATTTTAATACCAGGAATAAGTTAAAAAAAAAAACAAAGTTATTTTGTTAAATGATTAACTGGGTCATGACTATCTGGTTTAATCTGTTAGCATTTGATGAGCAAAACTTGAATAAAAATGTGAACATTAAAATGAACTCATGAGATAGGATAGACAAAAGTGTCAGTAGATAAGTGAGACAAGACAAAAGTGTCAGGAGATAAGTGAGACAAGACAAAAGTGTCAGGAGATAAGTGAGACAAGACAAAAGTGTCAGGAGATAAGTGAGACAAGACAAAAGTGTCAGGAGATAAGTGAGACAAGACAAAAGTGTCATGAGATAAGTGAGACAAGACAAAAGTGTCAGGAGATAAGTGAGACAAGACAAAAGTGTCAGGAGATAAGTGAGACAAGACATAAGTGTCAGGAGATAAGTGAGACAAGACAAAAGTGTCAGGAGATAAGTGAGACAAGACAAAAGTGTCAGGAGATAAGTGAGACAAGACAAAAGTGTCAGGAGATAAGTGAGACAAACGTTTCAGTCACGACTGAGGTAGTAAATACAATTTCATACCACACGGCCATCTTCATTCATTCTGTTGGAAGCATTCATAAGAATCAATTTATTCTTTTAAACCATTTTTAATTAGAATAAATTGTCTCATTCCTTGCTATAGAGAATAGAAACCTGGAGCTTTATTTATAAGTGAGGGAATTTAAAATTCCCTTTAACAAATTTTCCAGACATATAGCCAACTAACTAGATGTCTGAATCTAAGCCCACATATCAAATTACCAGATAACAAGATAATATTCTGCATGGAAATTGGACAAATCATTTCCAATGAAAGAATCACAAGCAAGTCACTTTTAATTTAATTATGTAAATTTCAGCAACTTCAATATGTTGTAAAGATGACTAAATCTAAGCTAATGTTTTGTAGTAAGCACAGCCAATAGATTAAGTAATAATTTTAAAAAAAAAAATATATTTAATTCTTATCTGAAACAAGGTTTTTGGTTAAAATAAAATATTTTTGTGAATGTGTGGCTGACAATAAAAAGTTAAATGAGTGTATATTTAACAACAACTTATAGGTTTCCCAGTCATTAAATGGTATGGGACAAGAGAACTCACAGAGAAAGAAAAGTAAATGTAAAAATATTTTGGTAATTAGAGTAACCATGCTGTTTTAAAAGAAAAAAGAAATAGTTTGAATGGATTAATGAAAATTCATCACAAAAAAAAATTCCATTGTTAAATAATTCACTGCGGGTAAAATTATGTTCACCAACCATTAATAATAAACAGATAAAGTGAATTTTTTTCAAATATATATAAAATAGATCAGTACCATTGACATGCTTAAAAAATAGTAAGAGTAAGACAATTTACAAAAACTTTTTTTGTGACCAGTTCATTTACTGCGATGAATGTTCTTTATCTTCCCCCCACCCGCCCGCAATAAGTAAAAATAATTTACTTCCTGAAAATAAACTCTATCACAGTAGATCTTGAACAAATGCATCTAGCTTAGCTGGCTTGTTCTACATGTGGACCAAATTAGAAGGCTTTATTATTTTCTGTTTTGCAACATGCCAATTCGACATATTATGATGAAACAAAATTTCAAATGTGTTTTTATTTTATAAATTGATTTGACTTGCTGTTTTTTTTAAAAATAAAAACAAGTGATTATAACCTGATAAGAAAGTGTAAAAAAAACACAAAGACAAAGAAGTTTTAAGGTAAAATGTAAAAAAAAATACATGAATTATTGATTATATAAGAAATAAAGATTGTTTTACTCAACATTACAATGTTTGATTGTCTCATTACAAAATAACAGGCTTAACAATAATTGGCAAATATTTGAGATATGAATTGGTTGAAATAATCATTAGAAAGATATGTTGGTAATAATTTAAGTAGAGTAATTATGGTGACCAAGTTAGGACGGAGTCCATTCTTTATATTGGAACAAAGGAGTTGAATTTGAAAACTTGCAAAACCAGAAAAAGACTTACTTTGTTGCATTATGACATCTGATTTTATCATGATATGTGGTTGTATCATGACATTTAAAACCAAAATAAAATTATTAGAGGCAGACATTTAAATTATTTACAGGAGCGTTTGAATTTTAATTCAGAAGAGAATAAACGTTTAATTAAAATTATCATTAAGACAATACTCCAACCTGGCATATCTTAATCCTATACAAGCTCTGTCAGGAGCCTTTTAGTCCAAACCTTCACTGCATTCTCTTGTGGTCAGGTTTCAGGTGACACGACGAAAATGCGCGAGCAAAAAAAAAAAATTAATTTAACCCTGAGATTATAGTTGATATATCATGTGACATCCACCTGAATACGATTGTTTAGCTTCTCTGGCAGGTGCAATCAGACATTTCATTTCCCTTACATTAACACAAGATTTACTGTGAGATTACTAGCACTAGCAGGCTACATGAATACCTTTGTTGCTATATAGGTCATAGGTCATAGAAAGATAACTCAGATATTGTTTCACACATTCAAAGGGAAAAAACAAACTATCAATGTTTCAGGGGGGTCTGGCTTCAGTTGTTAAGATACATTTCTATTTTTTTGTGAAGGAAATATTGTCCTGTCTTCATATTTCAAGTTCCTACACAACTTGTTCCACAACTTCCTTCACACAGTTTGAAGGCAGTCCTTCAGTTATTATCCTATTTTTGTGACAATGAATCCATACAATGTGCATGAGGCATTATGTTGAAGTATCAATCCGCCCTAGTAACCAAAGTGGTATTTTAGCAGAGGCCCAAAGAGTGTACAATTGTGTCAATAACGCTTATTTTTGAAGGGGACCCATGGACGTTATATTTAGGTAAAGAGAAAGAAGTTAAAAACCCCACATAGGAAATAACCCTTGGATCCTAGGAGCAATTTTCTTAATTCTTAGATCCTACAAGCAATTGTTGTCTTAATTCTAGAACTTCTAAAAAATTATTAAATATTTTATATAGTTCCATGTGTCTAATGATAAACTGGGATTTTCAAAAATATCATGTGGATATCTTAAACTCCATATCTGGATTCACTGAACAGGATATCTTATAAATCCACGAACATTGAACATCCATGTGGGAGTATTTTAAAACAAATATCACTCCTAACTCAATTCCTTCATCTTTATATATCAACATGCCAGTCCATTTGTTGGGTCTCAGTGTGTCAGCCTCCAGCTGTACAAGCCAGAAGAGTTTGAGATAAAACTATCAACCAGCGTATCAGCCAAGAGGTCCATCAGCTTGTTAACTTTTCAAGGCTGAGACTTCATTGGTTTCTGCCCGGAAGCCGGACGAAAAATAGGTTGTCTTAACCCACACAACAGCTGCAGTGCCCAATGGAGAGGGTCACCATCCTGGCCAGACTCTATCATGTGGTGTCCTTCCTGAGTCAACATGACAGATTCATTGACATCTGTGCTTGACCACATTCACGCAGTGTATACCAGTAGTTATATTCAACATTGAGAGTCTAACTATTGTTTAACCATGAAAATATTGCTCTTGCTTCAGTGAAAATCGTTTTGCTAACAAGATTGTACAGAGATCATGTACTGTAAATAGACACCTACTGATGAGAGGCTGTAGAGATGCCCAATATTTGGCTATATCTTATGAAGCTGTACATGCAATAGCTTTAGAAATGATGAGGGACTGCTGCCAGTCGGTGAGCGGAAACAAAAAGAAATCTAATGAGAATCGACCTGGACCTTGATCATCAAGCACAGACCAGGTCCAGGATGGTCAAGCTGGATCCCTGTTTGGTCAAAATCACACCACCATTATCACTGTCCCAGTTGTGCTGCCTTACTTCACCACACTGTTATCACTGTCCAAGTTGTGCCGCCTCACTTCACCAATGTATGTAATCACTGTCCCAGTTGTGCTACTTCACTTCAAAGTGAGACGGTTTCGTCCATAGCTGGCGGGCTGCGATACGGCTGTGAATCAACAATAGATTTGTGTTACTGACAGAGGTGAGACCAATTATTAATTAACAGCTACATGTTAAAATATCGCAAGCTACAGGAATTAGTGTAAGTGTTGATCTTTAAAAGTCAAGTAGATAATTTGCTACAATAGGGACACATAAGGGACATAATAGGGACACAATGGGAACACATTTGGCAACAAACACTTAGCAAACCAATTTAGTCAAAAATCAAAACTAGTGCCCGATGTCCCCCAAAGAATGCTGCTATACGCAAGAATTCGCCCATCAGTCTCTTAAACCGCTATCAAAATTTAGCAGGTCACTATTGGTCAGATAGGACAAGTGAAATGAGGAAATGATTATTGAGTTAATCACCATTTTATCTTAATGACTCTTCCAATAATTCTAGTAACTCAGATTAACAAGAAGAGAAAATAAATTCAATTGGAACATGCAAAATTTAATTATTTTATAAAACAAAATCCCCACAAATAACTAAAGCAACTGAAATAATATTTGATCCAATATTTGATCAATAAAGCAAGTGAAATAATATCTGATCAAATATTTGATCAATAAAGCAACTGAAATAATATTTGATCAAATATTTGATCAACAATGAAACATGAAGCCACAAAAGAGGATTTCATCATTTTTAATTTCTTCCAAATACACTTTGGTCAATAAATGCTGCAAATCAAATGTGATTGTGAGTGCAGCATAATATCATCTGTACTTGAATGCAATCAAGTACAAACATTTATAGCATTCATTCAATATCTGTGGTGTATGAGTCAAGGCTGATTTTAAGCTAATGGCTGGATAAGCCAAAGAAGTATTTGTACAATAAAGTAAACATTAGAAAGGATAATTTTTAAGCGGTTCATTCAATAAGTCCGCCAAGTTCAAACAGATTTTCCGCTGTGAGGTAACCTAATGGTTTTAATTTTTTTGCATTAATTTATCATATGGAGACAAAACTTCACTTTTCTACGAGCCACGTAATTTCACAAATGAGACAAAAAATAAGAAAAGCCGATGGGTGAAAACGAAATAGTTTTATTCCAGCTACCAATAGCCACCCTGTTTAATAGCCGAGTCCGACTTACTCCAATGTGGACTGTAGCCGGCCTCCTCCTCCCCCTCACCCTCCTGGGGGCTTTCTTGTTGATCCTCCTGAATGTCAGGATGAGAGTGAAAGTGAATGACATCAGAGGCAGGCTGCAGGCTGCTCCCTCTAATGTCCAGTGACTTGTTGACTGTGGACAAAATAATTTATGGTCGATAAATAAAAAGCTGGAGTAAAAATAAAATTATGATCTGAAATAGGAAATAAATTTGTGGCACTGTCATTGTGTTAAGAAACTGTATCTTGACAAAATTGCATTGTCACATTTGTTGCATTACAGTGAATGCTGGTACAACAGCCCTACAGTGAATGCTTGTACAACAACCCTACAGTGAATGCTGGTACAACAGCCCTACAGTGAATGCTGGTACAACAGCCCTACAGTGAATGCTGGTACAACAGCCCTACAGTGAATGCTTGTACAACAACCCTACAGTGAATGCTGGTACAACAGCCCTACAGTGAATGCTGGTACAACAGCCCTACAGTGAATGCTGGTACAACAGCCCTACAGTGAATGCTTGTACAACAACCCTACAGTGAATGCTGGTACAACAGCCCTACAGTGAATGCTGGTACAACAGCCCTACAGTGAATGCTGGTACAACAGCCCTACAGTGAATGCTGGTACAACAGCCCTACAGTGAATGCTGGTACAACAGCCCTACAGTGAATGCCGGTACAACAGCCCTACAGTGAATGCCGGTACAACAGCCCTACAGTGAATGCCGGTACAACAGCCCTACAGTGAATGCTGGTACAACAGCCCTACAATGAATGGTTAGACAAACAATGTTAACAAACCCAGTGAATTATTTCTTGTTAAGAGGGGATTAGCCAAAGGAGTAGACGATCTTCGTAGTAAAGCACCGCCAAACGGACTGTCATACTGAAAAAATTGAATCGAATCATAAGCTGGGCATTTGCAAATGTTGACACAGAATTTAAAAAATAAATAAATAAAAGAAACAATGTTCAAGAAAATAACATTTAGGAATTGTGGGTAGGGCAAAGAAATACAATATTTATAGTGCTACATCTAATTATAAAACCAATCCAATTCTACTGTACTGCAATAGTGATACATCCAATTCTTCTGCACTGTAATAGTGCTACATCCAATTCTACTGTACTTGTGCTACCTCAAATTCTACAGTACTGTTATAGTGCTACATCAAATTCTAATGTAATTTAATAGTGCTACATCCAATTCTGATGTAATTTAATAGTGCTACATCCAATTGTGATGTAATTTAATAGTGCTACATCCAATTCTGATGTAATTTAATAGTGCTACATCCAATTCTGATATGAGCAATGATAAATTGTTACATTCCACAATAAAAATAAAAGTGCTAAATACAATTCTGCAATAATAGTGCTACAGTCAATGTTGCCAGAGTGAACTTTTACATTCAGTGCTGGAAATAATTCATACAAGGTTTGTTACAACCCACTGGTCACTCAAGGTTTGTAATAACCCACTGGTCACGCAAGGTTTGTAACAACCCCCTGGTCCCACAAGGTTTGTAACAACCCACTGGTCACGCAAGGTTTGTAACAACCCCCTGGTCCCACAAGGTTTGTAACAACCCACTGGTCACACAACAAGGTTTGTAACAACCCCCTGGTCCCACAAGGTTTGTAACAACCCCCTGGTCCCACAAGGTTTGTAACAACCCACTGTTCACACAACAAGGTTTGTAACAACCCCCTGGTCCCACAAGGTTTGTAACAACCCACTGGCCACACAACAAGGTTTGTAACAACCCACTGGTTACATTTACAGATGAAGGCTGACTCAAAGCTTGACCTACCCTCATTGCATGCGTTGTATTGGGTCTGGCTAATTCAGAGCTAAGATGAGGTTTTTCCCTGTAAGAGAGTAGTCTGGTATCCTTGTTATCTATTGCACTAGCTGCTCTGTTGCCAGGCTGGAATTTCTTCTGGGGGCGTGGTGAAAAGATGGAATTTGTCAATCCAAAGTTTACACCAGTAAAAAAACAACTTTTGTTTAAATTTTTACATTTGTGATTTTGATAACTTTTCTGATTTTCATTTTTTAAAGTATATATTGTAAATATATAACCATTTCTATGAGTTAATTTTTCCACCCCTAAAATTTAGAGATTTTTCAGGCAGATGTAAAGGTCAACGAGTTGAGAACATTAAGACAATGCATTGTTATGAAAATACAAAACTTAAAATCTGGACTCTCAGTTTGAAACTTAACAGATATAAAGGCCAGCCGTAGCATGATATAACGGCCAAGTCATATCGTGGAATAAAGGCCAAGTCGAAGCATGATAAAAAGACATGCTTTAAAATACAGCCTTCCTTTTATATCATGCTACGGCTTGGCCTTTATATCATGCTGTGGCTTGGCCTTTATATCATGCTACGGCTTGGCCTTTATTCCACGATATGACTTGGCCGTTATATCATGCTGCGGCTTGGCCTTTATATCATGCTGCGGCTTGGCCTTTACATCATGCTTCGGCTTGGCCTTTACATCATGCTTCGGCTTGGCCTTTATATCATGCTACGGCTTGGCCTTTATATCATGCTGTGGCTAACTATAATTGTCTTACCCGCACATTATCTCTGTTTACAAAATGAATGTTGGCATTAATTGTCAAGTATCTATTTTTTTTTACCTGCAGCCTGGCATCGTCTAATGGTGGAAGTGTTCCATGTTTGTAAGGCGGTGAAGGTAAATTTTCATTAGCATTCGGTGTAAGCTTTTTCACTCTGAGGGCATCCAGTGCAGTGTTACGACTCGGCCTCTCTTCTTCCTGAAGTGTTAATTAAATGAGGTCAAGTTTCGTAGGTCATTAAACTTTGAACCGTGTTACATGTGTTTAGAACAGTTTTGTATAGTCACATTATTCAACAGTTTTGTATAGTCACATTATTCAACAGTTTTGTATAGTCACATTATTCAACAGTTTTGTATAGTCACATTATTCAACAGTTTTGTATAGTCACATTATTCAAAAAATTTGTATAGTCCCATATTCAACAGTTTTGTATAGTCACATTTTTCAACAGTTTTGTATAGTCACATTATTCAACAGTTTATAGATATGCTGAATTTATGATGTTTTCATTTATGATGTTGTCATTATGTCATTTATGATGTTGTCATTTACAATTTTGTAATTTATGATGTTGTCATTTACGGTGTTGTAATTTATGATGTTGTCATAAGTTGGATTATTTCACAGGAAAGAAATTTCTTTATCAGTCAATAAATAAATAGCATGTTTAAAATAAGGTGACGGTATAAGACCTTTATTTAGGGCTGCACATTTTATTATTGAGTAGCCGGTAATTCCTAGATTCAAGATAGCCAATAAGTGAAGAGGCTGTGTGTGACTTCCACCCACAACTTGTCTCAATACACTTTTAGTGCCGGTATTTGGCAGTTCATGAAAAAAACCAATCTCTTACTGATAAGCCAGACAATATTAGGGTTGGTTGAGATTTGGGGGGGGGGGGCATCCACAGAAAGTCTGTTATCACGTTCTATTACTCTGTATGATTAAAAATAAACACGCAGAACTAAACCATCTATATAAAAATTGTCTTCAGAACGATTATTATTTTTATTTTACAAATTTCTCTTTTGCGACTTACTGCTGTAAACTTATTGGCAATGGGAGCAAGTAGTCTGCCTTTTCGTAATTTGGCATGATTTGTTGGCCTCATCTGTTGGCCGCCCAGGGTTTGGCCAAGAAGTGTGGGCCCATGGCCATCAGGAAGCTCTCTGGGGAAACAGGGTTTCATTAAAACTAATTCAGGTAGAGTGAACATTGACACTGATGTCAGGAACTAAGGACAGGTGTGGCTAATCAAGATAGGTCAGGAACTTAGGACAGGTGTGGCTAATCAAGTTTTAATAAACAGACATGGGTTTGATGTGCTCTTTTTTTTTTAAAAATGTATCTCTTGAGATGTGACTATTTGCTTTCAAAATTATTGTGCACAGTCCTATTTCAATGAGGGTGATTTCCCCAACAATACAAAATTCTAGCTCACCGGTGGTTAGTTTAACAATACAAAATTCTAGCTCACCGGTGGTTAGTTGAACAATACAAAATTCTAGCTCACCAGTGATTAGTTGGACAATACAAAATTCTAGCTCATCGGTGGTTAGTTTAACAATACAAAATTCTAGCTCTCCGGTGGTTAGTTTAACAATACAAAATTCTAGCTCACCAGTGATTAGTTTAACAATACAAAATTCTAGCTCATCGGTGGTTAGTTGGACAATACAGTACATGTGAAAACGTGTGTGTGTATTTGAGCTCACCCTGCTCTGTTCATGAGTGGGATACTAGAGATCTGAAGGATGCCATCAAAGGAGCGCTCCGTGCTACCTCCAATGTGTGTATTGGAACGGTGGAACGAATTTTGCTGCAAAAATAAGTAAATAACTTTTGGAATATTTTTATTATAATTAAAGTGGTCTTATATAGCGCGGTACCTCAGCCTAGGGCTAGGCTCACCTGTCTAAATAACTGTAAGTTAGTAATATATTGTGGCCTACATGTGTTCAGTACAGGACTGGTCCACATGTGTTCAGTACAGAGACTGGTCCACGTGTGTTCAGTACAGAGACTGGTCCACGTGTGTTCAGTACAGAGACTGGTCCACGTGTGTTCAGTACAGAGACTGGTCCACATGTGTTCAGTACAGAGACTGGTCCACATGTGTTCAGTACAGAGACTGGTCCACGTGTGTTCAGTACAGAGACTGGTCCACATGTGTTCAGTACAGAGACTGGTCCACATGTGTTCAGTACAGAGACTGGTCCACATGTGTTCAGTACAGACACGCAAATGAAGTAATGCTTACTCTTGAATTTGAAAAGTATGGCTGTGTGGTCATTAATGGCAGAGGTGGGTGGTTCTCAGCAGGGGCAAATGTAAGGATGTCATGTTTGGAATCTGGAATGTAAGAAAGGCAAATAAGATTATCTGGAATGTAATACAACAAAATAATAAATATAATTCTGTTACCAGAATAGTTTATGAGTTTAGTAAATGATCTACCAAAGCCTATAAGATTATAAGCTCAATCATTCTCAACAATCGCAATTATCAGTAGGAATACAAAAAATACAATCAATTATCATTCTGTATCCTCTGTCACAAACAATCAATTATCATTCTGTATCCTCTGTCACAAACAATCAATTATCATTCTTTATCCTCTGTCACAAACAATCAATTATCATTCTGTATCCTCTGTCACAAACAATCAATTATCATTCTTTATCCTCTGTCACAAACAATCAATTATCATTCTTTATCCTCTGTCACAAACAATCAATTATCATTCTGTATCCTCTGTCACAAACAATCAATTATCATTCTGTATCCTCTTTCAACGGTTCTGTGCTGTCTTATAAAAAGTGAGTGTTGCTGAGCTGGGTACATTTTCATTGAAGAAAATGCAAGAAGATTGTTTTCGCCTACCTGTGATGACTGAACTGTACTTGAGTAGAAGAGGCCTCATCCAGGACAAGATCTGAGGACAATAACAACACCAGTTAATGCTGGCTGCCACAATGAGAAACAATTAAAGAATACATTTCTTTAGACCAGTTAATTGACTTTGCAGTTCTTTGGCATTATTCCAAGTCTCCATCAAAGATTACAGGGATTGGTGGTTAAGGTTTTTTATGAGGCATTCTCTCACCTCCTGCCATATATGGTCAAAAGCTGCACTGGTGACGCTGTCCTTGACACATGCACTGGGTGTGACGGGAGGATAACCCACTCGCCGCTTTCTTGGAGTTATCTGTTTTTTAAACTCCATGTTGTCTTCATAGCTGCAGGGATTACAACAAGCACAGGTCAAAGGTTGATCCGAAATTTTGAATAATAATTTTTTTAACTAAAATGTAACAAGCTTTCTCAATTAAAGCAGAAACTTGATTCATCTAGGGCTGCAACAAGCAAAAGCTGCTCCCTGGGCACAGTCTGAATCTAGGCACCCTCTCCTAAATATATATAGGAGTATATATTAACACAGATATTTTCCACAAAAAAAAAGAGTCTGGTGGCTTTTTGGCACAGCCATAAATGCAATTGTTTCATGTAAAATGTCCGGTATTATCTGCACAATCAAATTCAGTCAAGGGGAAGCCAGTCAGGCTTCATCTACCATAAGCATAAATTAATTCAAACCCAAAAACCACTTGTTTGTTGGGTAGACCCTCATACTCCCCCCTCCTCCCCCACTCTCCCCTTCATCCTCCCCTGTTCCACAAACCAACCAAAGCCACACACCTATTTTTATAGTCCACTGCAATGATATCCTCGTACACCCCTTCCTCCTCGATCACTTCCTCCACCAGGAAGGACAATTCGGATGAGTGTCCATCGTGGCCTGGAATTCTATTGGCTGAAACACTTCGACCTGTCAGAACCAACCTGGCAATATAAATTGAAAGATGCAAAATCTTATATGGTAGGATCAAGGTATATTAAGGGTACAGAGCTTCAAGTCCAAACTTTTCCAAGAAATTCTTTATCAGTGGGTAAAAATATGCAATGAGACAAGACTATGTAATGAGACAAGATTATACAATGAGACAAGACTATACAATGATACAAGACTATGCAATGAGACAAGACTATGTAATGATACAAGACTATGCAATGATACAAGACTATGCAATGATACAAGACCACACAGAGAGACAAGACCACACAGAGAGACAAGACCACACAGAGAGACAAGACCACACAAAGAGACAAGAACACACAAAGAGACAAGACCACACAAAGAGACAAGACCACACAAAGAGACAAGACCACACAAAGAGACAAGACCACACAAAAAGACTTGGGAATGAAGAAAAGAAATTGAAAACATTAATTTGAGAAATTTCAGCAGAATTTTGTTTGAGGGCTCAAAACATGGTCATTTTAACAATAATTTGAGAAACCTTGAGATCCTCCTGAGGTGAGGGCCAATATCGACAGTCACAGTCACAGCAATGAAATAAAATCCAAAGGTCAGATAACTCGTAAATGACATTTCTCAGAGGGACACAACCCTAAACGTGCCAGCCGTGAGAGACAGCCTGAAGCCTGTCGACACCCCCTATTCTTGACTCAGCGTGGAGTCGAGTTTTATTGGAGAGCAGCTCAACGATACAAAAAAACCTGCTTTTTTTTAAAGATATTGTCTTTTTTTTTACCTTTGCCCATTTACAGACAGGATCCTCGACAGCGAGGTTTTCAACTGACAGGGAGATTATGGGGCAATGGCTAGAGGTGAGAATAGAAAGAAAAAGCTGCACGTATTGAAATTCTGAGGCCTGTTTGGAGAGTTTCAAAGACTGACTGTTTTAAAAACTTGATATGTTACGTGGCAGGATTAATATAAGTCTACGTTCCCACTTGACTTTAATGTCCACATAAGGTCATGTCACTTGACTTTAATGTCCACATAAGGTCATGTCACTTGACTTTAATGTCAAGTTTTATTGTATACTTTAAAAATATATAAAAAAATATATATTTTTAGTGAAAGTAAATAATTTCTACATAGAAATATGATTTAAGTATCAAGAAATAATTGAGATACAATAAGAGACAATGTCAAGCAATGAGAGGCAATGAGAGGCAATACGAGACAATGAGAGACAATGAGAGGTAATGATAGACAATGAGAGACAATGAGAGACAGTGAGTGACAATGAGAGGCAATGGCTTTGACTTAAAATAAAAACTGCCCACACATCTCTATTAAAGATGTCCTAGCGGCAGCACAATGATTGGTTGTACCTGTATTATCTTGTCTTATTGCATATCAAAATGTCTTACTTATTTACCATAATGTAGTAAACGATACCATCAATGTCTGTTTATAAATGCACTAGAAAAAACGGCGACAGTAAAGCCTGAACTTCCCATCTACTTGACAAAACCTGCATTCAGGCACCGCACTTTATGATACAAGAATCCCAATTAGTGCTAACTACATATACTTCAATGCGAGCATATTTATCTGATCAGATTTATATTGATTCAATTTATGTTTAAACACAAAAAAGTCTATAAGTGTTTTAAAGAAGCACAATCAGATGTAACAATTTTATCTTGAACACAATTTTGCATGCAGTCCGGAGCAGTTATCGGGAGCTTAATTTTGTGCTCTATTGAACATAGCACTACAGCCATACAATTCATACGTAGAGAATTATTAGGTGTGATTGGTTAATTATGAACTAATGATATATATGGCATGCTTCCATCTTTTTGAGATTATGGCGTAGCTATGTACACTTCAACGAATGGCTCACTAACCGATCCTGGAATGGCAATCTCGGCTGCACTTCCCGCAGGAGAATATTGACCCCTGATTAGATTTGGCCTTCAGAAAAGCCTTTTTTTTTTTTTTTTTTTTTTTTGCAGGAGCTTTCGATTCATACATTTTGAGTCTTTTTGACTCCTTCATACGCTGCTGTTTGCCGGCTGGAACGGATTTCAGCGATGATCTCCCATGCGTTGATTTCTATGATGGCTTCCCTCATGCTCCCTTTGCAAACGTCCATAAATCGCAGCCGTGGCCTTCCAATAAGTCCTGTCCCCTTCTGCCAACTCTCCATACTAATTACTGAGTCTCAATTGCCTGTTACATACATATATATATATATAGTAATTGTCCTCATATACTGTAAATGTCTGTTATCTACCATTGATTACATTTCACCTAATGTCTTTTTACATACTGTAAATGTCCTGTAATATACCATAAATGTCCTTTTCTATATTGCAAATGTCCATTCACTTGTTCTCATTGCTCTGTTTATCTTCCACATTTCCATTAACTCCTAGATACCAGCCCCCCCTCCCTCCCCCCCAAGTTAAATCCAGCTTAGCCTAACCCTTGACTAAATCTGGCCAGAGTTGCCCCAGCATGGAGCTGACAGGCTTGAAGCACAAAGAAGTGTGTGGGTGGGGGTGGGGGTGTTGCCACATTGTCAGTTGATGCCAACTCTTGGCTACTGTAATTACAAGATAACAGCCCTCACTTGGATCTGATCACACATTGACAGGACAAAACATGCAGGCTGTACAGTTGTACCTATCAAGCGCAGGACAAGCAGGACAATTACTTATCGGTGTCATTCCCTTTTATTGGTTCTTTGATTACTCTGCAAAGGCAATTGGGTGTGTGTGTGTGGGGGGGGGGGGGGCTTGAACAAGTGCTTACAAGTTTTTGCGATGTTGTGTAGCAGACCTTCAAGTCTTGGGGTGACCTTCACGTCTTGGGGTGACCAAGTCTTGGGGTGACCTTCAAGTCTTGGGGCTTGGAAATGGGAGAGCGTATATTTGATGTTGCTCGCTACGCCAGACATCGTAACCCAGATATAAATCAGGAGCTTCTCAAATGACATCCTAGATGACATGCTAGACATGTTGTGAAGTGGCAAACAGTTCAATATTTCTCCCTGACATTTCTCTGTGAAATGTCGCTGTCAATATATCATAGATTAGGACCAACATCCATGTCTTGTCCTTCAACTTAAAAGATTTGTCAAAATAACCTTTAAGCAATTTTCTTGTAGTGGATCTTTGGGAAAGGGAGACATATGTAAAACCCCCCCCCCCCCCCCCCCCACACACACACACCAAAACACACAGAAACAAATACACTTTTATTTCTCATTCCTGGTTGTGAACTGCGTTTAATTATATGTGAAGAACTAGTGGCGTGGAGGGTGGGAGGTTATGAAGTAGCGTAGATAGGTCATGTGTATGAAGGGTTTAGTATCTTACCCGTGAGGATCCGATGATGCAAGGGAGGAGTCGCTGCCCGAGATTTCCAAAAGGTAACTTGAGGCAGCAGGCCGGAGTTCCTGACTGGTCTCAATCATGTGGTAGCCAGTGTCCTTGGAGCTGCTGGGGGAGGCTTGTTTACCCAGTATCCTGTCAACACAAAAGATGGCGGCTCTTTTAATGGTAGCTAACTAGTTGCCATACTGCAGTGCACTGACAGTTTCGTTTATGGCAGTATAGAGTAGTTTTGTTTATGGCAGTATAGAGTAGTTTTGTTTATGGCAGTATAGATTAGTTTTGTTTATGGCAGTATAGAGTAGTTTTGTTTATGGCAGTATAGATTAGTTTTGTTTATGGCAGTATAGAGTAGTTTTGTATATGGCAGTATAGAGTAGTTTTGTTTATGGCAGTATAGAGTAGTTTTGTTTATGGCAGTATAGATTAGTTTTGTTTATGGCAGTATAGAGTAGTTTTGTATATGACAGTATAGAGTAGTTTTGTTTATGGCAGTATAGAGTTATAAAAAGTTTTAACATTGACCTGCTAAATTCATTGACGTTTTAATTGGTTTAACCTGCTACACATAACAGCAGTCTCTCAATCATGATTGGTTTAACCTGCTACACATAACAGCAGTCTCTCAATCATGATTGGTTTAACCTGCTACACATAACAGCAGTCTCTCAATCATGATTGGTTTAACCTGCTACACATAACAGCAGTCTCTCAATCATGATTGGTTTAACCTGCTACACATAACAGCAATCTGTCAATCATGATTGGTTTAACCTGCTACACATAACAGTCTCTCAATCATGATTGGTTTAACATGCTACACATAGCAGCAATCTCTCAATCATGATTTATGGTTTCTCAGCGTATTTTTTCAGCATCAAAGACAGCTTTGTCTGAAGGCCAACCACCTGATGAATTTAAGATGTCAACAACGGAAAAGGTGAGAACACCTAGATGTATGAGAGTTTCAGCCAATGATTTGAGGGGGGGGAGGGGGTGTGTGGTTTGGGGGGGGGGGGTAAATATATATTTATACATCCGAAAGTGTTCATTTATATTCAGAATAAACTCCCCTATCACTGCCACGGCTTAGGTGGCCAACCCCACTAAATGTGACGTGAACCCTGACCTCAGATGGGGAAACTGTGAGCTCCAATCCCCGCACTCTTTGACAACTTCTGCCTGTTGCGCCAAGTTCTCCCTTGGACCCTCAAAGAGCATCGACTGGATCTCCTCAAAGTGCTGCTGGACTTTGCTCGCTGCTTTCCTGTCAAAGTCCTGAGGAGGAGACAAGTCGACGGCCTGATAAACATTTGCTCCAGCTGAATAATTCATAAACTTGATAAATAATCAATAAGAAAAGTAATATTGATAATAATAGTAATAGTAATTAATTATAGAATAATATAATAATTAATATAATAATAATAAAATAATAATAATTAACTATGGGAGCTATGCAAAAAAAAAAAAGATACATATTATCACACAAGCAAAGGACATTGCTGGTACAGTGTTTATATCTGGTACAATGTTTAGCTCCGGTACAGTATTTATCTCTTCTACAGTGTTGAGCTTCGGTATAGTATTTATCTATTGTACAGCGTTTAGCTTTGGTACAGTATTTATCTCGTGTACAGCATTTAGCTTCGGTACGGTATTTATCTCTGGTACAATGTTTAGCTTCAGTACAGTATTTATCTCTTCTACAGTGTTTAGCTTCGGTACAGTATTTATCTCTTGTAGAGCATTTAGCTTTTTCACAGTATTTATCTCTTGTACAGCATTTAGCTTCCGTACACGTTTATGTCCAAGCAAAGTGGCCCACAATCAAAATAGATTTTTTTAGAAAAATTCTTTCTGATAGAGTCCATTTCAGATTTTTTAAAAAACACACAAACCAAAACGAGATTTTTCATCATAATATAAGTTTAACTGAAGAAATATTTAATGCCATGGCTTAAATAGCTCTTAGTTTATTGCTTCTGACGGGGTCCCCCACAGAAACCCTTCTCAAAACCATTTGAGGTCATGTCCCAAAGGCTGAGAACCCATGCTCCAGTAACTTGATTGTACCAGATTGTTCATGTGCCGAAATACCTTTATTTGTGTAGGTTTTTTATAAATATATTTCTTTCATATGCACACATATAATGTATTAACATTTTTAATTGTTTTTTTTAAATTAGAAATGAACCCTTTGTTGGAAATGCTTGTAAATATTTGTAGTAAATAGTTCACGATAGATTTTAAATAAGAATTTAAGACCTGTATTTCTTAACAGCAACCGCTGGAAAGGAATTACCAAAGTCATCTCTGAGTAGGCTGTTTGGAATATACTCTCTACTCTCTGTAAGTCATTAGAAGCTGTTTGGAATATACTCTCTACTCTCTGTTAGTCATTAGAAGCTGTTTGGAATACACTCTCTAATCTCTGTTAGTCATTAGAAGCTGTTTGGAATACACTCTCTACTCTCTGGCGGCCGTCCTATCAAGGAACCACACCAGACGCCATTCTAAAATGACAAAAAGAACAAGGACACTCACTGTGCTTACATCTAGACAATAGGATGAGTCCGGACTACTTCTGTCTGTGGTGTTTCCAGTGGTCCACCCCCAGCAGGACTGCGAGACGGGACTCTGGGCCTCGATGATGGTGGGTGACGACTGCCCGCTGCCGCATGGTGAGTCTCTGTGACCGAGGACGACAAAAAGACATGGCAACGCAGATCAACAGCTTGTTCCACGCCCCGGAATTACATTAACATTCTTACCTCCAACGTCCTTTTACACGACAGATTTATTACATCTTATTTAAACTGAGCCTATTTCCGTACAAAAATAAATATGCACAGAAGGCCCTTCTCGTATCTCCTTGAGCCCCAGTATCAGGAATTTTATTTTGCGCAATATTGAACTCACCATAACACCGTACAAACATACCTACATATATACATACCTACATACATACATACTACCTACATACAAACCTATATACATACATTCATAACTAAGGATACATTATGTTTATACACCTTGGCCTCATGTTCAACTACAGGAACCCTACAAGTGACTGAATGTTCAAATACAGGAAACCTACCGGTGACTAAATGTTCAACTACAGGAACCCTACCAGTGACTGAATGTTCAATTACAGGAAACCTACCAGTGACTGAATGTTCAAATACATGAAACCTACAAGTGACTGAATGTTCAAATACAGGAAACCTACCGGTGACTAAATGTTCAACTATATGACGTGAAGTGACTATAACATAAATAGCCTATGTTGTATTACATGTGGCTAATGATTAGGACTGACCTCTCTAAAACAGTGCTTCTCAAAATTTCGATTTTTAGACTAATCAGTAGAGCTTTATCTTCACGGGGTTGCACTTTTTTAATTACAGCGCCGGATGGAGGACCAAAAATGTGAGAAGCACTGCTCTAGAGTGCATGGCCGTGTGTTCAGAATGTGAGAAGCACTGCTCTAGAGTGCATGGCCGTGTGTTCAGAATGTGAGAAGCACTGCTCTAGAGTGCATGGCCGTGTGTTCAGAATGTGAGAAGCACTGCTCTAAGTGCATGGCCGCGTGTTGAGGTATAATATGTTGCTTCACTTGACTCAGATTGAGAACTTGTGTAACTTCATATGACGTCAGCGTTATACTGTGTGCATGCAGGTATGTATATGTGATAGTGTCTAACAAACTCGGAATAACAGACACTCACCTCTCTAGAGCTGTCTGTATGTTGTGTCCATACGGCCGATTGAGAAGATCTGTGTCCTTTATGTTCTCGATCAGATGCTCATCATCCAAAGGTGTCCGTGCTAGACCTCGTCTGCAATTTGAAAAGAACAAAGAGGGGGGGGGGGTGGTGTTGTTAATATCCTTTTTAAATGAAACTATTTCTTTGAATGACACGTGGAAGATGGATCAGTTTAAGCTATTTATTTTACTGCTATCGGTATACGAAAAAACCGAATCGAAGGAGCTCTATCGAAATTTTCA
This sequence comes from Omphiscola glabra, assembly GCA_964017045.1. Lineage (NCBI taxonomy): Eukaryota > Metazoa > Mollusca > Gastropoda > Lymnaeidae > Omphiscola > Omphiscola glabra. The sequence continues at coordinate 51,339,304 of OZ024795.1, read as the reverse complement.
TTTTTCCATTTAAGGTCGTCCCCCCTTTGTGATGGTGTCCTCCCCCCGTGAGGGTGTCACCCCGTTTGATCGCACCCTGGTTACGTTACTGCACGGACGCAGTTGTTGTTAAGTGTACAGTAGATCGTGACTAACATTCCTGAAATGAAGCGAGGTCACGAGTCCCTGGGGTGGGGGGGGGGCCGCGGGGGGGGGGCCGCGCGGGGGGGCGTATAGGGCGTTGTAAATGACAAAGGAAAACATGAGGTTTTTTAATGTATTCGCTTTTAATAGAACTATGAAAACTACACAGAAGAAACCGACAGTGAGTAAACAACTCTCCAACTCCTGTCTTTGTAAACCCTTCCCTTACGACTACGTGAAACCGTGCGCGGATAGTATCATCAAGACAGTGGCGATTCAAAGATAATATCCCCGATGGTATCACGGTGTAGCACGTAGCAGATATTATCAAAGGACAATTATACATCATGAAAACAATGATGTATTCATTCCTCGGTCGCCAGCATTTTCCCCCATATATATTTATATTATAGGCCCTGTGCACTGTATCATCGATATGGGTCAGACGTAGACGCACTTTTAAAAAAATGCTTTCAAATTACCAAAGGATTTAGAACACAATAGAACACCCCGGGCTTAGGAGACGCCTTAAGTATACGCCTCTGTTGCTCGCTAACAGTATCATTCATTATCTTTTTATGTTTTCTTGTATTTATTGATTATTTTAAAACACCCTTGACCTCAAAATCTTCAAATAAACACAGAGTTTGTGTTGTTGACTTACTTCGATATTTCGTTATTTTACTGTACAATAAATGGTGGACTTTTAGCGTGTGGTCAGTACGCAATAAGCGGTCAGTACGCAAGAAGCGGTCAGTACGCAAGAAGCGGTCAGTACGCAAGAAGCGGTCAGTACGCAAGAAGCGGTCAGTACGCAAGAAGCGGTCAGTACGCAAGAAGCGGTCAGTACGCAAGAAGCGGTCAGTACGCAAGAAGCGGTCAGTACGCAAGAAGCGGACAGTACGCAAGAAGCGGTCAGTACACAAGAAGCGGTCAGTACGTAAGAAGCGGTCAGTACGTAAGAAGCGGTCAGTATGTAAGAAGCGGTAAGTATGCAAGAAGCGGTCAGTATGCAAGAAGCGGTCAGTACGCAAGAAGCGGTCAGTGCACAAGAAGCGGTCAGTGCACAAGAAGCGGTCAGTCAGTATGCAAGAAGCGGTCAGTATGCAAGAAGCGGTCAGTGCACAAGAAGCGGTCAGTGCACAAGAAGCGGTCAGTATGCAAGAAGCGGTCAGTACGCAAGAAGTGTCCAGCAAGTAGAATGAGTTTTACCCAACTTTAAAGTTGAAGAGTTGTTCTGTTTTTAACTTTGCATGCATATTAACATTAGTTTCCCGAAGTTGGTCATTTGCTTCTACCAAAAAGTTTTTCAAATATAATTTTGGTTACATGCTCTTATATCAGTCGTAACTTTAGAACAACCTGTGGCGTAGCTAGGGTTAGTGGCGCCCGGGGCGGGTAGAATATTTTGCCTCACCCATTCCACGAAAAAAACAACAACTCTGCTGTTGACCGAAAATGCCCCCCCCCCCTTTTAATCCATATAAAGAAACAAGTTCCGCGCGGTGCGCCCCCCCCCCCTTCTACACCCCTTCCTACTTCACTGGGAACAAGTCGTTTAAATATGTTAATGTCAATAACGTAAACGACGTGGGTAAAAATTGTGTTAAATACAACACAACCCAGAAAGCTGCATGCAAACACCACGTGATTAAGCGTGTAGCTGAAGTGCAGGTTACCATGGCGACAGCTCGCTAACACAACCAATACAATTTCCGCTGCTAGGCAACCAGTTTAAACAAACCAAAACAAAATGAAGGAGGACGGGGCGACAAGAACAAGCGATTCACCGAATTCAAGGGAGGGAAGAGACGTTGTGCACCCCACGACGTGGATTAACAGTGTTATATTGGGTGATAGAATTATGGGAAGGAAATGAGACGTTGTGCAGCCCATGGCGTGGATTAACAGTGTTACATTGGGTGATAGAATTATGGGAAGGAAATGAGACGTTGTGCAGCCCATGGCGTGGATTAACAGTGTTACATTGGGTGATAGAATTATGGGAAGGAAATGAGACGTTGTGCAGCCCATGGCGTGGATTAACAGTGTTATATTGGGTGATAGAATTATGGGAAGGAAATACGGCTGAACGCTTCCTTCAAGATATTCAACCCGAAACAACATGGAGACGGAACTTTAAAAAAAAAAAAAGAAAGGGAGAAAGGAAGAAAGACAGAAGAAAAAAAAAAGAAATAAGAAAGAACAAAAGAAAGAACGAAAGAAAGAAGACAGCCAGAAAGAAAGAAAGAAAGGAAGAAAGAAAGGAAGGAAGGAAGGAAGAAAGAAAGAAAGAAAGAAAGAAAATAAATTCGTTCAACTGAAATTTGTTCCGCCTCTCTCCCCCCCCCCCACACCCACCCCCCACCCCCCCACCTTGTCCCCCAGGCTGATGGTGATGAAATATACAGTGTTGTTCAAGTCGCTCACCTTTCCCGCAATGATGTAACGGCAATGATGCGTGTGATTGGTTGGTTGGGGGGAGAGGGAGTTACGATGCATTGTTTACTGAGTATCGTTTTGTAAAACTTGAAGCATTTTTGAAAACATTGAATGGTATGAACATTCACGAAACAATATTTCAGGTACAAGCAGTAATTGATTATTTAATGTCGACTCCTGGTGGGGGGCGGGGGCGGGGCGTGACAAGGCGTTGCGCCGAGGGTGGGTTGGGATCAGTTCGGTTGATCTCACTTGTTCCCTTTCGTCTCTACAAACGGACGCCCCTCTCACTTGTTCCTTTTCGTCTCTACCATCCGGCGCCCTTCTCACTCGTTCTCTTTTGTCTCTTCGGCCGGCGCCCCTCTTAAATTTTCCCATTTCGTCTCAAATCTCACACCCGCCTCCCCAACAGCCACGGCCATTTTCTCCCACCCCAAAGCTGCACCACGGCCATGTTCTCCCACCCCAAAGCCGCACCACGGCCTACACCCAACAGCCACGGCCATGTTCTCCCACCCCAAAGCCGCACCACGGCCTACACCCAACAGCCACGGCCATGTTCTCCCACCCCATAGCTGCACCACGGCCATGTTCTCCCACCCCAAAGCTGCACCACGGCCATGTTCTCCCACCCCAAAGCCGCACCACGGCCTACACCCAACAGCCACGGCCATGTTCTCCCACCACAAAGCTGCACCACGGCCATGTTCTCCCACCACAAAGCTGCACCACGGCCATGTTCTCCCACCCCAAAGCTGCACCACGGCCATGTTCTCCCACCCCAAAGCTGCACCACGGCCATGTTCTCCCACCACAAAGCTGCACCACGGCCATGTTCTCCCACCCCAAAGCTGCACCACGGCCATGTTCTCCCACCCCAAAGCTGCACCACGGCCATGTTCTCCCACCACAAAGCCGCACCACGGCCTACACCCAACAGCCACGGCCATGTTCTCCCACCACAAAGCTGCACCACGGCCATGTTCTCCCACCACAAAGCTGCACCACGGCCATGTTCTCCCACCACAAAGCCGCACCACGGCCATGTTCTCCCACCACAAAGCTGCACCACGGCCATGTTCTCCCATAACAAAGCCGCACCACGGCATTGTTCTCCCACCACAAAGCTGCACCACGGCCATGTTCTCCCACCACAAAGCCGCACCACGGCCATGTTCTCCCACCACAAAGCCGCACCACGGCCTACACCCAACAGCCACCAGCAAACATCTCGAGTAACCAGGCAACTTACCAAATACAACTCAGCTCGTGCTCGAGGGGCCCGCTGTTTGATCTATCGGCAGAAGCTAGGCCACGTGACCTGTGATCTATTGACAGACGCTAGGCCACGTAACCTGTGATCTATAGACAGACGCTAGGCCACGTGACCTGTGATCTATTAATAGACAGACGCTAGGCCACGTGATATGTGAACTATAGACAGACGCTAGGCCACGTGACCTGTGATCTATAGACAGACGCTAGGCCACGTGACCTGTGATCTATGGATAGAAGGACGCTAGGCCACGTGACCTGTGATCTTTTAATAGACGCTAGGTCACGTGACCTGTGATCTATTGATAGACAGGCGCTAGGCCACGTGACCTGTGATCTATTGATAGACAGGCGCTAGGCCACGTGACCTGTGATCTATGGATAGACAGACGCTAGGCCACGTGACCTGTGATCTATGGATAGACAGACGCTAGGCCAAGTGACCTGACTTCTATCGATACAGATTAGCACAGAAGAAGAGAGAGTGGGGGATAGCTGGGAGAACAACCCCCCCCCCCCCCACAACGTACATGTCAGTAAAAAAATTGAACATCGGAAAAAAGGGGACACCAAGGTCCCAATCCACTTCAGCCTCAAGGTCCCTGTCGACACCAAGGTCCCAATCCACCTCAGCCTCAAGGTCCCTGTCCACACCAAGGTCCCAATCCACCTCAGTCTCAAGGTCCCTGTCGACACCAAGGTCCCAATCCACCTCAGCCTCAAGGTCCCTGTCCACACCAAGGTCCCAATCCACCTTAGCCTCAAGGTCCCTGTCGACACCAAGGTCCCAATCCACCTCAGCCTCAAGGTCCCTGTCCACACCAAGGTCCCAATCCACCTCAGCCTCAAGGTTCCCGTCGACACGAAGGTCCCAATCCACCTCAGCCTCAAGGTCCCTGTCGACACCAATGACCAATTCCATCCCAGCCCAAGGCTGTCATAATGGACAGACTGCTCCCGGGCAGGGAAGCGTTGGGGTTTTGGAGAAAAAGGGGGGGGGGCGCATCGATTCTTTCAAATCTTCAATTAAAAAAAAAATGATACCACAAAGTCAAAAGCGTAGATAACCACGTGACCTGTGATCTATTGATAGACGCTAGGCCACGTGACCTGTGATCTATAGATAACCAAACCGTGGCCAGATACGTGCAAAAACTACGTTCTGTTTTTAGTTTGGCCACAATAAAAAGATGATTAAAATAAAATCTAAATTAACATCTGGATGATATTTTCCTCCATTCGGACGTTACCAAATGATCTATAGTAGATTGAGATGATTGACATCCAAAATTGACAACATTTCGACCAAGAGAGACGCGTTTGTCATCCCCGGGACCCCCAAAGGTCCCCGGATTACTACTCGTCACGGGCTGATGCTGCTGCTGCCCTTGGGGAGAATCGGAAATGTTGAAATCAACAACTAAATATTTCATTAGCCCCCGCAAGGGGGGAGTAGAAAATACAAGTCCACGTTCAGTGAAAATAGTTCAAGCCAGTTTATAGCGGTTCACGGATACCGTGCACGCGGCTGCCACGTTTGGATGTATCATTGTGGGGTATATCGCCTGCCAAGCGAGGCCCCACTAATTGGCCTGGTTGTCAGCCAAGTGAGACGCCACTAATTGGCCTGGTTGTCAGACAAGAGTCGGCACCCATACACACACACACGAAAAATAAGAGGATAAAATGAAAGAAAACATCAAATACCGAACAAGTGTAGGGCGATTCGTAAAATCGATACAGTGGCCTTGACCGAGTTCCCCAAATCTGATTGGAAGAGTCGATGACCAATCACAACAATGAAGCTGGGGAACGGCTTAATCGGAGATGGGGCGGAAGGTCGGGTTTGTGGTGTAGAGGGTGGATGGGTTGGTGGTGTAGAGGGTGGATTGGTTGGTCTGGTAGATGGGTTGGTCATGTCCATGAACTAAATGTGATGATTGTTAATATGCCTGGATAAATAATATAAGGTTTGTAAAGATGGATGGATTGATACTATTATATTTATTATGTGTACATATTAATGGATTCATACTATTATATTTATTATGTGTACATATTAATTGATTGATACTATTATATTTATTATGTGTACATAGTAATGGATTGATAGTGTGATATTTATTAGTTGGAGCTATGGATGGATGGATATATTAAGTTATAACATTTGAATTTTTGGACTTATGGATACTATATGGATACAATAACATTTGTCAATATATTGATGATGGATAGTTAAGAATTGAAACCATGATATATGGATACTATAAAACTTTTTAATACAGAGAAAGTGCAGCTCTAACAGAACTCTTAGCGACTGTGCTTCGTTGAATGTGCTTCACTGACAGTGCTCCATTGACAGTGCTCCATTGACAGTGCTCCATGGACAGTGCTCCATTGACACTGCTCCATTGACACTGCTTCATTGACAGTGCTCCATTGACACTGCTCCGTTGACACTGCTTCATTGACAGTGTTCCATCGACACGGCTCCATTGACAGTGTTTCATTGACAGTGCTCCATTGACAGTGCTCCATCGGCACGGCTCCATTGACAGTGCTTCATTGACACTGCTCCATTGACAGTGCTCCACTGACAGTGCTCCATTAACTTGAAGCTAACGCACCAGAAAAGCGTGCTCATGTGACATCAGGTAATCGTCGCATCAAGCGATTGTTGATCTGGCAGATTTTGTAAACGCGCTTGTTCCATTAACAACTCAAATCGACTATTCCATTATTCCATTTTTTTTTAAAGAGGAAAAAAAAAGAGAAAGAAAAGAAAAACCCTGGACTCATAACTCACAAGATAACAACACTCTATAAAACCCTGGACTCATAACTCACGAGATAACAACACTCTATAAAACCCTGGACTCATAACTCACGAGATAACAACACTCTATAAAACCCTGGACTCATAACTCACGAGATAACAACACTCTATAAAACCCTGGACTCATAACTCACGAGATAACAACACTCTATAAAACCCTGGACTCATAACTCACGAGATAACAACACTCTATAAAACCCTGGACTCATAACTCACGAGATAACAACACTCTATAAAACCCTGGACTCATAACTCACGAGATAACAACACTCTATAAAACCCTGGACTCATAACTCACGAGATAACAACACTCTATAAAACCCTGGACTCATAACTCACGAGATAACAACACTCTATAAAACCCTGGACTCATAACTCACGAGATAACAACACTCTATAAAACCCTGGACTCATAACTCACGAGATAACAACACTCTATAAAAACATTACTCATAACTCACGAGATAACACTCTATAAAAACATTACTCATAACTCACGAGATAACAACACTCTATAAAAACATTACTCATAACTCACGAGATAACAACACTCTATAAAAACATTACTCATAACTCACGAGATAACAACACTCTATAAAAACATTACTCATAACTCACGAGATAACAACACTCTATAAAAACATTACTCTTAACTCACGAGATAACAACACTCTATAAAAACATTACTCATAACTCACGAGATAACAACACTCTATAAAAACATTACTCTTAACTCACGAGATAACAACACTCTATAAAAACATTAATCTTAACTCACGAGATAACAACACTCTATAAAAACATTACTCTTAACTCACGAGATAACAACACTCTATAAAAACATTACTCTTAACTCACGAGATAACAACACTCTATAAAAACATTACTCATAACTCACGAGATAACAACACTCTATAAAAACATTACTCTTAACTCACGAGATAACAACACTCTATAAAAACATTACTCTTAACTCACGAGATAACAACACTCTATAAAAACATTACTCTTAACTCACGAGATAACAACACTCTATAAAAACATTACTCATAACTCACGAGATAACAACACTCTATAAAAACATTACTCTTAACTCACGAGATAACAACACTCTATAAAAACATTACTTTCCGTATTTCTTACACAACCTATCACATACAATGACATATAACGCGTTAAAATGACCCAGCAGTTAAGTCCCCTAGTCTCATACACGCGGTCCGACAACCGCACCCGAACCATACACTTAAACAAGAATTACATTTTCTGGTATAAATTAAAAATAAATTAATTTAAAACAACAACAACAATAATAAATCGTCTCTCTTCAGTGATTTCCCCCCCCCCCCCCCCCCCCATTTCAAGTGGCTATAATCTAAACACGTTTCCGTCCAATGAGGATTGAATTATTCAAACACAATTCTAGAATCGAGACAGCAGTCGCCACTCCGGAAACAAGACGCCTGACCAGAAATTTGAGACTTGCCGCGTTGGATTGATCGCAACGGCAGACTCTCCATGGTCCGACAATTTGTTGCCATTTGGTTTCAAGAGTCTTCAAAAACACCGTTAACTTTGTTGTACTGGTGGCGTTGGAAATTTTTTTTTTTTAAAAATCAATCGAAGACCACGTGATACCCCCTCCACATCCCCCCCCCCCCCCGGCTTGTCCCGACATATTTCAACGGTGATAGGGAAACAATCGACATACTGTCGTGTTTAATGGGGTGTCAAGACTTTTGAGTTCAAATGGCAGCCTTTAAATTTGTTTAGCTGGAACTCCGGGGAGTAGATGGTTATAATAGGATATAGTAAATTATTTAAATAAACTCCGTCCACGCATTTTTTGTGTGCATGATTTACAAATAGATATTAATTCTGTTAACCAATTATTCTCAAAGTGGGAGAGGTCTACGAGGCCACATTGCCTGTAAATATTTTTTTTAAAGAAAATAAAATATTTTATCAGATTTATGTGCATTGGCTTAAGGCGTGGATATGTGTGGTTTATGGCGTGGAAATGTGTGGCTTATGGTGTGGATATGTGTGGCTTATGGCGTGGATATGTGTAATCCGGGTCTGGCCATACCTCTTGATTCTGCACGCTGTCTTAACACAATGGCAGGAGACGGCGTCTGGGTCAGTCGTACTCTTGTGAGCGAAAAATCTAAGGACATTTCCATAAATAATTAATGACAGCATTGACTACAGATGTAACTATCTTTACAAGTCATAACAGTTCCGACATGCCAACAAGAATCTGATCCCACAAGCTCTGACAGTTCTCTTGCAGTTCTCTGACATTTCTCTGAGAGTTCTCTGACAGTTTTCTGACATTTCTCTGACAGTTGTCAGATATTTCTCTGACAGTTATCTGACAGTTCTCTGACAGCTCTTTAGGTGGATTAAAATATGGGCGTGTTTCGCATAGTTATTTCTGATCTGGGATAACATTGCAACTGTAGGCTGCTCGAGTCCTGATAGTAACAGGTGAATTTTGTTTTCTTTTAGAGAAGCATCTACTCATTGACAAAAAAACAGACATGCTGGGAAGGAATGGTCTGGTATCTCTTGGAGTTTTCATGTATATTACACAGTTGGCGGCCCCACCAATGAATCATAAAGAAGTCCAATTTAAAAAAAAAATATTTTTTTTGTTTTTGTTTTCAGAAGAGCTAAAATTAACTGAGGCAAGAGAACTGAAGAGAAAGGGGGAAACAATTACCCACAACAACAATAATACCACCACGACATGCTTCAAATATGTCAACAATACCACCACGACATGCTTCAAATATGTCAACAATACCACCACGACATGCTTCAAATATATCTACACTGCCACCACGACATGCTTCAAATATGTCAACAATACCATCACGACATGCTTCAAATATATCAACAATGCCAGTTGTTGTGCTCAACACAAGGGAATCTAAACACTTTCCTCAATGTTACAAGGAAGTGATTGTCTAATGACCCGTGTGGTATCACGAATCTCTTGGTCGTGAATCATTAGGCAATTATTGACACATGGGGTCTCCCTGTTGTTTTCCGTGCGGTCAGAAGACACGCCCTGGTCTAGTGATAACCCGATAGTTTCGAGTAACGAGAATTATTGACAATAACAATACTAGGTAAATACAACCGGACATTTCTCACCGAAACTACGACCGGATATTCCTCAAAGAAAATACGACTGGATATTCCTCAAGGAAACCACAACCGGACATTTCTAAAGGAATTTGGAACCGGACATTTCTCAAGGTAAATACAACCGAACATTTCTCAAAAAAACTACAACCGGACTTTTCTCGCGGAAACTACGACCGGACATTGCTAAAGGAAACTGCGACCGGACATTTCTCAAGGATAACTACGACCAGAATTTTATCAAGGAAACTACGACCGGATATTTCTCTCAAGGAAACTACGACCGGATATTTCTCTCAAGGAAACTACGACCGAATATTTCTCTCAAGGAAACTACGACCGGATATTTCTCTCAAGGAAACTACGACCGGATATTTCTCTCAAGGAAACTACGACCGAATATTTCTCTCAAGGAAACTACGACCGGATATTTCTCTCAAGGAAACTACGACCGAATATTTCTCTCAAGGAAACTACGACCGAATATTTCTCTCAAGGAAACTACGACCGGATATTCCTCTCAAGTAAACTACGACCGGATATTTCTCTCAAGGAAACTACGACCGAATATTTCTCTCAAGGAAACTACGACCGGATATTTCTCTCAAGGAAACTACGACCGGATATTTCTCTCAAGGAAACTACGACCGGATAGTTCTCTCAAGGAAACTACGACCGGATATTTCTCTCAAGGAAACTACGACCGGATATTTCTCTCAAGGAAACTAAAATGGGACATTTTTCAAGCAAACTACGACCGGACATTTTTCCTATAAACAAACCTGTCGTGGATTTTTGCACCAACTCCAAAGATGGGGGACGGGGGCACGTCAGTTTCCCTCAGTCTCCTTCGCAGCAGACGCCGCGCACCGCGTGCATTGACGACCCGGATGTAATCCGTCCCGTTGAGCACGCTCACCGAACGTTCCCTGGAGGCCGTGGATCTGGACAGGAGGCTGTAGGAGGTCAGCTCCGAGGTCACGCTCCAGCGGCCGGTGACCATATCAAAGCTCTGTCCCACCGCTCCACGGGATGTTGGGCGATTGTTGGCGTAGGACGGCGGTGAAAGGTGGTGTAGCGTCTGATACTCCATACTGTTGCGTGTACGACCCTCCGCTGAGGAAAAGGGCGCTTAGCGATGATCCACGAAAGATGACACGGCAAACCTCACCAACTTAACATCAACCCCACGGCACGTTCGTGAACCGGGTCTCACAGATACGTTTCTTGTTTTTCATTGACATGTCATTGTTCGTGGTAGCTACTCCATCGGGTCTGGAAGATGCCGCGTTTATCGCCCAAGTCCATTCCATTCTGTCAAAGCCGCTAGTCAAACATATAACAATCTTTGGCCAAATATGACGGGTTGTCAATACAAACACTTTCTTCTAAACAATCCACTGAATGGCTCCCGTATTCTGAGAACGATCATTAAAGGTAAAGTAAGGGTTCACCTCCTGTGATCATTGTGTCAACAACTCACAACTGAATTCATCCCATCTTGGGCGTATGAGATTGGGGGACACAATGGTCAGCTCTTAAACAAATGTTTAAAATAGATTAGAATTCCAGTCATCAAAAGTCTGTACATTTAATCGCAGTACAAAGTTTGACGTGTGGGTAAAATGCCGTCAGAACATACCTTAACATACTATCTCAGGTTGTACTCCGCCATGTCTTAACATACTATCACAGGTTGTACTCCGCCATGTCTTAACATACTATCACAGGTTGTACTCCGCCATGTCTTAACATACTATCTCAGGTTGTACTCCGCCATGACTTAACATAATATCTCAGGTTGTACTCCGCCATGACTTAACATAATATCTCAGGTTGTACCCAACCATGACTTAACATACTATCTCAGGTTGTACCCAACCATGACTTAACATACTATCTCAGGTTGTACTCCGCCATGACTTAACATAATATCTCAGGTTGTACCCCGCCATGTCTTAACACACTATCTCAGGTTGTACCCCGCCATGTCTTAACACACTATCTCAGGCTGTACCCAACCATGACTTAACATAATATCTCAGGTTGTACTCCGCCATGACTTAACATAATATCTCAGGTTGTACTCCGCCATGACTTAACACACTATCTCAGGTTGTACCCCGCCATGACTTAACATAATATCTCAGGTTGTACCCCGCCACGTCTTGAAGTCAAACTCACGGCACCAAACACAAACCAAGGTAATCATACACACATTGTTGGTTAACACACTATCTCAGGTTGTACCCCGCCACGTCTTGAAGTCAAACTCACGGCACCAAACACAAACCAAGGTAATCATACACACATTGTTGGTTAACACACGAAATTATAGGGAAAAAAACACACAGAAACGCAAAGAATTCCAAAAAGAAAAGTCTCCAGTAAGAACTGTTAAAACTATCACCATTACAGCACGACAAAATGTCTTTTGGTTTAAAAAAATTTACTACCAAAAAAATATATATATCTTAAAATCCGCTTCAAACAAACGGAACAACAATTCCAGAGACTAAGCACGGAATTAAAAAGGTCCACACACGCTACAAGACCAAATGACCAATGGAGCGGTACGTTGCCAGTACAGGTATATCTCCCCACATTACGGCTTATCGATCTCAACTTTTGATCAGAGATTCATACATGGCCATTTATCAATTTGATAAGACAGACTCGGAGGAGTGACATTCGAGGACGACAAGAGCAGACGTGACAGGCAGTCGGGGGGAGGGGGGGGGGCTGTTAGACGAGGACGGGTTCCTCCATTCACACGAAGAACGTGGAAGAAAGGCCAAGATACGTTCCTCCCCCGAGGGTGCACACAAAAGATTCTTTTAGAGTTTAGGTAGATACCAGTCAGCAAGTGATTTTGTTTTCGAACCTTTGAAAGATTGGCGAAAAGATGGGGTTAAAGGAGGGGGGTCACAGGAGGGGGCTCAAAGGAGGGGGGTCAAAGGTTGCATGCATGAACTATACCAAGGAAGCTCCGGGGCCTTATTTAAATAGCGCCGATTGTTCCTGGTAGAACTGGTTCCTATGAACAGGCCTGGCAATAACATTTATCATCGTAACAGGGAAACGACAATAGATTCGCAGTTCAGTCCGAAATCACACAGCTGTTGGAATGTCTGTGCTTTGTCAAATGACATTTTGTTTTAGCTGCGAAGGAATTTCTTAATTCAGGTGTACCATTAGCACCAAGACTACGGCGTTGAATGCCGGCAGTTCGAGTCCCGGTTATTATTGTCTAAACCAAACCGATAAAGATAGGACCGTACTGGGTAGTGATCCCCCCAGTCACATTCGAGTCACATTCCAGTCACATTCCAGTCACATTCGAGTCACAGAGGTCAACTGGTGGTGCTTAAATTTACACCACGGATAGGATTTGCTGCACCTGGGCATACTGGTGTGAACAATAAGACAGTTGGATGTTAGTGTGAACAATAAGACACTGGGCATGTTAGTGTGAACAATAAAATAGTGGGTATGTTGGTGTGAACAATAAGATAGTGGGCATGTTAGTGTGAACAATAAGACAGTGGGCATGTTAGTGTGAACAATAAGATAGTGGGCATGTTAGTGCGAACAATCAGACAGTGGGAATGTATGTTAGTCTTAACAATCAGATTAACATGAACTGTACATTGAAAGTTAAACAAGATTGTAGGTACTGTGCAACAATTGAAAGAAAAATTAATTTCATAGGAAGCAGGTTGGTCATGCGATGAGTCGGGTCAGAGAAGGGGTGGTCATGCGGTCAGTCGGGTCAGAGAGGGGAGGTCATGCGTTGAGTCGGGTCAGAGAAGGTGAGGTCATGCGATGAGTCGGGTCAGAGAAAGGGAGGACATGCGATGAGTCGGGTCAGAGAAGGGGAGGTCATGCGATGAGTCGGGTCAGAGAAGGGGGGGTAATACCATGAGTAAAGCCAGAAGGGGTGGTGGTCATGCATTATTGAGTCACAGAAAAGGGGGAGGGGGTGATGCTAAAGGATGGACCAGAAGGGGAGGTCAGGCATGGAGTTGGGTCAGAGAAGTGGGTCATGACATGACTCATGTATTGGAAATCAAGACAAAGTATACGAGATTGACGGACCACAAGACAATAGCAGCACAGCCAATCATTTCAATAGAGTGGATGCTAACAACACATAATAAGGGATGACAAATGAAATGGCTTTCAGGTAATGTATGGCCCAACACGAATATCGCCCAGGGGCAATGGGTGAGATTGGAAGCCACCAGGCCCCCATGGGATAGAGCAGCTTTGTGTGTGTGGGGAGAGGAGAGAGGGTGGGGTGGTAGACGGTCAATCGTTCATGATCTATACAATAGTAACTGGAGCGTAGCAATGGCTCTTTTAGAACAATAGGTCTGGGTTGTTGTTTTAATGTGCCCTAAACTCTAAAGCATGTTAAGGTTGTCGTGCATGACATGTTGAAGTTGTCATGTATGACATGTTAACGTTATCTAAAGCATATTAAGGTTGTCATGTATGACATGTTAACGTTATCTAAAGCATATTAAGGTTGTCATGTATGACATGTTAACGTTATCTAAAGCATGTTAAGGTTGTCATGTATGACATGTTAACGTTATCTAAAGCATGTTAAGGTTGTCATGTATGACATGTTAACGTTATCTAAATCATATTAAGGTTGTCATGTATGACATGTTAACGTTATTCAAAGCAGCGTTTCCCAAACTTTTCAGTTTGGTGGACCGGTGGACAAGATTCGAGATTGCACCAGGGACCGCTGACAAAGTTACGAATTTGTACATTTTGTTCAAACCATAAATATCCATGTTGTGTGGTCCGCGGACCACCATTTGAGGAACGCTGATCTCAGAGTCACATCGACGTTGTATCACTAAAGAATGTTAACGACGTCCACTGAAGCATGTTAACGACATCCACTGAAGCATGTTAACGACGTCCACTGAAGCATGTTAACGACGTCCACTGAAGCATGTTAACGACGTCCACTGAAGCACGTTAACGACGTCCACTGAAGCATGTTAACGACGTCCACTAACTAAAGCATGTTAACTTTGTCAACACGAGCGGCCCCAAAGGTTGAAACAATGTGTGCAAAAGAGGAGGCGGTGAGCTATATATCATACGTCTTACTCAGGGCCGACCCTAACAATTGCGGGGCCCTATGCGAAGCGGATTGCGCGGGGCCCATTCTGGGTAGAGGATAAGGATAATAAGTGAAAATTAAGATTTTGTATTAGAAAATAAATTCGGGGCGGGGCCTATGAAAGTGCGGGGCCCATTGCGGCCACATAGGTTGCAGTGGCCTAAGGCCGGCCCTGATCTTACTGATGTCTTGAGAGGAGGGGGTGAGCTTTATATCATACGTCTTACTGATGTCTTGAAGGAAGGGGTGAGCTTTATATCATACGTCTTACTGATGTCTTGAAAGGAGGGGTGAGCTGTATCATACGTCTTACTGATGTCTTGAAGGTGGGGGTGAGTTGTATCATACGTCTTACTGATGTCTTGAAGGTGGGGGTGAGCTGTATCATACGTCTTACTGATGTCTTGAAGGAGGGTGTGAGCTGTATCATACGTCTTACTGATGTCTTGAAAGGAGGGGTGAGCTGTATCATACGTCTTACTGATGTCTTGAAGGAGGGTGTGAGCTGTATCATACGTCTTACTGATGTCTTGAAGGAGGGGGTGAGCTGTATCATACGTCTTACTGATGTCTTGGGAGTAGGGGGTGAGCTGTATCATACGTCTTACTGATGTCTTGGGAGTAGGGGGTGAGCTGTATCATACGTCTTACTGATGTCTTGGGAGTAGGGGGTGAGCTGTATCATACGTCTTACTGATGTCTTGAAGGAGGGTGTGAGCTGTATCATACGTCTTACTGATGTCTTGAAGGAGGGGTGAGCTGTATCATACGTCTTACTGATGTCTTGAAGGAGGGGGTGAGCTGTATCATACGTCTTACTGATGTCTTGAAGGTGGGGGTGAGCTGTATCATACGTCTTACTGATGTCTTGAAGGAGGGGGTGAGCTGTATCATACGTCTTACTGATGTCTTGAAGGAGGGGTGAGCTGTAGCATACGTCTTACTGATGTCTTGAAGGTGGGGGTGAGCTGTATCATACGTCTTACTGATGTCTTGAAGGTGGGGGTGAGCTGTATCATACGTCTTACTGATGTCATGAAGGAGGGGGTAAGCTGTATCATACGTCTTACTGATGTCTTGAAGGAGGGGGTGAGCTGTATCATACGTCTTACTGATGTCTTGAAGGTGGGGGTGAGCTGTATCATACGTCTTACTGATGTCTTGAAGGTGGGGGTGAGCTGTATCATACGTCTTACTGATGTCTTGAAGGTGGGGGTGAGCTGTATCATACGTCTTACTGATGTCTTGAAGGAGGGGGTGAGCTGTATCATACGTCTTACTGATGTCTTGAGAGGTGGGGATGAGCTGTATCATACGTCTTACTGATGTCTTGACTCGCTCTATGGTGTCTGGTACAGTTGGTAGCACCACAGCATGGGGTCGTGCACAGTCACAACAGGGCGTCTAAAATTATTATGGTCTTGGTAGCCTTGCATTTCATTAGTTTATGTCACTCTAGAAAGCGGTTCTCAACCTTATTAATGCCGCGACCCTTTAATACAGTTCCTCATGTTGTGGCGACCCCCAGCCATAAAATTATTTTTGTTTCTACTTCATAACTGGTCAGATGGTCTTAGGCGACCCCAAAGAGGTCGTGACCCCCAAAGAGGTCGTGACCCCCAAAGAGGTCGCGACCCACAGATTGAGAACCGCTGCTCTAGAACAATTAACAATGTGAGACGTAGCGGTTGGGGGGGGGGGGGGGTGATGTGGAAATTATTTTGTTCGGCACCATTAATTGTTTTAACGAACTCCTAAAAACTAAGTCGGGCGTTAATCAAAGTGGTTGTCATCGGACCGGCACGAGTCCAGCACGGTATGTCATTTCTAAGACCGGAAAACGTCACGAAGCATTACGTAGTGTTACTATTTTTAGACAAGGTTTTTGTAAAACATAGCTGCTAAAAATGTATTTCAGTATATAATTTTTTGGCTGCACTTATTGGTACCCGGGTACCAGCTGTGAGAGGTTGGGATTAAAAATCTATTTAAAATATTATTGTTTGGTTTGAAAGACCAAATGAGGTACCAAATGAAAGATAATTGAATGTACTATACGTTTGTAAACTTAATTCTTCATTTTAACTAAAATAAACTACCATAAATGACATCCGAATAGCATTAGTCAAAATGGACCCGGACACGCAGCGCCGCCATTCGCACCTGGGTACCATTAGACTCAATGCTATTTTTGCTTCTGTATATTTGAATTTGTATTTTTATAGAAATTTAAATTACAATAAAACTTAATAGTGTTAGTATCGCTAGCTTTGGTATCGTTCTTTCTTGGCACACGCGTTTTCTCAGTCCTTTGTTAAGAATAGTTCATTCTAAGAGCCAAATCTTAGAACAGGTTAAATTTACAAAACCATATTACGCTACGTAACACCCATGGGCGTAACAATGCCCTGCCCCTCTCTTAATCCCAATGACGCATATGCCAACATGGTCCCCAACATGGTCCTCAACTGCGTTTCCTATCATTACTAGAATAGGTAAGAGAGGAATAGGGGGGCCTCAGTGCATATAATTTGACCAGGGTCCCCGATGCTGTTAAGACGGCCCCTATGCTTTTAGCACGGCCCCGATGCTGTTAAGACGGCCCCGATGCTGTTAGGACGGCCCAGATGCTGTTAGGACGGCACCGATGCTGTTAGGACGGCACCGATGCTGTTAGGACGGCTCCGAATGCGTCTGGTACTAAACAAAAGCCTTGGAATTTCAAGTCATGTTGACAAATCACTTTCTTGATGTCTACAACTGATATGCCACGTCCACTTGCCTACCAACCGCAGATTTAAACGCTGAGTGGATATGGAACAGTTCGGTTTCGTTTGTGTTTTTTCATTTTCACACAAACTCTTTTGTGTGTTTGTAATCTTAAATAATAATGGATACAACGCAGAAACAAGTGACGCGTAAATCTTGACGCCTGATTTTCATGTGACTCGCTTGGAGTCACAAAGCTCAACAGAACAGGTTTCTTTCAATAGGACACACGGGTCTTTTGTATAGCGAAGACGTGATTATGATTTTTACAATTTTTTTGGTGCGCTTTGTTTCCATTCAATTCTCAGAGCAATTTTAACAGGGCTTTGTGTAACATACTACTAGACTGGTTCTCAATTCTCATAGCAATTTTAACAGGGCTTTGTGTAACCTACTACTAGACTGGTTCTCAATTCTCAGAGCGGTTACAACAGGGCTTTGTGTAACATACTCGACAGGTTCTCAAACGAGGCATCACGGACAGGATATCGGGGAGACATGTTTAGTTGTTAAAAAAAAATTACCCAGGGGATATAGACCACATACGGCTTAGTCTAGGCACAAAAGCAGAGGCGTAACTGGGTTTTTGGCGCCCTTGGCTAATTTATTTTTTAAATAATAAAAATGTAAAAATTAGAGATTTAGCAGCGCCCTTTTGAACTGGCGCAGGCCGGCGCCCTTGGCAACTGCCCCAATGCCAAGCCGTTGCTACGCCTCTGCACAAAGGATATGAGTCTTCTTGAAAAAGAGTGGGAGACAAATAATTGGAGAGGGGAGAGAAAGAGAGGGAGAAAGAGAAGGAGGGTCGATGGGGAGAGGGAGAATGTAGGTCGTGGGAGAGAGAGAAGGGCGTCGAGGGAGAGAGCGAAGGGGGTCGAGGGAGAGAAAGTAGAGAGAGAGAGAGTAATTGAGAAAAAGAGAGAGAGAGAGAGGGGGAGGCGGAGGCAGGGAGGAGAGAAAGGCATAGCGAAAACGAGATAAAGAACGAAATAATTGTAGAAAAGACAAAACAATACCTCTGCAGGTCTGTTGGGCCTAGGATAAAAGGAATTGAGACCCGTCATTACCCGTGCGTCGTTCGAATATTTAAGACTGGACTGCATAATTGTAATATTTGAGGACGGTGCAAAGAGGTTGTAAGCCTTGAAAAGAACGATGGGAGATTTGCCTTGATCGATTGTGGGCGCATTCGGTGGCGTGACCCATTGTGTGGATAATCTTGATACACTGTATACAGATTCTATCGTATTTTAGTAATTTTTCACATTTTAAAATCACATGCTAGTACCCGAAAAACCCGAGCATTCGCACACCAGGCACATACCCGAACCAGCGCAAAAAATTGGATTCGGATCCGGGTGTTAAAAAATGTTATACACATTTTTTACAAACTTTTGTGTATATTTTCGTCCCAATAAATTGTTCCACCTGACACTGCAATATGTCACTTAACTAAAGGCTGTGTGAATCACAGGTTTTATGGACATAAAGAAAGGTGTTGGGATCAACGGTTTTATGGACATAGGGAAAAGTTAGTGGATCAAAGGTTTTATGGACATAAAGATAGGTATGTGGATCAACGGTTTTATGGATATATAGAAAGGTATGTGGATCACATGTTTTTATTAACATGGAGGCACAAAGGGAAAAAAATACAAATATATCACATGAAAATAAAAATGCCAAAGATAATGAGAATCAAGATAAGAATGGACGAGATTGCAGGAGCTAACATGGAGAATAATTTAGGAAACTATCAAGGAGAGACGATCTCTTCCTCAATTAGTGCCATATGTCATGTAATGCAGCTACAATGTGCGGCTTGTTCACGATAACTTCCCCTCTCTACGCAGTGGCATTACCGGGAGCGTTAGACGAGTACAATGACAACTCTCTTAATATTGATGTATGTTTGTGTGTTTTTGTTGACCCTGGGCCATCGAAATCGTCCACAGAGGGTCCATGAGGCAGTTCTTTGAAACACCCAAAATATGATGACAAAAACAAAACAAAAAACGCTTTCAGAGAATCACGATTTCGACTGCCAAGATGGACGCAATCAGATATTATTATTAGAACTGTCTTTTTCTACAGTATATAGCCAACCGCGGTGTATGTCTCAGCTGTGTGGGTCTCGGCTGAGCGGGTCTCAGCTGTGTGGGTCTTGGGGTGCAGCATACAGGGGCGCTGCAGTTCCGTTGCAGGCGATATCATAATGAAGACCGTTTGCGGCGTTGAATTCAACCCATCACCAGTCTGTTTAAGATTCAACCCATCACCAGTCTATTTAAGATTCAACCCATCACCAGTCTATTTAAGATTCAACCCATCACCAGTCTGTTTAAGATTCAACCCATCACCAGTCTGTTTAAGGAGCTACATGATGAGATTAACGACACCCCCCTTAGATGCACATGCTAATATGAACAAGTGATACGCACACGCCAACATCATTCACATTGATCAGACTCACCCTCTCACGACCAGCGTCAGGGTTTGGGAGGTACCTCCATTGGTCGGGATGACTTGGTTCGAACCATGGAACGGACTCGGCGGTGCAGGGACGTGGTGCGGCACGAGAAGGGTGTTGGAGGCCCCACCGTACGCACTGCTCCCGGACGAGGCCCCGCTGACAGAGAGACCACTGGCAGAGCTGAAGGAGCCGTACGCCCTGCGAGTCCTGGGCCCGAGCTGTCTGCCGGCAGTGTTGCTTGGATAGCTGTGGCTCAGGTAAGAGGAAGACGGTGGCGGAGACGGCAACAGCGCCTTGGCGGAGTTGCCGGCCTTGAAGGAGGCCTGAGACCACGAGGGCGTCGCGTTGGAAGATTTGCCGTGGCCGCCGGTTGGGGGCGCCGGGGCGTGGGGCGCAGACGCATATTTCTCAGTGTCGTGCCACTGGAGCAGAGGGTCGAGTGACAGGTGGTACACCGTCGTGAACGTGGCCTCGGACATCCAGTGGCCATCACCTGCCACGCTTGTCTCGGGACTTGATCGGGCCTCTCTGGCCAAAGCTGTCTTGTCGGACTCCGTCACGGGTGAGGGCCCGTCACGAGGCCAGACAAAAATGTAGCGAGATCGTAAGGCAGACGAAATGAATGCATCAAAGTAACGCACCTGTGGCATCTGTTTTCGATGGACCTCATTGTCTCTGTTTACTATACAAATTGTTACGTTCCACAAATTTAAGGTCGTGTAAGGCTTTGAACAAAGTGATAAAGATATGTATTTATTTTCTTCTTGTGGCCTATTGAAAGTATGGAACCATTTATGTCAAGGACACAAAGTGATAAAGATATGTATTTATTTTATTCTTGTGGCCTATTGAAAGTATGGAACCATTTATGTCAAGGACACAAAGTGATAAAGATATGTATTTATTTTCTTCGTGTGGCCTATTGAAAGTATGGAACCATTAAAGTGAAGGACACATTTAAGATTAACAATATCTTTTTAATGTGTGTTGTTTAAATCAGAGTTTAAAAAGCTAGACTGAATAACCCTTGAATAGCCAACGACATGTACAGTATAGTCCGTGAACGAATCATAGCAAATATAAGCACATTACAAGTCCACTATGTGCAGATGGTAACAACTCAAAATACGCCAGTGTCGGAAGTACGTCACGAGAGATATATAAAAGTTAACACACCGTATTATCAGTAAAATTGCTATATGGCTCGATTCGAATCAGTCACAATGACAAACATGTCATTCACAGACATGTCATTGACATGTAAAATAAAAAAATAAAATGTCTTCAAGCGGCTTGCTTCGAGGTAATCCAGAAAAGACGCATTTCAATCCCACAAATCAGTATGACACAAATGACGTCCGAGTCAATTGACACAAATGACGTCCGAGTCAATTGACACAAATGACGTCCGAGTCAATTGACACAAATGACGTCCGAGTCAATTGACACAAATGACGTCCGAGTCAATCACAGATGATTCCCATTTGCCTCCGTGATATTCCATCCAATAGCTACACTGTCACATCGCTTTATTCACCCCACTCCTATCACATCACAATGCCAACTGCCAGCTGCGTCCGTAATGCATATATCTGTAAAGTTGGTACATCACATCTACGCATCATCTGTACGTACGCTCATTCACCATAGATTTTTGTATAAAACGTTTGTTTTAAAGCAGGTCTATTCACATTGCCTAACACGTCCCTTGTCACATCGCTTCACTCTATTCCGTCACTATCTACCCCTCTGTACCGCCTGCTGCCGGGACTAGCCGGACGTCGGGATCCGTCGACGAAGCGTGTGACAAGATAACCATCTGGATCCGCTATGAAGCAAACAGAACCGTTATCGGCATGGAGAGTGCTGGACCACGCGGTGAGCGCGCGGCGCTCTTAGAGTCGTCCCGGTTGGGGGGGGGGGGCGCGGGGTGCCGATGTAAAGAAGATGCCACCCCCGTGGCGACATGCTCTCAGGGAATCAATGAGGACTGTCAAACGGAATATTCCACCCCCACCCAGCCGCCCCATCGATTGACGACTGTTACTGCTGC
The DNA here is from genome assembly GCA_964017045.1 of Omphiscola glabra. Taxonomy (NCBI): domain Eukaryota; kingdom Metazoa; phylum Mollusca; class Gastropoda; family Lymnaeidae; genus Omphiscola; species Omphiscola glabra. The sequence goes on along the minus strand of OZ024795.1, from coordinate 51,317,034 downwards.
CATTTGTCACTATGAAGTGGGGGAGATTTTCAGTTACGTGAGCAGTTTCAGCGGCATAGCTGGGGTTAATGCCATCCGGGGCGTGAAAGAATTTTGGCCGCACCAAGGCCAAGATAAAAAGAAACAAACTCTACAGTTGACCAAAAATGCACCCCTTCTAAACGAATAAAAAAGTACACACGTGATGAACAAACCCCAGAGCAACCCCCCCCCCCCCCTTTCCTACGCCGCTGAGTAGTTTAACCTTTCAGATAAGAAGGAGATGAGATCGGTCCATCTTCTGGTCGGCCATGACACAATAGTATTGATAGGGCACCGTATTGATAGGGCGCCGCATTGATAGGGCGCCCCTGCTGGTAACACGTTATTGGCATGTTTGTTGCAAACAAATGACTGCAAACTCCATTTGAGGCAATGGGGATGTTTGTAGAGATGTTTGTAGAGATGTTTGTAAAGATGTATTTTATTCACAATCACCGTGTTTACATCGTCAGTAAACTACGACTTCAAAAAAGTTCAAAGTTGCTTGCTATAACATACGTCATTCAAGATGGCTTTCCAAGTTCACAAAGTTTCTTGCTATAACATACGTCATTCAAGATGGCTTTCCAAGTTCACAAAGTTGCTTGCTATAACATACGTCATTCAAGATGGCTTTCCAAGTTCACAAAGTTGCTTGCTATAACATACGTCATTCAAGATGGCTTTCCAAGTTCACAAAGTTGCTTGCTATAACATACGTCATTCAAGATGGCTTTCCAAGTTCACAAAGTTGCTTGCTATAACATACGTCATCCAAGATGGCTTTCCAAGTTCACAAAGTTGCTTGCTATAACATACGTCATTCAAGATGGCTTTCCAAGTTCACAAAGTTGCTTGCTATAACATACGTCATTCAAGATGGCTTTCCAAGTTTCACTACGAGTTTAGTTCCGTAAAAAATATTTAAAAAATCAGTAGAATCAAGTAAAACAAATTAAATAATCTATGATTAATAGAATTACATACGACATTTTTTACGCCATGATTATCAATTTTCAAAAAGGCATTTACAGAACATCATTCACAGTTCGAAAATGAGACGAAAACATTGAGCCCGTTCCTGGCAGGTCTTGTGGGCCGGGTAAACGTTACAGTGGGCCAGGTTAAACATTTCAGTGGGCCTGGTTAAACATTTCAGTGGGCCAGGTTAAACATTTCAGTGGGCCGGGTTAAACATTTTAGCGGGCGGGTTAAACTTTTAGCGGGCCGGGTTAACCATTTTAGTGGGCCGGGTTAAACATTTCAGCGGGCCGGGTTAAACATTTCAGCGGGCCGGGTTTAACATTTCAGCGGGCCGGGTTAAACATTTCAGCGGGCCGGGTTAAACATTTCAGCGGGCCGGGTTTAACATTTCAGCGGGCCGGGTTAAACATTTAAGCGGACCGGGCTAAACATTTCAGTGGCTATAGGGCGCTCACATTTGGTCTAAATACTATTTTCATTACGCAAGCACCTTATGAATTAATGAAGTCAAAACTGAAATCACATAGATAGATAAAGAGGAGAGAGGAGCGAGAGAAAGAGAGAGGGGGGAGAAAGAGTGAGATAAAGAGGAGAGAGAAAGAGAGAGGGACTTAGAAACGAAGTTGGGGAAGAAATTGTTGTGTAGCCATGGCATTCCTGGTTTAAAGGACCAACAAGTTGTTCACTGCCAATGTCATAAGTCAAGTCGTTCAGTGTTTATGCCATACGTCAAGTCGTCTAGTGTTTATGCCATAAGTCAAGTCGTCTAGTGTTTATGCCATAAGTCAAGTCGTCTAGTGTTTATGCCATAAGTCAAATCGTCTAGTGTTTATGCCATAAGTCAAGTCATTCAGTGTTTAAGCCATAAGTCAAGTCGTTCAGCGTTTATGCCATAAGTCAAGTCATTCAGCGTTTAAGTCATAAGTCAAGTCGTTCAGCGTTTATGCCTTAAGTCAAGTCATTCAGCGTTTACGTCATAAGTCAAGTCGTTCAGCGTTTATGCCATAAGTCAAGTCATTCAGCGTTTACGTCATAAGTCAAGTCGTTCAGTTTTAATACCTTAAGCCAAGCCGTAAAGCATACGTTTTGCTTTTTTAAAACCATATCAACCCCTACAAATATGGAGCATTGCCACTACTCCAACTACGCGTAAACGGACATTGTGTAAGCGTGAGTTGTCCCCTCACAACGAGGGCCGCGCGACACCACAATGGCGACCGAGCCCCTGGCAACGGGCCATCAACCAACCAAAATATTTGTAGACTGGAACGGACTATCGAGCAATTTTGTTTGATTGGACGGACACGAGGGCGAGAGGTCGATACGGACAAAAATAGCGGCCGTGTGCGCAGTCGCAGCGCCCGTACACAAAAAGGGGAGGGGGAGGGGGTGGTGGGGGTTGCCTGGCTTTTGTATGGGTTGGCTCGCGTACAATGAATAGAATCTTGTTGATTGGGTTGTAGGACACACAGGCGTACAATGAAAGTATTTAAATCAATCAGGTGAGTGAAAAACACGTTTAAAAAAGGGCGAGGGGTGGGGAATGGGGGGCTGATGAAGCGTTATGGTTGATTTTAAGGAACGCAAGACACGCCGAGACATGCAGAGACACGACCCAGTTTGACAAGGGACACGTGATGACGTCAATTTTAAAAGTAAAATTTCTGTTGACGGAATTTCACGCGCTAGATCTGATGACGTAATCTATCGGCGTGCTTAGAGAGTTGAGACATAACAAGGTATGTGTCTTATTTTATAATAAAAAAACATGGAGGAAGAGAACTACACACTAGATACATAAACTTATCGAGAACTACACACTCAGATACATAAACGTATAGAGAACTACACACTCAGATACATAAACTTATAGAGAACTACACACTCAGATACACAAACTTATAGAGAACTACATTAATAACCCCAAGGTTCCAAACTTCAGAGCACAAACTACAGAGCAATCTCCCTATTAAATGTTGCATACAAAATACTGACAAAACTAATTGCCAAAAGACTATAACCTTACACTGAAGAAATATTAAGTGATTACCAATGTGGATCAAGACAAAACAGATCAAAGACTGATCAGATTTTCACCATCAGATGCCTTTTAGAGAAATTTTATGAATATAATATCCCAGTATATCAACTCTATGTGGACTATAAATTTGCCTATGACAGCATCAAAAGCAAATATCTATATGAGACCCTGCAAGAGTTTGGCATACCCAACAAACTGACAAGATTGATGCATGTAACATTGAACAACAAACTGACAAGACTGATACATGTAACACTGAACAACAAACTGACAAGACCGATACATGTAACACTGAACAACAAACTGACAAGACTGACACACATGTAACACTGAACAACAAACTGACAAGACTGACACACATGTAACACTGAACAACAATCTGACAAGACAGATACATGTAACACTGAACAACAAACTGACAAGACTGATACATGTAACACTGAACAACAAACTGACAAGACTGTTACATGTAACACTGAACAACAAACTGACAAGACTGACACACATGTGACACTGAACAACAAACTGACAAGACTGACACACATGTAACACTGAACAACAAACTGACAAGACTGACACACATGTAATATTGAACAACAAACTGACAAGACTGTTACATGTAACACTGAACAACAAACTGACAAGACTGACACACATGTAACATTGAACAACAAACTGACAAGACTGACACACATGTAACATTGAACAACAAACTGACAAGACTGACACACATGTAACATTGAACAACAAGCTGACAAGACTGACACACATGTAACATTGAACAGCAAGCTGACAAGACTGACACACATGTAACACTGAACAACAAGCTGACAAGACTGACACACATGTAACATTGAACAACAAGCTGACAAGACTGACACACATGTAACATTGAACAACAAGCTGACAAGACTGACACACATGTAACACTGAACAACAAGCTGACAAGACTGACACAAATGTAACATTGAACAACAAGCTGACAAGACTGACACACATGTAACATTGAACAACAAACTGACAAGACTGACACACATGTAACATTGAACAACAAACTGACAAGACTGACACACATGTAACATTGAACAACAAACTGACAAGACTGACACACATGTAACATTGAACAACTCAAAAGGCAAAATCAAGGTTCAATGGGAATATTCAAGGGGATTTCAGATTAGACGAGGCCTAAGACACGGAGACTCACTGTCTTGTATGTTATTTAACCTAACATTAGAGAGAGTTATGAGAAACAAACATATTGACTCCAAAGAAACAGTAACAGGATCCTTCTGAGGGCAACCCCAAGACTCACAACCCATGGGCACTCTCTACAACCAACCCCTTCAGTATCTTACATATGCTGATGACATAGCACTGTTAGGGAAAAGTAGCGAAGACATCAAAATCCCGCCGGTTGTAAGTCCTACGGCCAAGTGTGTCCCCGGATGTGAGTCCTACTGCCATCCTCGTACCAGGTTGTAAGTCCTACTGCCATCCTTGCACCAGGTTGTAAGTCCTACTGTCATAATTGTCCTCGGTTGTAATTCCTACTGTCATTGTCCCAGGTTGTAAGTCCTACTGTCAATTGTCCCCGGTTGTAAGTCCCACTGCCATACTTGTCTTCTGTTGTTAGTCCTTCAATCTCCACCAATGTTAATGTTTATATCAGATTACGAGCATTATGTAACCGTACCGTGATGGGCCAACCGTACCGTGATGGGCCAACCGTAACCTGATGGGCCAACCGTACCGTGATGGGCCAGCCGTACCGTGATGGGCCAACCGTACCGTGATGGGCCAACCGTACCGTGATGGGCCAACCGTAACCTGATGGGCCAACCGTACCGTGATGGGCCAACCGTACCGTGATGGGCCAACCGTACCGTGATGGACCAACCGTACCGTGATGGGCCAACCGTACCGTGAAGGGCCAACCGTACCGTGATGGACCAACCGTACCGTGATGGGCCAACCGTAACCTGATGGGCCAACCGTAACCTTATGGGCCAACCGTAACGTGATGGGCCAACCGTAACGTGATGGGCCAACCGTACCGTGATGGGCCAACCGTAACGTGATGGGCCAACCGTAACGTGATGGACCTACCGTACCGTGATGGGCCAACCGTACGCGATGGGACAACCGTACCGTGAAGGGCCAACCGTACCGTGAAGGGCCAACCTACCGTGAAGGGCCAGCCGTACCGTGATGGGCCAGCTGTACCGTGATGGGCCAACCGTGCCGTGAAGATCCAACCGTGCCGTGATGGGCCGGCCGTAACGTGAAGGTCCAACCGTACCGTGATAGTCTTGACTGTACCGTGATTATCCCCAGTATGTATACTCCAGGCGCGACTGATGTTCAACGACACATGCCCAGCCCTCCCTGTTATCTGCCCGGCAACGCGCACTCTTGAGGATTCCACGCATAACCCAGCAGTGGACAAGATTCCTTCCTCTTCCTAGTCCGGGTGGTGGCAAAAAGGAATCCCCCGAGGGCGGCCACACGAATCACCATTCACGGGGCACACGCGAGGTGGCGCGGCTATTTATAGCATGCGCCCCACCGGTTGGGTCGGGGGCACGCAGATCGATACACGTATGTTGACAACGGGAGGACTGAATCAATAGCACTGGGGTGTCTCAGTGACAAGTGCCTGACAACTTCGGCATTAGGGAAACCAAAAAAACAAGCGGGAGAGAGGGAGATATACGGTGCTACGCCGTTGACAGCAGGTGTAGAAGTAGACAGGACGAAATAGTTTTATATAAAAGTGTAGAAATAGACAGGATTACAATAGTATTATATTTGGTGTAGAAATAGGCAGGAAAAATGTAGTTATAATTAGGGGACATATGCCAATATAGTTAAATATGCTGTAGATATAGGCAAATTATGCATATATAATACATATATGAGGCATGCGTTATATGTAGTGTGGAAATAGACATGACTTGAAAATAGTTGTATATAGGTGTATAAATAGACAAGATAACTATAGACACGGTTATATACTCGACAGTTGTGTAATAGTCTTGACATTTGCAGTGAGGAAGGGTCGCGGCGTGATGTCAATAGCCCGAGACTTTGGAGTGTCCAGCACGCGGGGTCAGTAAGTTTATGAAGTGACAGTCAAAATATTTATGAACAACCACCAAACACCTCTCACCAACCAGCTCTCACCAATCACCTCTCAGCAACCACCGCTCACCAAGCAGCTCAAAACAACCAGCAATCACCAACCACCTCTCACCAACCAGCTCTCACCAACCAGCTCACACCAACTAGCTCTCACCAATCAGCTCTCACTAACCAGCTCACACCAACCAGCTCTCACCAACCAGCTCTCACCAACCAGCTCTCACCAACCAGCTCTCACCAATCAGCTCTCACCAACCAGCTCTCACCAATCAGCTCTCACCAACCAGCTCTCACCAACCAGCTCTCACCAACCAGCTCTCACCAACCAGCTCTCACCAATCACCTCTCAGCAACCACCGCTCACCAAGCAGCTCAAAACAACCAGCAATCACCAACCACCTCTCACCAACCACCTCTCACCAACCAGCTCTCACCAACCAGCTCTCACCAACCAGCTCTCACCAACCAGCTCTCACCAACCAGCTCTCACCAACCAGCTCTCACCAACCACCGCTCACCAACCAGCTCCCACTAACCAGCTCTCACCAACCAGCTCTCACCAACCAGCTCTCACCAACCAGCTCTCACCAACCACCGCTCACCAACCAGCTCCCACCAACCAGCTCCCACCAACCAGCTCTCACCAACCAGCTCCCACCAACCAGCTCCCACCAACCAGCTCTCACCAACCAGCTCCCACCAACCAGCTCTCACCAAACACCTCTCACCAACCAGCTCCCACCAACCAGCTCACATCAAACACCTCCAACCAAACACCTCTCACCAACCAGCTCCCACCAACCAGCTCACATCAAACACCTCCAACCAAATACCTCTCACCAACCAGACATTAAATGGGTTAAACGTGTACATCTTGCACAGTTATAACCATGTTTTTAACTGTAACCAATCCAAATGCTCGTGTATCTTCGACAAACTCTTGGAAGTGTCTAGTCGTGAAATCAACATTATGCACTAAAAGATGAAACAGTTTGAGCCAAGTACGCAGTATCGGTACGCAGTATCGGTACGCAGTATCGGTACGCAGTATCGGTACGAAGTGTCGGTATACGTACATATTTATTGATTAGGGATAAAACATACGGAGACAAGTGGAGACAGGGGGAGATTAGCATCCTAGCTTGTTAGGCAACAGCCATACTGGGCCATGGAGATAGAACATACCACGATAATCCTAAACAGAGAGAAAGACATCTTACCTTGTTCCTACAACAGCTAATGTGTCGGGGTCATAACACGAACGGGCTCTAAACCTGACCAAAGGACTAATTCTGGCCCCTCTTCTCCTATAGAAATACCAACTCATCCTCTTCAGCAGTATGACAGAGCTTTCAGACACACACCACCGTACATCTACCGCACCAGAGGCGACTGGTCATCGTTTGACCATGGGTATGAGGGCAAGAAAGAACAACACCGGATTCGCTTGTTGAAATACGCGGGCGAGAGTGGCCGATTACATCAGAGTGTTAACGTGATCATTGAAAAAAAAATCACAGACTTTGCTGACCATTAGTCAGCTGTAACAGCTGTAACAAACAAAACAAGTTGACCCAACAGTCCCGTGAAGTCTGCTCTTGGTTACCCAAAGGCCAGCGTGTTGGGGAAGCTATTGCCACCGCGTTGAAAAGATCGTAACTTAAGCTACTTTTAAGACCACCGCATTACTCCCAGATTGAAGAGCTCGAGATTATTTCTGAGATTGCTCTTGAGAACACCTTGCGTGGACAAAATGTGCCAAAGAAAATATGCCCAAATTAGGGCCCCTTCCTTAGAGGTAATCAATTAGAACTTCCCTTAAAGAACGCCCCCCCCCCCCCCCAAACCACCGGGGCCCTTATTGTAACTTTAATGGAAAACGTCTAGAGTTACGTCCTTTTGTTTTAGATGTAGTATTGATATAATGATTACATAAAAGAGTCACTTTAAAGGGTATAACTAAAAATAAAGAATTTAAACAGAAAGTTCGATATTGTTCCGCGTAGATATAAAGATTGTGAAAGTGTCAATGGGATCTTAAAGTGTATGGACATTTTACTTTTTAAATTTTTTTTTTATAGATTTCTATACTTTGGAATTTCATCGGTGTCAGTGAATAGTTATTTTTTTTAAAGTTCCTTACAGAACGTTCAATATTTTAATAATGGTTTCTCTTGATTATATAAATGTCCGTTACATGTTTTTTACGTTTCTATAACTCTCCGTGATTTTCATCAAATTTTATGACATCAGAGTTAAAGTTAATTTTTTAAGCTTCAAGTAAGTTCCAGATGAGTGTAATGGGTTCTGTAATGTATTTTTCTTATAATAGCCACAGCTATACGAGAGGACGTAGGTTACAATGTTAGCTTCTACGTAAAATCGTTGCATCTAGGCCAGCGGTTCTCAACCTGTGGGTCGCGCCCACTTCTGGGGTCGCGCGACCCTTTCCCAGGGAAAGACTATCTGAAAAACATATACTCTGCAGTTATAAATTACCAACGCAAATCATTTTGTGGTTGGGGGTCGCCACAACACGAGGAACTGTATTATAGGTTCGCAGCTTTAGAAAGGTTGAGAACCACTGATCTAAGCCAAACTTGGTAAACACACCTTTCATAATCCCTTTTGAAATATCGGTGGAATTCAAACTAATAATATCCACATCGTTTTGTGCATTGGGGGGGGGGGGGGGGGTTCACATTTTATTTATACACAGCATCTTTAGCGTTTTTCAAAACGATTTTAATGAGACAATTTTTAAAATAAAGTTTGTTTGTTAGACAACTTGAATACGCACTGCTGTCAAATATTACAGTTTAAATTCTTTTGGCGCCAAAAGCCCCAAAAGTAAAATTTAAAAGGCAACATCTTTGTAAACTCCTTCGGGTTTCAATGGGGGCAATTGGCGTGTAAGATTGACCAGTGTTGTTACGAATGAAAACCCGAGCAAGGCCGGGTATATTGGCTAGCATTATATTTTGAAACACGTTTAAAAAAAAAAAGTATTTTTAAAAAGGGTATGATACGACAAAAACAAGACTCTTGCAGGTCCGAATCTGGATCTGAAGTGTGCCCGCATAACGTACACCTCCATGTAATCTGAATACATATTTTTTGTAAAATGTCGTTTTAAAAAAAATTCTTAGATAGAAACCCGTATGTCTTAACATGACTTACCTTGAAGGCAGGTGTATCAGCTGAGCGGTTGGAGCGCGCGGAAAATTAAACGCAGTCCGGGGACTTGAACCCACGACCTCGAGATGCAGAAAAGCCGTTGTCATGGTGACTTTACGATCTAGCTGCTTAAAAGCAAATAGATCTACCGAAATTGTGTCACAGTTTTACGAAGCGGGTGCCCCGCTAAATGCACAGTGACGTCGGCACCAAGTCTCGAAAGTTGGAGTCCTATACTCCAAATCTGATAGGCCCAAATCTTGAAAGTTGAAGTCCTATACTCCAAATCTGATAGGTCCAAGTCTCGAAAGTTGAAGTCCTATACTCCAAATCTGATAGGTCCAAGTCTCGAAAGTTGGAGTCCTATACTCCAAATCTGATAGGTCCAAGTCTCGAAAGTTGGAGTCCTATACTCCAAATCTGATAGGTCCAAGTCTCGAAAGTTGAAGTCCTATACTCCAAATCTGAAAGGTCCAAGTCTTGAAAGTTGAAGTCCTATACTCCAAATCTGATAGGTCCAAGTCTCGAAAGTTGAAGTCCTATACTCCAAATCTGATACGTCCAAGTCTCGAAAGTTGGAGTCCTATCTTCCAAATCTGAAAGGTCCAAGTCTTGAAAGTTGAAGTCCTATACTCCAAATCTGATAGATCCAAGTCTCGAAAGTTGAAGTCCTATACTCCAAATCTGATAGGTCCAAGTCTCGAAAGTTGAAGTCCTATACTCAAAATCTGATAGGTCCGAATCTCGAAAGTTGGAGTCCTATACTCCAAATCTGTTTGGTCCAAATCTCGAAAGTTGAAGTCCTATACTCCAAATCTGATTGGTCCAAATCTCGAAAGTTGAAGTCCTATACTCCAAATCTGATAGGCCCAAATCTCGAAAGTTGAAGTCCTATACTCCAAATCTGATACGTCCAAGTCTCGAAAGTTGGAGTCCTATCCTCCAAATCTGAAAGGTCCAAGTCTTGAAAGTTGAAGTCCTATACTCCAAATCTGATAGATCCAAGTCTCGAAAGTTGAAGTCCTATACTCCAAATCTGATAGGTCCAAGTCTCGAAAGTTGAAGTCCTATACTCCAAATCTGATAGATCCAAGTCTCGAAAGTTGAAGTCCTATACTCCAAATCTGATAGGTCCAAGTCTCGAAAGTTGAAGTCCTATACTCAAAATCTGATAGGTCCGAATCTCGAAAGTTGAAGTCCTATACTCCAAATCTGTTTGGTCCAAATCTCGAAAGTTGAAGTCCTATACTCCAAATCTGATTGGTCCAAATCTCGAAAGTTGAAGTCCTATACTCCAAATCTGATAGGCCCAAATCTCGAAAGTTGAAGTCCTATACTCCAAATCTGATAGGTCCAAGTCTCGAAAGTTGAAGTCCTATACTCCAAATCTGATAGGCCCAAATCTTGAAAGTTGAAGTCCTATACTCCAAATCTGACATGGTCCATAATGCTGTGACCATAGAAGTCACTGAACATGGTGCTACACGTAAAAAAATACCAAGGAAACTTTTACATCCGGGCACTCAGTGGAATGGTATTGTGTCACGTGACAACAAGATCCTAAAATATAGAGACGAAGGTCCCACTATTTTATTTCACTTATAATCCCGAGGGAAAGAACTGATCAAAGGTTCTCAACATCTTCACTGTGCCTGCATGTTGATGACGACACGATGAGTTCATACGGATGACGTCCCGATGAGTTCATACGGATGACGTCACGATGAGTTCATACGGATGACGTCACGATGAGTTCATTTTTTGTAACGTCTTCACAGCGACACTCTTGGTGACGTCTTGGTGACGTCAAGTTGATCTTACAACAACGCGTTGTATTTTGGGCCCCACGTTGGTGCAAAGAAATGGCCCGTCTCGTATCAGATCTTCAGCTCTATCCTTTGAGAATGGTTTATATAACGAAGTCACGTCGATCGACAGGAAGCTGCGGTTCGATCAAGAAAACTAACACGAGCCAATAGGCAGTGCTCTCTATAGAAGAATATGTCAAAACAAACTTTCAGAAACAACGCTTTTTCGTTAATCAATAACTGACAATGCATGGCATGTTTTCATTCCAGGTTAAGAACAAGGCATTGGGTCTGAGAGTTTCTCCATAGCCAATGTTGTGTGTTTGATATTGGTCATTCCCCCCCAAACGTTAACTGTATAATTTAGGGGTCGGCGGCAAATTTGGAATGAAGAGCCATTTCATAACTTATTCTTATATCTGCAATGAAAATTAGGGGGGGGGGGGGGCTCGCACTGTATTAGTGGATGGATACTGTTTAAACCACGTACACTTTGGTAGTGGATGGAAACTGGGGGAGGAGGGCAGTCATGATATTAGTGGTACTCTTTGATGGAGAAAACACCTTATTCAGCAAGGAGTAATGTTAAGCGCCTTGAGAAATTTAATTGTTTTGATACCATTTTAGCGCCTAGAATGTTAGCGCTTCGTTAAGTTAAACTTGAGATGCCCTACTGGCCATGAGATGCCCTACTGGCCATAAGATGCCCTACTGGCCATGAGATGCCCTACTGGCCATGAGATGCCCTACTGGCCATGAGATGCCCTACTGGCCATGAGATGCCCTACTGACCATGAGATACCCTGAGATGCCCAACTAACCATGAGATGTCCAACTAACAATGGTATGTCCAACTAATCATGAGATGTCCAACTAACCATGAGATGTCCAACTAATCCTGAGATGTCCAACTAACCATGGGATGTCCAACTAACCACGAGATGTCCAATTAACCATGAGATGTCCTACTAACCCTGAGATGTCCAACTAACCATGGGATGTCCAACTAACCATGAGATGTCCAACTAACCATGAGATGTCCAACTAACCATGAGATGTCCAACTAACCATGGGATGTCCAACTAACCATGAGATGTCCAACTAACCATGAGATGTCCAACTAACCATGAGGTGTCCAACTAACCATGGGATGTCCAACTAACCATGAGATGTCCAACAAACCATGAGATGTCCAACTAACCATGAGATGTCCAACTAACCATGAGATGTCCAACTAATCCTGAGATGTCCAACTAACCATGAGATGTCCAACTAATCCTGAGATGTCCAACTAACCCTGAGATGTCTAACCCCTGGTTAGATTCGTACAGACTAGGGAACAAATTAATTTGTATATCTTTCGGTCCTAACTTTGAGAGAAAGAATTCGCTTTAATCGAGATGACCTTGTGTATCTGTGATGACGTGGGTGCGATCTGATCTTAGGTATCTGTGATGAAGTGGGTGGGGTGTATCATCCCAAATAAGTTAGCGCGGGGTCCGTTGCATTGCTACGTTTGCAACTACATTTTTTTTCCGTCTCTGGGTGCGTGGTGGGCGTGTACGTGATAGAGTCATGGTCAGGTCTGGCTAAGCTAATCTGCCCCCAAATCACTGATGGACGTATACATGTAAATGATTCAGCTATGTTATATTAATTTTCCCTAAACAAGTTTCATCGGCAGCGACTTAGAATGACAACACAACTACGAAATCCATTCGTATCCTTGCAGAATGTAACGATCCACTGAGATAAAGTTCCACACGCTCATTTATACATAAGTCTCTTGGTTGGTTTGAAAACAAAAAGTAGTTCTGCATAGCATTGAAGAAAATCCCCCCCCCCCAACCCCAACCCGAAAAAAAACCCAAACCAAAAAGAAAAAAATAGAGAGAAACGTTACTAGAAAAATTGAAATCCAAAAATGAAAACACAAACGTTAAGTCCAAACTTCCTCCTGATGTGAGCCAAACAAACTGCCCAGCACAGGACGTGTATGTGGGTTGAATCACCAGTGATTGAATCTGAGCCCCCGCGTGTGGCTCGGAATAAATCTACCCCAGGTGATCAACAACGACCGCTCGTATAGATAAATAATCTATGAGCTTTTTGGCCCGTCTTGCCGTTGTTGGCAGACGATCACAGATCTGGACAAAGGGAGAGAGTCGACACTGCCTTCAATTACTTCAAAAGACGCACTCAATACACTTGCAAATGTCTCTTTTTTTTTTTTTGAAAGATTTTTTTTTTTAAAGGGAGCCACCACCAATTCCAACCCCCACTTCCAACCACACATTCTGACAACCGTATCTTTTCACGACAACCCCTGGAGCATTTAATAGACACCGACGTAATCGTAAAGATGTCTTTAGGGCGCTTTCTTCATATGTCGTAGCCTAGCTACCATTCTTCCCCTTTGAGAGACAAAACGCAGCTCATCAAAGTTTGTTGCTGGTGTTTGACTGTTAGGACTAACCTCTATAAAGGAATGGTGACACAGAATATGTCTATGAGAATAAGTGACGACCTAAGGTCAGCCGTCTGTCACATTAAGTAGAAAAACACATCGAATGACTCTATCTCTAAACTTTTCATAGGGAAAAGATAACTCTAAACGTATCTTACAGAAGAGATAACTCTAAACATATCTTACAGAAGAGATAACTCTAAACGTATCTTACAGAAGAGATAACTCTAAACGTATCTTACAGAAGAGATAACTCTAAACGTATCTTACAAAAGAGATAACTCTAAACGTATCTCACAGAAGAGATAACTCTAAACTTATGTCACAGAAGAAATAACTGTAAACTTATCTTACAGGTGAGATAACTCTAAACGTATCTTACAAAAGAGATAACTCTAAACGTATCTCACAGAAGAGATAACTCTAAACTTATGTCAAAGAAGAAATAACTGTAAACTTATCTTACAGGTGAGATAACTCTAAACGTATGTTACAGAAGAGATAACTCTAAACGTATGTTAAAGAAGAGATAACTCTAAACCTATGTTACAGAAGAGATAACTCTAAACGTATGTTAAAGAAGAGATAACTCTAAACCTATGTTACAGAAGAGATAACTCTAAACCTATGTTAAAGAAGAGATAACTCTAAACCTATGTTAAAGAAGAGATAACTCTAAACCTATGTTAAAGAAGAGATAACTCTAAACCTATGTTAAAGAAGAGATAACTCTAAACCTATGTTACAGAAGAGATAACTCTAAACCTATGTTACAGAAGAGATAACTCTAAACCTATGTTACAGAAGAGATAACTCTAAACCTATGTTAAAGAAGAGATAACTCTAAACATATGTTAAAGAAGAGATAACTCTAAACCTATGTTAAAGAAGAGATAACTCTAAACCTATGTTAAAGAAGAGATAACTCTAAACCTATGTTAAAGAAGAGATAACTCTAAACCTATGTTAAAGAAGAGATAACTCTAAACCTATGTTAAAGAAGAGATAACTCTAGACTTTTTATTTTGTTTAATGCGCCCTGGAATGAACCCCTATAATCACTTATCTGTGTGGTACATTACTAGGTCCCCATAACTCCATTCCGCTCTCAGATGTGTACAATCGTTCCTGTGATTGGATAATGTCATCCCCTCCTAGCCACGGATCAAACACCACAGGCCATGTCATGTCCAATCATGTCACCAAACATGACATTTGGGGGTCAAGTTACGAGGAATGTTTATAAAAGTGAAGATTAACAAAACACGCGAATATGAAAATAGTTTCTTTATCATGGATTAACATAATCTTGATGGATTAACATAATCATGATGGATTAATATAATCACTGTTGACAGCGTTGGAGAGGTAACATGTGAACATTATGGTCACATGACATAATGTGTGATTGTGTGTGGGGCGGGGGGCATAACACACTGGACAGTATTGGCATGGGAAGGACATAGTGACAAAAGAAGCGTAACTTAAAAGGAGAAACGGGGGCGGGGGTGACGAATGGATCTATAATTCATTAAGTAAGATTGGACTCAAGGCCTTAATTATAATATGTGGGCTTAAAAAAAAACCTTTGCTCAACATGCATCTTTTATTTAACGTTCTTAACTATAGACTATAGCCATGACTTACTATCGACTATAGACATGACTTACTATAGACTATAGCCATGACCTAATATAGACTATAACCATGAATTTCTATAGACTACAGCCTTGAACTACGATAGACTATAGCCATGACTTACTATAGAATATAGCCTTGAACTACTATAGACTATAGCCATGAATTACTATAGACTATAGCCATGACTTACTATAGACTATAGCCTTGAACTACTATAGACTATAGCCATGACTTACTATAGACTATAGCCATGAATTACTATAGACTATAGCCTTGAACTACTATAGACTATAGCCATGACTTACTATAGACTATAGCCATGACTTACTATAGATTATAGCCATGAATTACTATAGACTATACTATAGCCATGGCTTACTATAGACTATAGCCATGACTTACTTTAGACTATAGCCATGACTTACTATAGACTATCGCCATGACTTACTATAGACTATAGCCATGAATTACTATAGACTATAGCCATGAATTACTATAGACTATAGCCATGAATTACTATAGACTATAGCCATGAATTACTATAGACTATAGCCATGACTTACTATAGACTATAGCCATGACTTACTATAGACTATCGCCATGACTTACTATAGACTATAGCCATGAATTACTATAACTATAGCCATGGCTTACTATAGACTATAGCCATGAATTACTATAGACTATAGCCATGAATTACTATAGAATATCGCCATGGCTTACTATAGAGTCTATTCTATAGCCATGAATTACTATAGACTATAGCCATGGCTTACTATAGACAATAAACTTGAAGCAGGAACTGATTGGTTGCTGGTTGAAGCCGGTCGTAACCGGGCCGAGCGATCAAAGACTCCAGCTTTCTCGCTGTCCGTAAACAACCAGATCTAACCCTCCCCCCCCCCCCCCTCGTCCGATCAAATGTCCACATGCCTCGTAAATAGTACCCAAGCTTTGTGGCGAATGTGGGGAGGGAAAGTGGGTGTGAAGGGGGTGTGTGAGCGATCACATACAATTGGTATCTTCGCCAGAAAAAGTCACTGTACCGCAAGAGACATTTGAGCTAACGAGGAAACACCGCGAAAACACGTTGCCCCACAGGTTACTCGTGAATAGCCTCAAGTACAACACCAGTAACGTGGGTATACAACACCAGTCACGTGGTGGGTACGACACCAGTTACTTGGGTACAACACCAGTAGCTCGGGCACGACACCCGCTTTTTTTGATAAGACTCAAAATCCTATCACTCTCGATAATCAAACAGATAAAATTCCCTTCATAGAATTGAAATTGATTTGATCGGTGAATCGCCATTTATCACGGACATTTCAAGTGTATTGACACCTCCGCTGGCGCCCCCCCCCCTTACCCCCACTCCTCCCGAAACCCTCTGAAAAGGTGTGCGTCGTGTCGAAATCTTATACCGACTGAGACTGGAGCGCTACAGTGCCGGGCTGTGAAAGCGGATTCCATGATTGGCTTGGCGTCACGTACTTACACCTGAGATCTGATGGCTTTCAAACCGATTCAGTTGAATATTCCCCCACGTGATCAGATCAGTGGAAGCGAAGGAGAAATTTAACCAGGCTTTGAGGAATCGAACGATTTTATTTTTTTTTCAATTTGGGGGGGCAGGTGGGGGTGTCAGGGTCGTAAAAATTTCCCTGACTGGGAATGAAATGTAAACATGTTGTAAAAATATCTCCAGCTTCCGGGGAATATCGCTAGCATGTACCGACGGTTACCGGAAATTTGATCGAAAGAAATTTCGTCGATAGAAAATTTCCGTCGATCAATTTTCCATCGACGAAATTTCTTTCGATCAAATTTCCGGATACGTGTACCGACGGATCCAGAAGGGAGGAAACTGTACAGATCGCCCCTACCCCAATCACCTATTAGAATTTAAATAACAAGTGTGACTAAAAAGTATGCATTACATCAGTCAGTGGCGTAGCCAGGTTTCAAACAATGAAGGGTGGGGGTGAAATAAAATAATTAACAAGGCCCACCCGAGGTTTCGGATAGGAAAGAAAAAAACAAGACGTCATAAGACGAGGCGGCGGCTGTCGTTGTATTAACTGCGCCGGTGGCTGTGGCGGCAAGACGCTCACCAAAGCTTACATCTGTCAACGTTGTATGAGTGACCTGTAGTGAGACGGGCAAGAGACGCTCACCAAAGCTTACATCTGTCAACGTTGTATGAGTGACCTGTAGTGAGACGGGCAAGAGACGCTCACCAAAGTTTACACCTGTCAACGTTGTATGAGTGACCTGTAGTGAGACGGGCAAGAGAGGCTCACCAAAGCTTACATCTGTCAACATTGTATGAGTGACCTGTAGTGAGACGGGCAAGAGAGGCTCACCAAAGCTGACATCTGTCCACATTGTATGAGTGACCTGTAGTGAGACGGGCAAGAGACGCTCACCAAAGCTTACATCTGTCAACATTGTATGAGTGACCTGTAGTGAGACGGACAAGAGACGCTCACCAAAGCTTACATCTGTCAACATTGTATGAGTGACCTGTAGTGAGACGGACAAGAGACGCTCACCAAAGCTTACATCTGTCAACATTGTATGAGTGACCAGCAGTCTGACGGGCAAGAGTGAGCAGCGGAGAAAATTGGCGGCGCCCTCAAGTGAGAGAGAGGGGGGGAGAGAGAGAGATTTCAATACAGACGCTGTTATATTAAGACCAATTATATATATATAGTTCTACTGTTGTTTTGTTTGTATCACTAGTTGTGGAAAATGTACACAGAGTGCACTGGGCGCTTAAAGATAATGTACATTGTGCATTGGGTTGTTTCTTTAGTTCAGTGGATCAGATTGTGGGCATGGGCGTCACTGCGGGGGGGGGGGGGGGGTTGTGCGGTGAATGCGAACCCTCGAGGGGCGGGTAGGAGGGGGGTAACAGCAAATAGGAGATTTCGAATTTGACAAGAGTTCGGTCGAGTCGGTTTCAAAACAGAACTCAGTTAACTGATTCCCCACATCTGACCGATAAACGATGCTGCTAGCTGCCGTCCATGGTATGTCATGTAAAAGTTCTGGGGTGGGTGGGGTGAATATGAATTTGTTTTTGTTTTGTATCTATACAACTGTTTTTTGTATCACATAAATGCACTTTATTTTATTGTCACGATTATGTTTCCTTTGCTAATATTTTTATGTACAGCGCTGTGAGCCTAGCCCTAGGCTGGGGTACCGCGCTATATAAGACAACATTTAATAATAATAATAATAGCAGGGCGCCATCATTACAGGGTGCCACAAGAGCAGGGCGCCACCATAGCAGGGTGCCACAAGAACAGGGCGTCACAAGAGCAGGGCGCCACAACAGCAGGGCACCACAAGAACAGAGCGCCACAACAGCAGGGCACCACAACAGCAGGGCACCACAAGAGCAGAGCACCACAACAGCCGGGCACCACAAGAGCAGGGCACCACAAGAGCAGGGCACCACAAAAGAAAGGTACCACAAGAGCAGGGCGTCACAAGAGCAGGGCACCACAAGAGCAGAGCGTCACAAGAGCAGGGCACCACAAAAGAAAGGTACCACAAGAGCAGGGCGTCACAAGAGCAGGGCATCACAAAAGAAAGGTACCACAAGAGCAGGGCGCCACAAGAGCAGGGCACCACAAAAGAAAGGTACCACAAGAGCAGGGCGTCACAAGAGCAGGGCACCACAAGAGCAGAGCGTCACAAGAGCAGGGCACCACAAAAGAAAGGTACCACAAGAGCAGGGCGTCACAAGAGCAGGGCACCACAAAAGATAGGTACCACAAGAGCAGGGCGCCACAAGAGCAGGGCACCACAAAAGAAAGGTGCCACAAGAGCAGGGCACCACAAAAGAAAGGTACCATAAGAGCAGGGCACCACAAAAGAAAGGTACCATAAGAGCAGAGCACCACAAAAGAAAGGTACCATAAGAGCAGGGCACCACAAGAGCAGAGCGTCATAAGAGCAGGGCGCCACCATAGCAGGGTGCCACAAGTGCAGGTTGTCACCAGAAAGAGTATGGTGTCATCAGAGTAGGTTACCATCAGAGCAGATGGCTGACATAACACAGTGCCGCAGCTTTATAATACAACCAACCCCACTCATAATACACAAACAAGAACTCTAACATAAAAAAACATGTCACGGTGTCAGTGGCGTAGCGAGCTTAACTCGCGCCCAGTGCACAATACCTTTTTAGCGCCCCCTCTATTCGAAAACCATACAATATTATATGTAAAATATACCATTTGGCGCCCCTTTGTGAGTAGCGCCCGGGGCATGATGCCCCCTTGGCCCCCCCACGCTACGCCACTGCACGGTGTAGGGCCACGGTGTGGGGCGACTAATAGAGTGACAACGTAATAGGTGGAGGGTGCATGGCCACTGTGTGGGGCGACTAATAGAGTGATAACGTAATAGGTGGACGGTGCATGGCCACGGTGCCACGGTGTAGGGCCACGGTGTAGGGCCACGGTGTAGGGCCACGGTGTAGGGCGACTAATTGAGTGACAACGTAATAGGTGGAGGGTGCATGGCCACGGTGTGGGGCCACGGTGTGAGGCGACTAATAGAGTGACAACGTAATAGGTGGACGGTGCATGGCCACGGTGCCACGGTGTAGGGCCACGGTGTAGGGCGACTAATAGAGTGACAACGTAATAGGTGGAGGGTGCATGGCCACGGTGCCACGGTGTAGGGCCACGGTGAAGGGCGACTAATAGAGTGACAACGTAACAGGTGGAGGGTGCATGGCCACGGTCCCACGGTGTAGGGCCACAGTGTGGGGCGACTAATAGAGTGAAAACGTAACAGGTGGAGGGTGCATGGCCAAGAAATTGAGATTTTATTTAAAAAATCTTCAAGCTTTGTTCATTTTCAGCAATTTTCACTTAACTTATAATTCTATCAGGGACAGCAAGACTGCTACTCGTGGGTTTGAGCTCACCCACACTACTCCCCCCCCCCCCCGGCCGTTCCCTCGACCGCCAAGCAGACGCGGTCAACCACGAGAATTCGAACGACGGTGTCAACCTGAACTCTGTCAACCCGCAGGAATAGACGCCATGTTGCCACAACATAAGACGAAGGGAAATAATCAGCACAATTTTTATTGGAAAATTATTTTAAAAAGTTGAGTCCCTTTGGGTAGAATCACCTCATATTCTCTTACTTCATTTATATAGGGGGGGCATCAGTGGCGTAGCGAGCTTAACTCGCGCCCGAGGCACAATACCTTTCTAGCGCCCCCCCATTCGAAAACCATACAATATTATATGTAAAATATACCATTTGGCGCCCCTTTGTGAGTAGCGCCCGGGGCATGATGCCCCCCTTGCTCCCCCCTCGCTACGCCACTGGGGGGCATTGTCGGCATGTGGATACATAGTGTTCTACCATGTTATATTTGAGAGAAGGGTTTTCTTCTTATTTATTTAAAACCTTAAAGCTAGTTCAACTTCATGTCTACAAAAAAGTATCCGTCAACGAACAAAAAACAAGTGAAAAATATACTAAAATGAAGGAACTCATCTGATGCTGTGAATGCATTCGAGAGTAGGGCCACTTAAAAAAACAACACAATCTTTAATTTAAATGTGATTTGTGGGTTAGGGTGATAGGATAAATATCTTTAAATTTGATTGGTGAATTAGAGTAATAAGATAATTATCTTTAAATTTGATTGGTGAATTAGAGTGATAGGATAATTATCTTTAAATTTGATTGGTGGATTAGAGGTATGGGATAATTATCTTTAAGTTTGGTGTATTACAGGTATGGGACTTTACATTTGATTAGTCGATTAAATGTATGAGATAATTATCTTTAAATTTGATTGGCGGATTAGAGGTATGGGATAATTTTCTTAAATTGTATATCGCTAATTTCATAATTTAACCTTTTAAAAATAAATTGTAAGACTTTGTCATTTTGATTAGCGTTCACATTTTCATAAGGGTACAGTGAAATTGTCCTCTATTTAAAAAAGAATTTGACCAATAGAAATGTTTAGATAAAGTAAAGAAAAAATCAAATTATTTTAAGAGTGGTACTCACATTTCTAATGGTATGGCCACAGGCTTTCGAATATACTTGCTAGCCATTATCTTGAGTCATTTGTCATGGTAAGAAACTTGTTTCCTTTAAGATCCAACTGCATGTGTGTCCATTTTCTTTTCATATCAAATTCTTTATACTTTATTATTTCGTTGCAACAGTTTCTGGCTGATAAACTTCTTGTTAGCCTTAGGTATTGTATTAAAACATATTCACATCTTGATTGAATGAAGCTTAATGTCAACTGGTGGTAAATGAGTATTCCAAGCACCGCTCTTCCTTTGAAAAATTTTGCAGATCATTTGATTCCTTTCATTCAGTGGTTCTCAAACTCTTTTTAGCCATCACCCCCTTTTAGCCATAAACTCATTCCCAGCGCCCCCTCCCCCCTTTTCCCCCCATATATATAATTATCCAGTGTGCAATATTGCACGACTACATAAGGAAGTTAACAAGAGGATAACATGTAAAATAGTAATGAATGACTGAACTTTTAATTACAATACAAAATAGATTTTTACTTCGATTAATACAATAAACTGCTTAATTTGATTCAATCAGTAAAAATTCCCTTTTATGTAGGATTATTATTAAGCAAAAGTTTTAGTTATTGTAATTAGCAATAAATAAAAATATTTCATTAAAACTTTCAGCACTTTCCAGTATACTTCTCTGCTTGAATTTAAGTTAAATTAGGAAATTAAAATCATGTTCCACAAAATAAAATAATTGAAATACAAAATTTAGCTTTTTAACCATATTCCACGCCACAAGTCAGGATAGTGACATGAAAATTGTAGTTTTTGTACTAATTCTTTAACTTTGGCTTTAGCTCAATGTGATTTTAATCACAATAATTATTAGCTCTTCATCCAAAATACCTATTACATCCGTATCTGGAAATGGATTTATCACTTAATTTAAAATTTCAATAAAAAAAAAGATCCCATAATTGCTCAGACATTTTGTATGTTCAGTGTTTATATGGTCTCAAAATATACTTGTTTGTATATTTACCATCATTGCTCATGAGTAAAGTTAATTACATTTAACACAAAAGGTAGAGATTATTTATTGCATTTCTCAATTTACTGCAACCGTAAATTAATTTCATTGCAATTAGAAAATATTTCTCACGATTGCAATGTGCTGACACGTCCCCTTTTCCCCCTAGCTACGCTAATGGTTCCCTTTTGGTCTGCGTTTTACTTAAGGTTTGGACAAGATGAGCAAATGTTCGATTTTGCCAGTGTTGCTAAAGTCAACTTAACAAGTAGTGTTCCCTTTTTTGGCATCAGAATAATACCAATAAAAAAAATGTGTCTTAAAAAGTTTTACAAAACAGCTTGTGTTGAAATTTAAGGCAGATAATCTTTAAATTCCCCCCCTCCTTCCCCCCCCCCCTTTGTTAAACTTTACAACAAGTTAAATCAGTCAGGTCAGTATTACTTGAATTAGTCATCATACTAAGTTATAGTATTAGTCTAATAATTATATCCCAACTGCACAGTCACAACTCTAAAAATTTAATTTGATTTAAAATGAGTCAGAATTATAGGCTAAAGGTAGGTACTTCGATAAAGCAAGGGAGACTACTTTAAAATTTGTATCGGAAATGGGCGTCGGCGCATTAAAATCCGACTTTTTAATTTTTTAATGTGAGTGTCAATTCATTAATAAATGAGTCCTTTTGACATGTAATTGAGTTCCGCTTCCGCCTTTTCACTTTGGAAGACATATTGGCCTACATTTCCATCCAGCTATTTTGCATTTTCAATCGACTTTTATTTTGAAAATCATTGGTATATATAAGGCATCTTCGCATACAAAATTTTTTGTGAAATAAAAAGAACAGGTCTTTCATATTAAATCGTGAAAAGCAGTAGATATTGAAGTATCTTTGTGCCAATTCTCATTGAAGTAGGTCATGTCTCACATTAGTTATGCTTGTCTCCGTAACCTGTATTGTCACTAGGTGGACTAGCCCAATTTCGATTAGGATGTGACCACGCCCCCTTTTTAATGGCGGAAGACGCAGATTAGTTTCAGATCACTTATGTTGTTTTTGTTTTAACATTACAACACAAATATTAAGAGTTGCAACTAGAAATAACAGTAAAAACTTAATAAATAACATTGAATAAACATACTGAATATATATGGGTCATGTGGTAGCTGAGTAATGAAGTGAAGAAGTCACTTAGTTGAGTCTGATCAAGTAGTGTAGTGTGCAACCGTTGCCAGGGGCAACTATGGCCGATACTTGGGAAATATTTAACTATTACCACTATTTACATCAAAAGATTTGATAAATTATGTTTTAGAATGAACTTAAATTTAATTGAAAGAATAATATTTTAATTTGAGGTTAAAGAAAACGGTAGCGTCCATATTATAAATGATCATAATTTGCCGTGTGCAAAATGTCATGGCCATGCGCATGGGCAGCCATTCAGTCACTTGCAAATGGCTATACCGTAGAATACTATCTCATTTTCATTCATAAAAGGTTGCCGTGTGCAAAACTATCACACAGTTATTCAAGGAAAGCTTTAATTAATTAATTAGTCATGTGGCAAAGTTGAAAGTTCAAAATAAGTAGATCCCAAACAGTATTTTAGGGGATGCATTGCCTTATATAAACTATATAGCCATATACCGGTATAATGGACTCAGTAGATTTGGTAAACAGAAAAGCCTTATATTAATACATTATATATTAAATTTACTGATATACATAGTGATAGTGCATAGTTAGATAAATTATAATTTATATATAATTGTATAAAATTATTTTTTATTACAGCATAGTTCTGAAAATAAAAGTCCTATAAAATTATAATTAAAACGAGTTATTTAGCACGTGACGCGAACAGCTGAATTGGGTCACAGAATATGGCGATGCGGTCCATGTTAAAAAAGGACAAATGAAGTCGCACTTTAAAAATTCATAACTTTAAAACTACAACAGCTAAAAATATGATTTTGGTGTTATAATTCTGTAAAAAAATTAGCTCCATTCAACTATGCCATTGGTTTATTTATACAAAATTTTTGAATTTTTTACAAAAGTACCTACTAAAGGCAAAGACTATACTATTAAGGGTCTAGGCCTAGGTTACTCCAATTTTCTTCTTCTATACTAACTATAGTAGGTTTCCCAGTGGCCATCCAATTCACAAAAACAATATTATACTATAATTTGTAATTAAACCCATAACAACACCATGAACAAGGAACATAAGACAAAAGTCTAGGAACCACTACTAGTACAGCTCATTCAGGATTCATTCATTTTCAGCTAAAAAAGCATTAAACAAACTAACAATTTTCAGACGTCCGGTCTTTGTTTAGAAAGCATGGATAAATCCACCCTCTAAATGCAGAGCTCTCAAAGGCAAAGGTGTTGTCATTATGTAAATGTGTGAATATCTTAATTCTTCAGTAAGTTTTTTCTGAAGGATGAACCGTTCATTGAAATACTCTTCTTCCGCTTTCACAATAAACAAAGTAAATCTCGACAAACATGGAAATAAATTTGTGCATTGAGCATGCGTACTATGGCGGATATCGCTTATACCTTTTACAAAACCAAGCCATTGCATAGCAACTGGCAGTGTAAGCATTTTACAACTTCGCCTTTATTATTTTTAAATAATTATAAAATAGCCACCTAATTAAATTAGACGATAAATTATGCAAAATAAGATTACAAATTTATATCTTTTCCGAATTGATCTTCAGAGAAATGTTGTTCTTCTTACAAAAGAAAAGGTGTCAGCATTATCCTTTTGTTTTCATTTTGTCTGACACTTTTGAGAACTATTGTGAGTGTACTTCTGTTTAGACTATTTCCCTAGGCCTAGGCTGCGACTTTTTGCACCCGGCGTGACCCGGGTATCAGAAGTGAGAGGTTAGGATTAAAAAACTATTTAAAATATTATTTTTGGGTTTGTAAGACAAAATGAGGTATCAAATGAAAGATAATTGAATGGACTATATGTTTGTAAACTTACTTCTTCAGTTTCACTCAAATAAACTACCACAAATGACATCCGAATGGGCATGGGATTTAGTCTAAAGGGACCCAGGTACGCATAGCCGCTATTCGCATAATTTTTTTACTATTCAATAAAAATATTGATAACAATCAATGACTAGTTCGAATAGCGCAAATAATTCTTCCAAATTTTCAGGAAATTGAATTATCATATCGAGTTATTTTTATCTTTATTTTTCCCATATTAAGTTTGTTACCTGGAGAAATTGTAAACCTGGCAAGGGAGATTGGGATTTTATCCCCCCCCCCCCCCAACTCAGGTGGGAAATTACTGCTTCGCTTCCCCATGTGAAGACGCCCCTGATGTGTAATAAATTTCGCGCTCTATATTTATGCTAAAGATGCAATTAATATAAATGGGACATATGTTTTTAGTTGTTGCAAGCATTATCAAAGCGATCAAGTATTTGCTGCATCTTCAGTTCCAAGCTCACATTTAGGGCAAAGTCATCAGCAAAGGCCTCGAATAAACGTTTATAATTTAAGCTTCGTAATGACGTGCAGTCTCCTAAGAATTATATAGCCCCGAAGCTGGCGTTCTACAAATATCACGGCAGCTGTTCTTCGTTCTGAACAGAAGTCACATTGGCTTTCAGACAGTAGTCCGTGATCAAGGTGTCGTTTTAAACGATTAGTAGGACCCTGGCCAAGATCTTACCATCTATGGAAAGGAGAGATATGCCCCAACAGTTGTCACATGTTTGGCGACTGCCTTTTCTCTTGTATATGAGAATGGGTATTTTATTTGCATAATTGAATTGCTGAGGGACACTACCATCTTTCCATATAGCCTCAAATAGCTCTGTCGGTCTTTTTGTCAAGACGGGGCCTCCTACGTTGTAGATTCTACATGGATTAAATCTTTTCCTGGGGCTATATTTGATGAGAGTTGCTGGATTGCTCTCCTAACTTCATTGGGACTATTGCATAGCTCTTGGTTTGATCTCCACCTGTGGTAAACTAGCAATGGTAGTATCGTTTGTTACAGCCTGACAGTTAAGGACTTGACAAAAGTGTTCGGCCCTTCTTTCTAAAATTGGACTTTGAGTGTCACTAACTAAGTTTCACCCCTTTTAAGGATGGGCAAGTGGCTTGTTTAAAAGTTTAAATATATATTATATATATTTATATGGTCGTTGCATCTGCTATACCACTATACGGCATAAACAGATTTTGTGGAGATGCAGATAATGATGACTTAACAATTTTGTCAAAGATGGTATATGACATCACCGAATTGGTGTTTGGGCTTCGTGGCAATAATCAGGTCAGTGATGTCTTATGCAGATTATTCAATGATTTAAATTGAATTTCAGTCTAAAAATGGGTCCAACAGCATTAAAACCATCTACTCCATAATACATAGTTAAAAATGAATAAATTTCTCAAAAAATCTTTATCAATTCTTTTAAAAGTCTAACTGACCCATTTCACGTCTCAATCAAATTTTTAAAAATATTATTGATGCCCAATAATGAGTTAAATTGCACCAGAACACTTGGTAAAAGTTTGTTTTATAAAGTCTATAATTTTGTTAACTTTGCTTTTGTTCGTGTGTTTGTTTAAGGAAAAATGTCCGGACGGCTAACTGACCCATTTCCCGTCATCTTATTGAGCTGAAACTTGGCACATAGACTCGATGCCGATGACAACGCATTCTATCAAAATTTCCGCCCCATCACCCCATCCCTGATTTTAAAAAAATCAGTTATAACGCTACCAGATGCCACTGATTTCACGAAATAAAATTC
Source organism: Omphiscola glabra (assembly GCA_964017045.1). Taxonomy (NCBI): domain Eukaryota; kingdom Metazoa; phylum Mollusca; class Gastropoda; family Lymnaeidae; genus Omphiscola; species Omphiscola glabra. The sequence goes on along the minus strand of OZ024795.1, from coordinate 51,289,877 downwards.
CCGATATTACATTTTGTAAAGGAGTTATACGACACACTTTGTTTTTAGGAGTTGGTTAATAATCCTATATAATTCGTGCATCATATATACGATTGCAATGAAATGTTGTGTATATAAAAAAAAAAAGTTTTGCAAGCCGACTTATCGTTATTGGTAATTAGTAGCTCGGCAACTAGCGAGACCGCTCGTTTTTTTTTTTTTTTTTGAAAATGGCAGACGTCAATACGGTCAACGTTTTTTTTACAGCATAAAAAAACTACAGAAGTGGTGAAGGCTAATGAAAAGTAAAATTTGCCACACTATATATAAATCATGAAATACTACTATTGATCCTACTATTAATTATAACCACGCTTTTAACTTTAAATACTTTTAAATTTATGCGAAATTTGTTATTATTTACTTTTTTAACTTTTTCTTTGTCTTTATCAAGTTGCAAAAATGTTGGTTCTTTTCTTACACTCAAAGCACCCATAATCGCATTGTCTGTCTCTTATCTCACATCAACAATTCGGTATCTGTATTTGTCTTGATTATTAGGAGGCCCAGTTACATTTTTCGGTTCTGTGCCCCCTGTAGTCACACTATTGTCAAGTGTTGTCAAGGCCAAAGGAAAAGGGGCTAATTCAGATAGATTGTACCTCATCATGAGGTTTAAGGATAGATTTAGGGTTCAGGTTAGGTTTAGGGATGGATTTAGGGTTCAGGTTAGGTTTAGGGATAAATTTAGGGTTCAGGCAACCAGGATGGTGGCCATGGTAAAGAAATGCGGTACAATCTATCCGAATTTACCGGAAAAGGTGTTAAGTTTAAATATTTTTCCACACCACATTCCACATTTTAAAATTCCATCTCGCCATCTGCCTTAACTTCCACAAGCCAGTCCCGTAGCTGAAGATTGTAATAAAGGCAGTGTAGGTGTTCTCTTGAACAATTTTATTTTAACGCAAAAAAAGTTGTCATGAAATTTCATTATAAAGAAGCCCTCAATATACATTACAAGGCTTTAATCAACATTAAAATTTTATAAATATTGATTGATTGATTGAATACTTATATAGCGCATGTATCCATACTATTTTGGCATGCTCACTGCCCTCTCAGCGATGGCATCAAGTGTGTCGCAGGAGTTGTCGGAATGATTAATTGTTTCCATGTTCGCCGCCTATGGGGGACGCCATCTCCGGGGTTGAATTCAGTTTCCCTCTCTTAGATGAGTTGCCATCCAAGGGGTGAGATTTGGCTTTGGTGGGGATTGAACTCCAGACCTTGTGATTGGATCAATTTAACCACTTGGCCACCCAGCACACATATTCCAAAGCATTTGTCAGACTGGAGGCTTATCATATTACTAAATACAATGAAATATTGATAAACTTTGACTTTGATAGAGAATAATTTTTAATTGTAGATACAATATTTACTTTAAAAAAATTATATTGGTCATGGTCCAAACCAAATTCACCACACTAAAAAAGGTCCCATCACCACACTAAAAAAGGTCCCTTCACCACACTAAATAGGTCCCTTCACCACACTAAAAAGGTCCCTTCACCACACTAAAAGGGTCCCTTCACCACACTAAAAAGGTCCCTTCACCACACTAAAAGGTCCCTTCATTACACTAAAAAAGGTCCCTTCACCACACTAAAAAAGGTCCCTTCACCACACTAAAAAAGGTCCCTTCACCACATGTGTCGTTTGACAGCAGAGTTGCCCACCCAGGGCTTCCTACACTTCACATGAGAAGGCATTAACAAAACGCTTTGTGAACAAGAATTTTATAATTAAAATAACATAAAAACACAAAGGAGAAATCATTTGTAAAAAATCACATAGGAGTAGGAGAAATCATTTGAGCCCAGAAGACAGTCTGGGTATCATTTTTGAGTATCTAAATTGCTCTGACATAAAAAAAAAATTCCCAATTTTGAAGTTACACTTGTAGTTTTATATATTGATATATTTTCAAAAATGAAACATTGTTTCTTACAAACCTGAAGTGATTATGTCTTCAAAGAAATCCTTTTGCTCCATAATTAGGATTTTTATTCATTTATTTTATTGCTTTTATTTTATAATTTCTATATTTAATTTTTTTATAATTCGGCCTAGACCTATATACTCTTCATAAGGCCTAACCATTCGAATTTTAATGATCTATGATTTTCTCCCATTGAAATCACTGTAATGTTGCTGTTAAGAAATATATTTTGGGGTAATAGTGTTAACACAACACCCCCCTCCCTCCCCCTCGTTTCTCATTGACACAAACACAGCAGAGGCCCCAGGACTCCAACTTGTTCAATATAACTCAGACTAACGGATTACATTAATTTACCAATTATTATATTTAAGGCTTTTATTATTCAAATAATATCTTTCTGTAACAAAACAACAAACATTTTACGAATTGTATTAGAATTAAATTTTTTTTTTTTTCTGTAATTTATTGCCACATTAGTGTCATTAGTGGTTAAATAATAATAGTGATACATTGAGTCATTCCTTCATAATAGGAACTGGTGGCTTGTAGGTGTTTCTCTTTTTTAAAACTTTAACATCCAGATGACAGCAATTGCAAGAAATCATTAACTCATTAATTTATTTCAAATTCTTTAAAGAATAATTGGATACAAAAATGTATTTATGAAGGCCCATGTTTTCTTGTATTACTAGTTTAAAAAATGGGTAGAGTCATATTATAGCGTCCTAAATTTAAGGATATTGATCATATTAAAAGCATGGGAAACACAAAAGTGTCTAGGCCTATAAGTGTAACACATGCAAATACCTATTTTTAAATTTCAATTTTCACTGACCCCCCCCTTCCCCCCAACCTCTCACATTACAACAATTCATTGATTACATGATTGCTCACAATTCCAAGTAAAATGTGGAGGGATGAGAAGTAAATCATGGGCGTTGCAGGCACCAAGCCAAGGCGGGGACAGGTTTTGAGAAGGGCATTGAGCCTCTCGCCCAAAAAAGAGTTTGATGATTCAAAATAAAAGGATTCATTTTGGCGAATTTGTGAATTTAGTTTTGCATTAATCTGGACTTAATCAAAGAGCAACAGAGAAATGCTATGCATTTTTTAATTTATTGTTACAAAATAGTAATGTTGTTTTAATATAATACTTAATAGTAATATTTATTTAAACTAATATTAAACTATAAAAAGAATTAATTTGCTTAAACTTCTAGAAAAGGTGCCTATGCAACATACACACGCTTGCAACACAAAGTGTATTTAAAAATAGTTTTTTATATATATATATATATATTGCTACCTGGGTGCGTTGAGTAAGTTGTGGCGCCAAGCCAAGTTATATTAGGATCAGGGCCCAATTGCTGAAGGAGTCGTTTTTCAACTCTGGCTTCTTTGTAATTTAAAAAAAAAATTTATTGCAAACATAGAAGGGGTACTTGGTTCCAGGTTTTCTTTTGTCTTCTTTATTATTTTCATTATGTTCAATCCTTTAAACTTACCGGTCTCACTTATCCCAAGCCCTGGCATACCACAATCACTATCTATTAACAATGCATAGACAGCAATGTGTCCCTAGGTTGACTGTACCCAGAGCCTCAAACTCCCTATTCTGAACATGCATCATAACAAACAAAAATAGAGTGCAAACACATGATATTGTTCAAAGTCATGATCGCAGTGGTGGATTTACTTTAAGACTAAACAAAACCATGTCTTTTGGGTAACAGATCCTAAGAGCAGCATAAAATCAAATCTTTGAAATTATATTGAAAATATTATATAGTTATATAGATTTATTGAATTAGACTAATAAAAAAACTGTACTTTCAGTTATATTCTATAGATTTATTGAACTAAAATTAGACTCTAGTTTAAAAAACTGTGCTTAAAATTTAATGCATACAATCACAAGGGCAGCATTTAAAGTAAATTTCATAAAATGGCTGCTTCTCCTGGGTTCTGACTTCTGGAAGTTGTATTTTTCATTTTAAAATAACAAACTCATAATACATTTTAACTGATTTTTTTGGGCTTGAGGAAGGCTAAAGCAAACTATTTGTTGTTTAAATGTAAGCCTATAATATTATTCCAGCTGTCACATTCAGTGCTGTCTTAACTCTCAAAGTACGTTATATTGACTTTTCGATCTTGAGTGATCGAAGGATTTTAAATTGATCGAAAGCTCACATTCAGACTATCAGCGGTAAGAGTTTTTTCTTTGTTATGATAGGTCAAAATGCACTCAAATTTTGTAGACTTAGTGGAAAAAATATATTTACATTGATATACTGTAACATTTGACTTCATAAATATTGAAAATAATTATTAAAGCTTACTTATATTAATTTCTAGTTCCAGTTCATCGAGTGAGTGGATACTTTATTATACATTTTAAAAAAAAAATAGGTATAGTAGCTTGAAATTTCCTTTGTTTACATTGGATATGCTTAGAGGAGGCAATTACTTTTCGGTCTATAATTTTTCTGGGATAGAACAGCTTTTAATTTTAAATTTTATTATTTTAATTGAATAATTCATTTAGTTTTGTTCATTAAAAAAAAATATAAGATCGAAGCCTATATCATGTTTATACTAGTTATATTCTGTTGTTATTTCACAGTATCAGAGTGGTGACTAGGACATTGGGCAACCCAATCATCATGGCATTGCTATTCCTGTCATAAGACCTAAGCTACCCACTGAAACCTGTCCAAAACAAGGCAAGATTTGGAGTACATTAATCTTTATCACTTTTTAACTTTAATTTACATCAACAAGGCTGGAGGTGCTTTGTAAATGTACACAGCAATTGCAGCTGCAATGTTATGGCAACTACTAAGCCAACTTGATTTTAAAACTGGACGTTCCATCTGATAAACAAAATTTCTAACATTCATTGGACTTCTAACCTACAAGCCCCCACGTGTGTGAACTGTTCCTGGATAAAAAGGAGTTTATTCACTGGATTATGGAATTGATAAATTGAATTGAAGCCAATATACAGGCCTATACAGTAAGGTATTCATACATTGAATTTAAGCCAATATATAGGCCTATATAGTAAGGTTCTAAAAGAAAAAACAGAGTAAACTGCTGATAAGCAGGTAGAAGATAATCTCAACTGAGACAGATGAAAAGGACAGGCATGCTGATATGGTCCCAGGATGCAACCATAATGAATAATCAAGAGAAGCAGTAGAGGACAGTACATACTCATCTAATAAATGTAACACAATCCCGGCATTGCCGGTATGAACAACATAACTCAGAACTAAATGAAGTATTGGTTCTTGCAGTTTCAATTTTGTAATGAAACAGTACAAATGGTTGTGTTGTTATTGTAGGTTAAGCTAAATGCAACTACTATGACAAGTTGATTGGATTGTGAATAAAAGATATCAAATTTAGAATCAATACAATTAATATGAACAACAGTATGGTTAGTATAAGAAAACAACAGTTACTGGGACTGCCAAGAGACGTATTCTTTTATTTTAATTAATTTTCTATTGTTGGGCTTATAGCCATATATATTTTAATCTGAAGAAAACAAAATGAATGTCCTGAATATATAAAAAAGATCTTATAGCTTTAGTCTTTTTAGTTCCTCAGTAGAATTAATCAGGCAGTGACAAACTTTGTTGACAATGCTCATGTCTCATGTTTCTACTGCAGCAATATGGTTTCATTTGGTGCCCTCAATCTCTCACCCCCCCCCCCCTCCCCACAATTAAAGTAACAGTACCGGTACCAACATATTAAATTGAACTGACAAAATTAGGATTTTCCTTTAGTTTGGTATAAGTAGTTGGAGTATAAAGATTTCAGGGACAAAACTACAAACCCTCAGGAGACTCCACTACCAGAATGAATTTATGGTTATTTATAGCAGGGGCGACGAAATCAGACTGACCCTTGGGGTAAAAATGCCTGATTTCAGTGTTGATAAATGCCCTTTACCATGCCTACCCGAACCCTTGAAATACTACCCCCACTCCCCCATGGAAAAATTACATAAAAGAAACTGGTCAAAATGCATTGACCATAATGCTTTACATAACATTAATTAATAGCAGACTACAGATAGAGAGGTTCTGAGTAAAAACGGCACCCAGGCGGACTAGTAAAACGATTTTGGTACCCCTGTTTATGTCACACTATGTGAAGTTCATGGGATTTTATCATTTAATTCACTATGGCCTATGTTCAGATGATTTTGACACCTCTGATTTTTGGCGCCAGGGATGATTGGCCCTCTAGCCCCCTCCTTTCACGGCCCTGAGAATATAGAGTGATAAGGGGCCTCGGTGCATTACTTTGCCCGGGGCCTCCACTGCTGTACAGATGTCCCTGGTCACAAAAAGCCTGTTATTTCATTCATGTCATTCCGTGTCATAAAAAGAACCTATCTTAAAATTACGACTTTTGATTACTATTGCTCTAGTTAATAGATTGTTTTTTTTTCTACTTTGCTCTTTATAAAAGACTAACTTAAATACAGTGAATTGAAAGTTCCACTATGGTAACGGTATCTTGTAATAATGAGTAGTAATCAATGGTCAATGAAAGTTATGCCTTGCGCCTTTTAATCCCTAAAATACCTTTATTTTCATTGCACTTAGCCAAAAAATGCCACCCCCCACCCCCCAATTTCAATTTCCACACCACTGAATGTATAGGAGCGTTAGTAAAGGATATTACTAATCAAAAGCCTTCCAGATTTGGATCCTAGTATTTTAATTATAATAGTTCTAGTTTATGTTGTTCCTAAGAAATTTGGTTATAAACTGATCTCATTGTTCTATTTTAATTCTACTTTACAGTACAATAATCTTCAACAGTACTCAGCACGCTAGAGAGAGACAACATAATGCTGAGAAATCAAATCAAGAAGATTGAGGCATGTGATATGGTATTATGGGATGGCTTGGCCTAGCCAGCAAGAAATATGTATTAAAAAGTATATTTATCAATTATTTTTGTTAAAAATTCCCACTCACGCATGACAACAAGTAAAACTTTATCATTACATATTCAAAGCAGATTAATATGATATTGATTGTAGAATTTATATCATTTTATACAATACACTCAATAAGTAAAATTTTGGTCAAGAAATGTTTTCATAAAATATTTTGTTATTGACCTACTTTAAAAACAACACATCTACACAAACCTCCAGAGCCCATCATCAGCATAGACCTTAAAATAGACAGTTTTATTTCAACAAGTTTGTTGTGTGTCACAAGCTGTTTATGACTTGATCACTTGTATGAAGATTTCACTAAATATTTAATGATGCCAGTCTACAGCCGTCATCATTGTCGGTTTATCTGGCAGGTCAGAAACAAGACTAAACTTTCACTGGAGAGATTAAAGATGGCGGAGAGCAGCTTCCTCGTGTTGGAGAATGAAGAGCAACGACAGCTCTATGATGAGAAATGTCTTGATGAGACAGCCAATCAGGGGGTCCAGGCCTTGTTGGCTCACAAGGTACCTATCTTTATAGGGGTTTCTTTACCTCATGTGTAGCTCTACTTGTCGGTTTAATACATTTAATAAAATATATAATCTATTTATCGTTTATAATATCAATATATTATTGTTCATTAAATATTATTTTAATTTCAATTTTTTATTTAACAGATATAAAATGTAATAAATAATGTACTTTTTCTATTCAAGATATTAAATTTGTTTTGACATTTTATGACTGAGGGTAAAAGGAAATTGAATTAACCCATTCTTGCCTAATTTTCCGCCAGCAAAAGTAATGAGGCATAAATTCATAAATCAATTTTAAATATAAATGTAATTTAAAAAAAAAAGAAAATATGCATAAAGCTATGTCTTTGTTTTTAAATTTTTTATTAAATATAAAAATGAATAAATTGTAATAATCAGATAAAAAAAATAAGGTTATTAAGGATTTAATTATAATATCTGAAGTTGGCCATGGCGTATTGAACACAAATTTGCACACTGTCTTGTGCAATTTATTGTTCAAGCTATTGAATGAGTGTTACACAACTATTTTAGCTCATTCTTAACACATATGGAGAGACTGTATTTGCTAAGGGTTTTTTAACCTTACTTGATTTCATTTGACACTTTTCAAAAGTTTGAGAAAATTAATTAATTTTATGGGCATTTTAAATTTAAAGCCTATTCAAAATTATTATTTGTTGGTGTTATGTATGAAGATTTTGTTCATTGGACATTTTACATTTCTGATTATCTCATTTTATTTTTAGTAACTAAAAAAAAAAAAGAGGAAGACGTCAATGACATCTGAACTCAACCAAATATTTTACAGCTTTTCAAATATTTAAATTCTTGTCAAAAATATGTTTTTTAAGTATAATCTTTTTATTTTCTTCTAATAGTCAATACAAGAAGAAGCTATGCGTACAAGTCAAGGCTACTTGTGTAGATTGCTTACATATTTGTAGTGGACTCTTGTCTGGGGTGGACTCTAATCTTGATCATGGACAAGAAAGTACCATGTTAGTTATCTTAAATTTTTATCGTATTAAAATAGAAAATGTTATATAGGTATATTTGTGCTTTTTATAAATCTTTATTAACCCAGACCTGTTTACCCCCAAACTCTTAAAATCGTACAACATCATCACAAAATCGTTCAATACATTATCTTAATGGTAAAAAATAAACGTAGTATATAAAATGTATACACCTCAAAATCGTACACTGTACACCAAAATCGTAAGAGTAAACAGGTCTGTTAACCTATTCAATCCCGTAGCTGCCACTTATTCAATCCCACTATGTCCACTCAACCCTTTGTTACACGTTGCTAAATAGAAAGCAGGAATCGGGCCATTTAAAGAATAATCTCATTAGAAACGAGACCAAGAGAGATTCCTCTCTTTTTTAAATATTTTTATTCACTTGGTGAGGAGTGTTCATTATTTTAAAAGCAGATTTTTTATTTTAGTGTTAAGATCAAGTACTTAGTCGAAAATTGACTTTTACGAATTTACACAAGAAAAGCATTAGGAAATAACGTTACACAACACATAAAGCAACTGTCTATGAATGCAAGTCGGTTCATTTCATTTAATTTATAATTATACTGTTAAATAGATTTGTTTAAAGTGTTTTTAAAACCTTTATACTGTGAGTGTGAAGTTGCTCCCCTTTGGCTGGGGTTTCCAATGATAAAATTTCTGGGCGCCTTGGATTGAATGGGTTAATATCCAGAAAATGTATTTGCTTTTAAATTGTTATATAGATTCTACTAAAAAATAACTGTAAGCAACCACAGCGACCCAAACTTGTTGAGGCAGCACCACCAACTATTGTTGGCTACCACAACAGATCAACCAGCACCAACTAATGTTATCAAGAGATAAAACAACTAACCAACTGCTGTTAGCTCCAATTTTTAAAAAAATTGAATAACTTTTAGGTTTTAAAGTGAATAGAAATCTTTTTATTCAAAATAAATTATTTACACTTGAAAAACAACAACAGCCAATTTCAAGTGTAAAAATGAAATATGAAAAGGTAAACATTAATTCCATAATAGTAAAATAAATAAACAAAATTAAGTTATGAATACAGGCTGAACACATGTTACTGTATTGCATACTCTGATCTAAAATGTATTTTTTTAAAACCTACAGAATGTCTAAATCAGAAAGACCAAGTACATGACCATTGGAGATACTCATTGAGGTCTGAGGGACTATGTACATCTTGGAGTCAAGATTAGGAGCTCATTAAAACCAAATAGTTGCATTCATTCCATTTGGCTGTGATATATATATTTAAGTATGATTATTGCACCAATTCAGTGGTTCTTAACTGAAGACCAGAAATTATAGAGGTTTAAAAAAATGCTAATCTATATAACACCTTTCATTTTAAATTGAAAAATGTATGTGGGCTGCAACAACTTTGCAAAGGGTCACTTCAATAAAAAGGTTGAGAACTGCCACATTAATTATAAATGTATGAAATGTTTTAAAAATTGTAATCATCATATGCATATCACATTTCATTTCTGCAATCTATACTATCTCTCCCCTCTGCTATTCTGATAAGGTGGCTTTGAATGACTTGAAGGACAATATTTTACAGGTCAAGGAATGCTATTATGGTCCACTGACTGTTTCTTAGATGGGCCATACAGGGTACAGAGTCATGTTTCTTTGTCACAGTTACCTCTCTTTTATAGTGTACCAGCTCTTTTTGGGTCTTCCTTAGATTTGTGTTCCATGTTCTGTCCATCTTAGTGCTGTCCTCGGATGTGTTCCACGTTCTGTCCATCTTAGTGCTGTCCTGGGATGTGTTCCACGTTCTGTCCATCTTAGTGCTGTCCTGGGATGTGTTCCAGGTTCTGTCTATCTTAGTGCTGTCCTGGGATGTGTTCCATGTTCTGTCCATCTTAGTGCTGTCCTGGGATGTGTTCCATGTTCTGTCCATCTTAATGCTGTCCTGGGATGTCCTTGGATGTGTTCCACATTCTGTCCATCTTAGTGCTGTCCAGAGATGTGTTCCATGTACTGTCCATCTTAGTGATGTCCTGGGATGTCCTTTGATGTGTTCCACATTCTGTCCATCTTAGTGCTGTCCTGGGATGTGTTCCATGTTCTGTCCATCTTAGTGCTGTCCTGGGATGTGTTCCATGTTCTGTCCATCTTAGCACTGTCCTGCGATGTCCTTGGATGTGTTTCACATTCTGTCCATCTTAGTGCTTGTACTGGGCTGTGTTCCATGTTCTTGTTTGTTGCTCTAGATTGGCATTTCAGTTCATTGCATTTCATTGGTAAGATCATTCTATGGGAGCATATTAGGCATTTTGTCTGGATAAATCTGGCTTCCATTTTAATGTGATAGAGAGGATGATCAAGATATTTTGATTGTTACAATTGCCATTTACTGTGACCTCACTTCCTAGGTACTTTGTAACATCTTTGAGGGGCTGTTGTTACAATTGCCATTTACTGTGACCTCACTTCCTAGGTACTTTGTAACATCTTTGAGGGGATGTTGTTGTTACAATTGCCATTTACTGTGACCTCACTTCCTAGGTACTTTGTAACATCTTTGAGGGGCTGTTGTTTAGTGATTGTGCTCTCCACTTGTGTTTGTTTTTCTCATGACCTGTGTTAAATCCTGGTTGTGAATTTAACTTAACACTCGGTTTTTTACATGAAAAAAAAGGATTGAATGTTTTGATTTAAACAAATATTGAAAAAAATTGTTAAAGCATGACACAGTTTCCATACTTTTCTTTTAAAGCATGACACAGTTTCGATACTTTTCTTTTAAAGCATGACACAGTGTCGATACTTTTCTTTTAAAGCATGACACAGTTTCGATACTTTTCTTTTTGTTAAAGATATTTGAGCCTACATTCATATCAGCATGAGTGTAGACATTGTATTGCAAAATCAAATTTAATTTTATGAAGTTATATGTGCAGAAAAAATAGATTTTATGATATTGTATGTGCATAAAAAATGCATAGCATGCAAACCCTCCCCTTTTCTCTTGACTACTTACTATTCAATACATTTATGTATGTAGACATTCCTAAGTAGAAAGAGATGTCAAAATATGTATATTTTGCAATTGATGTTTTAGTTTTGTTCTAGTAGATAAATTGTTAGCTCAGGTACATGTGGCATGGCTGAGCTCAGATACATGTGGCATGGCTGTACCGTAATGTCTGGTTTTGTCCCTAGTCTTCACCAAGTTAATATGTTTGATTGTATGTGATGGTGTTTGTATGTGACGGTGTTTGATTGTATGTGATGGTGTTTGATTGTATGTGATGGTGTTTGATTGTATGTGATGGTGTTTGATTGTATGTGACGGTGTTTGATTGTATGTGATGGTGTTTGATTGTATGTGATGGTGTTTGATTGTATGTGATGGTGTTTGTATGTGATGGTGTTTGATTGTATGTGATGGTGTTTGATTGTATGTGATGGTGTTTGATTGTTGTGATTGTATGTGACGGTGTTTGATTGTATGTGATGGTGTTTGATTGTATGTGATGGTGTTTGATTGTTGTGATTGTATGTGACGGTGTTTGATTGTATGTGATGGTGTTTGATTGTATGTGACGGTGTTTGATTGTATGTGATGGTGTTTGATTGTATGTGATGGTGTTTGATTGTTGTGATTGTATGTGACGGTGTTTGATTGTATGTGATGGTGTTTGTATGTGACGGTGTTTGATTGTATGTGATGGTGTTTGATTGTTGTGATTGTATGTGACGGTGTTTGATTGTTGTGATTGTATGTGACGGTGTTTGATTGTATGTGATGGTGTTTGATTGTATGTGACGGTGTTTGATTGTATGTGATGGTGTTTGATTGTATGTGATGGTGTTTGATTGTATGTGATGGTGTTTGATTGTATGTGATGGTGTTTGATTGTATGTGATGGTGTTTGATTGTATGTGACGGTGTTTGATTGTATGTGATGGTGTTTGATTGTATGTGATGGTGTTTGATTGTATGTGATGGTGTTTGATTGTTGTGATTGTATGTGACGGTGTTTGATTGTTGTGATTGTATGTGACGGTGTTTGATTGTTGTGATTGTATGTGATGGTGTTTGATTGTTGTGATTGTATGTGATGGTGTTTGATTGTATGTGATGGTGTTTGATTGTATGTGACGGTGTTTGATTGTATGTGACGGTGTTTGATTGTATGTGATGGTGTTTGATTGTATGTGATGGTGTTTGATTGTATGTGATTGTATGTGACGGTGTTTGATTGTATGTGACGGTGTTTGATTGTATGTGATGGTGTTTGATTGTATGTGACGGTGTTTGATTGTATGTGACGGTGTTTGATTGTATGTGACGGTGTTTGATTGTATGTGATGGTGTTTGATTGTATGTGACGGTGTTTGATTGTATGTGACGGTGTTTGATTGTATGTGATGGTGTTTGATTGTATGTGATGGTGTTTGATTGTATGTGATGGTGTTTGATTGTATGTGATGGTGTTTGATTGTATGTGATTGTATGTGATGGTGTTTGATTGTATGTGATTGTATGTGATGGTGTTTGATTGTATGTGATGGTGTTTGATTGTATGTGATTGTATGTGACGGTGTTTGATTGTATGTGATGGTGTTTGATTGTATGTGATGGTGTTTGATTGTTGTGATTGTATGTGACGGTGTTTGATTGTTGTGATTGTATGTGACGGTGTTTGATTGTATGTGATGGTGTTTGATTGTTGTGATTGTATGTGACGGTGTTTGATTGTATGTGACGGTGTTTGATTGTATGTGATGGTGTTTGATTGTATGTGATGGTGTTTGATTGTATGTGATTGTATGTGACGGTGTTTGATTGTATGTGACGGTGTTTGATTGTATGTGATGGTGTTTGATTGTATGTGACGGTGTTTGATTGTATGTGACGGTGTTTGATTGTATGTGATGGTGTTTGATTGTATGTGATTGTATGTGATGGTGTTTGATTGTATGTGATGGTGTTTGATTGTATGTGATTGTATGTGACGGTGTTTGATTGTATGTGATGGTGTTTGATTGTATGTGATGGTGTTTGATTGTATGTGACGGTGTTTGATTGTATGTGACGGTGTTTGATTGTATGTGATGGTTTTTGATTGTATGTGATGGTGTTTGATTGTATGTGACGGTGTTTGATTGTATGTGATGGTGTTTGATTGTATGTGATTGTATGTGATGGTGTTTGATTGTATGTGATGGTGTTTGATTGTATGTGATTGTATGTGACGGTGTTTGATTGTATGTGATGGTGTTTGATTGTATGTGATGGTGTTTGATTGTTGTGATTGTATGTGACGGTGTTTGATTGTTGTGATTGTATGTGACGGTGTTTGATTGTATGTGATGGTGTTTGATTGTTGTGATTGTATGTGACGGTGTTTGATTGTATGTGACGGTGTTTGATTGTATGTGATGGTGTTTGATTGTATGTGATGGTGTTTGATTGTATGTGATTGTATGTGACGGTGTTTGATTGTATGTGACGGTGTTTGATTGTATGTGATGGTGTTTGATTGTATGTGACGGTGTTTGATTGTATGTGACGGTGTTTGATTGTATGTGAGGGTGTTTGATTGTATGTGATTGTATGTGATGGTGTTTGATTGTATGTGATGGTGTTTGATTGTATGTGATTGTATGTGACGGTGTTTGATTGTATGTGATGGTGTTTGATTGTATGTGATGGTGTTTGATTGTATGTGACGGTGTTTGATTGTATGTGATGGTGTTTGATTGTATGTGATGGTGTTTGATTGTATGTGACGGTGTTTGATTGTATGTGACGGTGTTTGATTGTATGTGATGGTGTTTGATTGTATGTGATGGTGTTTGATTGTATGTGATTGTATGTGACGGTGTTTGATTGTATGTGATGGTGTTTGATTGTATGTGACGGTAATTGATTGTATTTGATTGTAAGTCATTGTTTGTGATTGTATGTGATTTATTCTATTTAACATGTTGGTGTGTAACTTGGTGAAGTGTAATTCTGTACAAATATATTTTTTGTTTCTTTGTACAGCTATGGATTGTGGCCAGGAATGAAAGGGCAAACTACTATGCCACATCCATATTTTCTAATGCGCCACTAGTGCATGCGCACTCTGACTGGCACATGTGCGCTCTGACTGGCACATGTCACATGTGCACTCTGACTGTCACATGGGCACTCTGACTGGCACATGTTCTGTGTTTATTTGATTCTCTGCTTGGTCACACTCCATATTTTTGTGTTGTTCACTTTCTCATCTCTCTGGGCTTGTTTTATTTCATATATTTGATTTGTTCCTTAATTCAGTATTTGGTAAGGTTTGTGTGTGATGTTTGGATTGGACAGCCTCTTTCTTCAGGCGGTGATTGGCTGGAGCGGCCATGGATTTGGGGCAGGCATTGCATTGGGCATGTGGGTTTGTATTCAGTGATGGTTGGTTGGGGCTGGTGCTGGGTGGGCTGGTTTCGTTTGGGGGGGGGGTGATGGGGTTGTTGTTTTGTTACCATGCATTTTTTCTATTTTTGGGAATTTTGAAATAAAATTTATTTGTGAATTTGAGGATTTGCTTTGTTGTTTCTGTGGGGGGGTGGGGGGTGGTCGCCTTTGTTCGGCATGTGGGGGTTGTCTCCCTTTTTTTTTTGGGTTGCCTCTTTGTCTTGGGTTGTCTCCCCCTTTTTCTTTTTGCCTTCTCTGTCCTGTCTTGCCACAGGGGGTCTTCTTCCCCCCATGTCGCAATTGGGTTTTCTTTGAGTGAGTTGGTGTTCGGGGCGGTCTTATTTTTGGGCCCTGTTTGTGGGGGGGTGGGGGGTGGTCGCCTTTGTTCGGCATGTGGGGGTTGTCTCCCTTTTTTTTTTGGGTTGCCTCTTTGTCTTGGGTTGTTACCCCCTTTTTCTTTTTGCCTTCTCTGTCCTGTCTTGCCACAGGGGGTCTTCTTCCCCCCATGTCGCAATTGGGTTTTCTTTGAGTGAGTTGGTGTTCGGGGCGGTCTTATTTTTGGGCCCTGTTTTGCCCACCTCGTTATTACCTCCCCGACCTACCAACCCCCAGATTCTTTGAAGACATGTTAAAAGGATAGCATAATGTGATAGGTGTTTAAGAATTTACATATAACAATTTAAATTGCTAATATCAAAAATACAAAAGCATATTTATGGAATCTATTATGTATTTTTTGTTTTAAACATAGATCTGGTCATTAAAATATAATCAGAATGTATTAATTGCATAAGCCTTTCTAATATACATGCATATAAACTTTATTAAATATACGGTTTTGTTATCTTTCTTGTTTCATGCCTTTTTTATTTCCCCTGGTTTCAATCATCACAAAGTTGCAATGCTGTGATATTCAATCAAGTCACTGAATCAGACGAAAACTTTTCATGACATGAACTTAGTATTGTTTTACTGATTCAAAACTAAGCATTAGTAGGTTAAACAGTACATTTACCGAGAAAATATATTTTGCCAATTTAGTAGTAAATTTTAATGGTCATTAAAATGGACCCATATTTTCAGGAAATCACCTTTTTAAATTCTTACGGTAAAAGGGAGGCTGGGTGTAATTAAAAAAAAAAAATCTAAAGATTCAATTTTTTTTACGGTCAATGGGAGGCTATCGTGTATAATTTTTTAAAATTTAAGATTGCAACAGTTATTTCCCATTTAATCTGAGACCTATTTTTTAGAGTTTAATTTTTCTGTGCCAGGTTATTTCCCCTAGACCGTAAAGGAAATTTGCTTCAAATATATATTTTCTCGGTTATCCCTCGGTTACAAACGGAATATAAACTTATACATTTTAAATGAGCCACACTTTTAATCAATGGTATAATGGTGCAAAATATCTTAATTTAATTTAGCTATTTTAAACATTGTTTGTAAAATCGGGACGATTTTCGGCAACAAAGTGGCTATTGGTACATAGGTACCAGAATTGAGAGGTTGGCATTAAAAAACAATTTAAAATATTATTGTTGGGTTTGTAAGACCAAATGAGGCATCAAATGAAAGATAATTGAATGTACTATACGTTTCTAATCTTAATTCTTCAGTTTTACTAAAATAAACTACTACAAATGACATCTGAATAGCATTGAGTCTAATGGTACCCGGGTGCGAATGGCGGCACTGCGTGTCCGGGTCCATTTTGACTAATGCCATTCCGATGTCATATGTAGTAGTTTATTTTAGTTAAATTGAAGAATTAAATTTAAAAACGTATAGAACTTTCAATTATCCTTCATTTGATACCTCATTTGGTCTTATAAACCCAACAATAATATTTTTAATCGTTTTTAATCCCAACCTCTCAATTCTGGTACCCGTGTACCTATAGATACAGCCTTTCGGCCTATATATTTTAGTTTTTATTCAACTACCTGAAATTTTGTATATTTATAAATTAATAGTTTAAAACTTTACATAGACTAATAGTAAACATTTGAATTTAGAAAAATAAATAAAATCTTCTTAATATAACAATAATAATGTAGAGAATTAAAAAAATAATTGTACTCCCATTCATCAGAACACTTGTGCAAAAAGTGGTTTCATAATTTTCTCATATTTTCAATGATAGCTAGTATCAGTTACTCAACTGTAATTATTAGTAACATTTCAAAAGTAAACAGTGAGTTAATGTTGTTAGTCCATGCTTATCTCGTAATCACTGATCTCAAACAAGATGTTAATTTTCTCAGCTGGACTTAGCAGCAGGAATGAGCTTATACCTGACTTTAACCATCATACCATATTGGTAGATAACCACTGCTTAGTATATATATATATATTAAATTTTCCCCCAAGACGTTCTGCAATATTGGGGTAGTCCCTCTTCAAAGCCAGACCTCGTGGGTCCCTTGGCCTTATGGCTCTTTCATTTAATTTTGTTCTTCCCATAGAAAAATACCTCCAGCAGATTTGGTAACCTGGTCGGATAAGAACAGACACTACATCCTGATCTAAGCCAAAAGGTCGAGGAGCTATTGGATTTTTTCCGGGCTTATTCAGGAACTCTCATTTGTTTTTCCGGTCATCCTGACCCCAGCTGTAAACCAAGTGAGATATCACGTACCTCCCAAAGGTTTGGCAACCCGGTGGGATAAGAACAGTCACTACATCCTGACCTAAGCCAACAGGTAAAAAATCTATCAGATTTTTTCTGGACTTATTCCGACAACTGCAGTATCTTTTCAAAAGTGGGGCTGGGAAGAATCTTAGTATCTATAAATATATATATATTTATATACAAAAGGAGCTTTACAGCTTGTGAATAATTAACCCTCAAAATGTTCCTTTTTATTATTTTATTCTGAATTTGGTCTTAAACACATTATTTTGATTAATTAATGCAAAGTTTAAAGTTTTGGAATGCACTAAAGCCCAAATGCAAAAAATAAAATAATTAAAATTAGTATAAAATAAAACAGTTAATGAAATGAATGAAAAATGCCCTAGCCTTATTTTTCCATTAGGCAAACAATGTTTTGATTGTTAAAACATCCAACATACCCCAACTATTGTGAACAAAGTAAATACAAACAACCAAAACAAATTGATTAGTAATCTAATTATTTTATTTCATCATTCACATTAATCATTCAAGAGAAACGTGGAAAACTCTTTTATTTATGGATGGCAATTATTCTACATCCCATAACAACGAAATAAAATAAAATTAACACCTCTCTTTGATCTATGAATAAAATCAGCTTTGGCTACCAAGGTACATTTGTTCATTTTAGGTGAATTATCAATAGTTGTATAAAGATTTAAAATGTTAACTGAGAATCGTTTCAACTACCCTAACATGAGAGGAGTATTTTAAAAAATCAAAATCACTTATGTGGAAATACAGAAATTTCATGAAAATAAGGTAAACATTGAATGTGTAAGTATATTTACAAATAAACAATGTATTATATTATATTATTCTGTACCTCTTTAGTCTTAATATTAACTAGAACAATATCTTGTATTTTCTTTGTACACATTCTTTACAACAAAAAGATGAGATTTTTCACATTGCTTTTACTACATAACAATGACTACTAAATCAGGAGTTAACTCATTCCCTCCGTCAGTAGTACTTCCGTACTTAATTTATTTTCCTGAGAAAAGGGAAGTAACTCGGTTTTGAAAGTGATTTACATTTTAAAAATATTTTTTAAGCTGCTAAATATTAATAAATGTTAATGAATTAAGGACGAATGCATCAAAGAATGGATAAGGTTTAATAAAAAATATAACATTAGCGGCGAAAAAATAATGAACAATGGCCAAAAAATCAATTTTTTGCACCTCAGGCGAATACATGCAAGATATAGACGCGTCGTACTAAAGCACACGTATTTTAAAAGTGAAACAAGATAAAAACATCCGGTTTCTAAATTGAAATCACGCAGAATCACGCCATCGCCGGAAGTCTCGATGGATGCGAGATTTCATTGCTATTTTTAACTAAAAACGAGAGAGGTGTGTCGCTATGCGCCGGGACGCATTTGGACGCATCCATCGGAACCCCCAAAGGACGCATTTAGTCGCATCCGTCGGGAATGAGTTAATGAACCAGTTTAGTAAAATAAGAAATTTGTGTTATTGAATAAATATTGTATTATATAATATAGGTATTTTTACTTGAGATTTGTGCTCATAAAATAACAAGAATCTAGCCAGATGAGAAAATTTTCCACACAGCACAGTAACGTCTAAGTCTAAGGTTCAATTTACATCATGTGGGGGTTTTTCAGATGCTCTCAAACCTAGAAGAATAGGGACAAAACCAAACATTCAGATACAGGCATGACATTGTTTATAATAAATATTTACATTTTGGTCAAGTAGAAATCAACGTTTAGTTTTTCAATAAAATTTTTTAAGTTTTAACTGTAAATAAAAAAAAATTTTAAATGTACATATTTCTTAAAAACTGTAGAGAATTAGAATTCAAAATTGAAACTAACAATGCAGAGTCATCCATTGGTTATTGATGGGTCATCCACTGGATATAAAACAGTCGTAGTTGAGGGGTTATCCATTATTGTACCTGCCAGTGGTGGTTATTTGCGCCATCTAAAGCTAGAAGCTAGAATTAAGAAAACAATTTTTAAAAATTATATTTGAAGATATAAAAAAAAGTTTATAAAACCAGAAATGTTTCTATTGAAATATATTGTTTAAATTAAAATCAAAAGAAGTTTTAAAAATGTGTGATTATCTGACCTAACATACCCATTCTTGTCCATACCCAAGCCAAAAACCCACTTCAGAAATCTGCTGTCCAAGTCAAGAGCTCACTTCAGACAAATATTTCTGCTAACATGAAGCATCCCATAAACTTCTACAAATAACTGTTAGAAGAAAAAAAGAAAGGATATATTTTTGAAATATGTTTATTAAAAATAATTTCTATATAATAATTAGTGTTTTAAATTTTTTCCCATTAATTTGGGACAAACAACTGTTCCAATAAAGTTGAGTTTTCAAAATCTAGAATTAATTTTTATTTTCTTTTAAATTAAAAAAAACATCTTCTCAAATCCCATGATCAGAAATATAAATTTTTTATTGAATGAAAATAATAAATTAACAAATAAAAAATTTCAGTACGTTATGAAATCCCAAGAGTTGTACGGAAAATTGTCTGAAGCATTTTAATTGTAATTGCAGCATTAAAATATAAACAGTTGTTAATACTTATATTGGTTAAATGTAACCACCCCACAATATACCATTTATTATCACAACCAACCAATTAAAACCTGGCATGGTTCAATGGTTAGTAAAAAATAAAATTAATCATACCACTCACCATGATGGTTAACTTGGCATGATGGTTAACTTGACATGATGGTTAACTTGACACATCTAGACAAGACTTCACTCAAGTTTCTGTGTTGACATCTTCACATCAATTTCAACTGCCTTCTGGAAGAATCAGTATCCCTGTAGAGACCACACCAAAAAAACAACATTTATTTACAAAAATAAAGTTGATTAAGTTGAAAGAAGATAAAGACTTTTATAATGTTATGGCATACATCTTTGTTATTTTTTAAAAAGAATTTTCTAAATTGCTTTTATTTTGCCACATATTTTGCAGTTGAATAAAGACCACCAGACCAATATTTTGTGTGCATTGAAGAAAAGAAAGAACATCTACTGATTTTCTTAGTCTTAGCATACAAAGTAAATAGTTTAGCCATGCATTACTTTGTACTGGATAGCTTAATATTTACAAGGGTTAATTGTCTTATTAATATATAGTTTGACTTTATGGTCCTAGATTCCAGGGATAAAACTAAGGTGCGGCCAAAAGTAGACTCCATGTGCTCCAAACAGAAATGACTTCAGTTTATGAAGTTGGGCGGAGGTGGGGCTCTAGAGTCATTATCTCTTATTTTGGCACTGATACCATCAGTGATACCATCAGTGATATCATCAGTGTTACCATCAGTGATACCATCAGTGATACCATCAGTGATAGATGCAATTTTCCCCCTAAACCAGTAGTAAGTAAACTTATTAGTCAAAAGAGCCAAAAATCATCAGCAGGACAAATATAATAAAAAATATTTGAGAGGCAAATTTCTTTTCAAGACCCTTGTCAAAACCATATATTTCTGAGTCAAGACTGATTTTTGGCCCAATGGCCGAGCCGCACTCAGGTCGCGATTTGCCGACCACTGCCCTAAACCAAACGCCTGAATACCCCATCTACCCCCATATCTTGTTGTTTCGTTTTGAAGTGCTTTTTAAAAGGTTATTCTTTTATTGCCTTCTGTTAAAAGTTCAGCGGAGAGAGGGCCATGGCATAGACAGAGTGAGTGGGGGCTATTTCATGTTGAAGTGCCAGTCCGACATGTGATCACGTTACAGGAGTGCATAAATAGATACATTCTTCAAGGCTCACTTACTGTATCAGACGGATGGGCAGCTGATGCAAACATAAACCAGATCAGACACAGAATCTGCTAACACTTTGTTGTTGCTCAACAACAAAATTTTGTCAATCCCAATGACGCTGGTGTCCACACACATACTGTTGAAAATATGTGGATGCACGCAAAGAGCAAACTGAAAAGAAAGTTTAACTCAAGCCGTGATCTTTTCCCTCGATATATGCATTTAATTAGTTCATGTCCCCCAATCGTGAATATGATATAAGCTCAAACTCTGTCTTCTTTTCATAAATAAGATTGTTTAAATTTTTATATTTGAAAAATCATAAAATTGTTTCAATGATTCTTTTTTCAAAATGTCGTCTTTTATATGTGCTGAAATGAATATATATAATTACAATGTCATAAAAACATTTCCATTTTTTTGAATCAATAATAAAAATATTTTATCATTTGTCTTAGTCGTATCAATAAAACAATAACTGTTTAAATAGCACAAACCGGAACAACATGGACATGATTTAATCATCACCGACGCCCAAGTGGTAGATTACCAATACTTTTATGATTATCATAAACACAAACTAAGTAATCTTTGAGTTGGTTCTGGACTCTAGCCTATGCCCTAGGACTAGGACGAACTAATTGGATTGGAACTAGACTCAGGCCAGGTTGTGCAGATGAGGCCGAGGCACGGAGAGTGTGCAGAGACTGACTAATAAAATCGAAAAGGCTAAAGGCATACCCACAAAAATCAACAAACTTAACTCAAGTACTCAAAATTCAAAACAATAAAAATGATCAATATACTAATATGGGCCTAATAATAAAATTATAATGAAAATAGCATAAATTTTAAATAACAATACAGTAACAATCACAATATGATTGTTTATTTACATTATTAGTAAAAATAAATAAAGGTAAATGTGTAGCTATGGGACCACGCTTTTCTTACCATGGTTGACACGACCCGTAAAATTAAGAATAAAACGTTTAAAAATAATGAAAAAAATTCCTAAAATTTATCCCTCACCCTAACCTGAACCCTAAATCTATCCCTCACGCTAACCTGAACCCTAAATCTATCCCTAAACCTAACCTGAACCCTAAAGTCATCAGCAACATAACAAAACACGCAAATGAAGTCAAGGTACTCCTTGTATGAAATAGCCGTAACTTATACTTATTGTTTATACTAGCTAGGCATATTGATCAAAAACATTTAAAAACAGTATTATATAATTAGAGTAACTTCCCCTGTGAAACTTAAATATAATAAATTCGCATTTTTAAATAACATTTTACTAATTGAATACACAGGTCTTGGTACTTAAGAGAATCGTATCGTATGAAACAAATTTCGTCGACGGAAAATTGATCGATGGAAATTTAATCGAACGGAAATTTGGTCGAATCTTTTTTTCAGTTCACGCGTTAAAATTTTGCGTCAAATTTCCTTTTGAACGCATTGTTTAGTTTTTACTGTATATATTGTATAGTGCGTTCAAAAAGAAATTCGACGAAAATTTTAACGTGTAAACTGAAATATTTCTGGCCCCCTTTATTTAAATCTGTTTCCACTCTATCAGTCCAAAATGACCTCAATTGGTGTTGGTACACCGAAATGGCGCGTACCGTCCACAAACAATGATGTCATATATAAATATATAGAACGTGCGTTTATGCCATAAATTAAAATAAAAGCTATTTGAAAGAGAAATAAGTTCATTTAATTTGTGATACATACGTCTGGCGACAACATTTACCGAGGCAGGCCGCAGAAGAGCAGTCCATATATAACGTACGCACTGAGAATGCGTAATGACAGCGTGGGGTGGGGGTGCCACCAGACTGTACCTACACCAAAAAACGTAACCAAGACTCACTGATAGCGGCACTAAAAGCCTTCAGCATCGACCCTACTAAATGGATGCAGACAGCCCAGGACAGAGTCAGGCGGAGAACAGCTGTCAAGAATGGGGCTCAATCTCATGAAGCCAATAGGATAGCCACAGCTGAGACACACAGGCTAGCCCAAAAGAGCAATATTAGATCACCGACTGCAACAACTATCCCCTGCCCACTGTGCCAGAGATTATTCCGAGCACGGATCGGATTAGCAAGCCACCTACGAACTCACCGTAAACCACCCTCCCCCATAACTGGATGACTGGACGGTCCTAGTCGATGTTGACGGACGAACAACAACAAGAACCTACATTTATGCATTAATTCTACAATAATTATCCTGACAGTCCCAACAGGGCCAATTGTCACCTCAACATTTTTTTAATCCATGATTTCTTTTTAGACCTATTCATTAGGGCTATAAAAATATCCTCACATTGTTTACAGTTATCTGCATACTAATGCTTTCATAAATAGCTCGCTAGATATAGCTGTAGTAATATTTAGCCTAGTGACAACCACCGTAGTCTTTTCGTGCTGGTGACGTAATTATTTCGCTGGGCGACCAACCTCACCCACCCACCCTCCTCCCTCACCCACCACCCTCCTCCCTCACCCACCACCCTCCTCCCTCACCCACCCACCCTCCTCCCTCACCCACCACCCTCACCCTCCTCCCTCACCCACCCACCCTCCTCCCTCACCCACCCACCCACCCTCCTCCCTCACCCACCACCCTCCTCCCTCACCCACCCACCCTCCTCCCTCACCCACCCACCCTCCTCCCTCACCCACCACCCTCCTCCCTCACCCACCCTCCTCCCTCACCCACTCTCATTGTTGGGATAATTTTTTTATTATTTAACCACGCCTCTTAAAATCGTAGTTCCTACGGTTATCCCAAAATTGTACACTGTACGCCAAAATCGTACAAGTAAACAGGTCTACTGCAATAGGCCTCCTGCATAATTATTATGCAAAACAGTGCTATATGCACCCGTGTGTTATTTCGTCAATAGCAATGTTGGTCAGCATGATAATGATGGTTTTCAAGAAATGAATGCATTGAATAAGTCTGAGGTTTCCTAATTCTTATTTAAAAAATAATTAAAACAAAAATATTAATGGAAATTCCCTAGCATTTTTTTTCTACAATACCATTCACTTTTTCCTATGACAACATTTATAAGCATGATAGTGATAAATCAAAATGAATATCACAAATGAATGAATTGAAAAAAAACTAAGGCTCCTAGATTTTATTTAATTTAAAAAAATAAAAAATTAATAACATACATATTACCATTCCCGCAGTTTTCCCACCCACAAAATCGAATTGAAATTTGATTTTTGGAAACATTGGACAAGTAGGTCATCATGCAGCTGTGAACAGTGTTCGCGGGGGATTATTCATATATCATACGATGACACCAAGACGTCGAACAATAATGAACATCGGATTGCCGGCCGACAGTCAGACAGAGTGACAGTATGAATTCTAGTAGACGACCGAGAGCCTCAATCCCTTTCGGTCGAAACCGAAAATAAACCCAAAGTTAACTTTTCTGTTTTAGCCGAAACCGAAACTAGGCCAAAGGTGATCACATGACCTCTTTCGGTGACGAAACTGAAGCCCAAATTCGGTCTGTCCCTAGTTACCTAGGTAACCACCGGAACTATCAGTTCCGGAAGCCATTTTTGTAAATATAACGCATGCTGGTAACGAAAGATTATGATACATATTTTAGTTTTTAAGTTAAATTAAAAAACTTTGATTAACTAAAACTAAGGAAGCGTGTTTATTTACAGACGCCAGGTTTTCCTTCAGGTCGATATGCACGAGAAGCCGAATGTTTGACTTGACACTGCCGAATGTTTGACTTGAGACTGCCGAATGTTTGACTTGAGACTGCCGAATGTTTGACTTGAGACTGCCGAATGTTTGACTTGAGACTGCCGAATGTTTGGTTTGAGACTGCCGAATGTTTGACTTGAGACTGCGGAGCTTAATAGCTATAGTAGTCTAATCCTTATTGTAGTATTGGCGACTACTCAGTTAGTTATATCTCCTTTGCCAATAATACAATAAGGATATTGTTATACCTTAGCCTTGTTAGTATAGCGTAGGAAGTGGCTTATTTCTAAACTTCAACATGGAGTTTGTTTTTTTAGCCACAACAACTTGTCTGTTAAGATGACCTTGATATTGACGTCAACGTGTAACTTTGTTTTATTACTTCTTCCTTGCCCACCCCTTTCTTGGCCTGGGAAAAGGTTGTCTATATCTGAATGGGTTCCTTTTGTTTTCAAAAATGCCTTTAGGTGACTTAATTTCTAGATTTTCTTTAATAATCTCTTAATTTAAAAACAACAAAATATGGAGCCGACGCTCATTAGGCCATCCTCAGTGTACCCCTTCCCCCCACCCCCTACCCGAATAGCGGAATCTTCGGGCCGAGGAGATGCACGCATCAAGTACTCCGGTGCCGAGACAGGTCCATGCCGTCCAATTGATTGACAAGGGAAGCGGGACAATCCAAACTTTGAAGCACCTGGTCGGTTGTTAGTGTTGCTCTCGCAACATCCCGGGGTGGCGTTAGACGCCCTCCAATATTGTTTCTACGAACACTTCTCCACCTCGTCAATAATTCTCTAAGCAGTCGAGACGAAACGGTTGCATGGGAACAGTCTCCTCAAAGGCTGTGTGAAAGAATCATCGGGAGGGGCTGCCACAACCCGCTCTTGCCTCATATCCATTATTTTCATTACTAGAACGTTAGAATTTCGTTCCTACATAAATCCCGACAGTTTCTTAGCAGTTATACATAGCGCTACATAGAAATACGAGACGTTATATTATTGTGTGTATCTCTTATACATATTACGCTTCTGGTGTGACTCGTGGACTGCTTCCATTTCCGGCTGATTCCTAACAAGCTGTCTCTTTCCTATCCTATCCAGCGTATTTGATATTGAGTATATATTACAAATAATTCTATACGTTTGAAAGAAAGTATGGTTCAATAATGAGTTCAATAGCGCGCAAAATATAATTCCCGATAACTACGTCAGCGAACAAAAAGACAAAACAGAATAAAGTTTAAAAAAAAAATATATATACATTAAATATAGCACTTAGCTGATAAGTAAAAGTAGTATCCGGGGGGGGGGGGGCAGCAAAAGAATTGTGGCTCAGCTAAGTGCTATATTTTTTTATATTAAAAAAAATTATTCTGTTTTGTCTGTTGATTGTTCGCTGACGAAGGCTTCCTGCCGACACGTTCGTTGTTTTGTTGCGTTCCTTTTTTTCCAGGTTTAGCCTTACTTTGTTTTACTCATTTCCCCTTTTGCTAACCTGATTGCAGTCTCTCCCTTATTGCCCTACAGGTTGGTAACCGAATTTTATGAAACCTTTGATTGTCCTCTTTTTCATCTGAGGACTTACGGTAACCCTATCATAAACTGATCTTTGAATTTCCTATTTCCGACTTCATGCCCTCAAGCAAATAGTAATCTGATTTCTCTGTTCGTGTCTCCGTCAAACATAAGCTTCGTAAACTCCTTTACTGGCGGAACAGCCGACAAATACCTTCATTAGGCTCTTATGACTGAATAGATTAATCACTTTGAATGGCTTTGCCCGGATGATGATCGCTTTTCCATTGAGAAAATTCCCCCAAAAGAAACGATATATATTATTTCATTCTTATAATAGTTACCTTTTTTACCACACACCCCCCACTCCCTTATTTGTTGACATTACTTGGGGGTCCCCAGTGGGGGGCAGTGTTTAGGCCTACCTGAGCCTACTTTCTGTTTTTGTGCAGAATCAATCTTATTGCCGTTATAGCCTTTAATATCACTATTAGCGGAACTAGGGTTAGTGTGACGCCTTAATTTTACCCCCCCACTCCCTTATTCCTTGCATTACTTGGGGGTCCCCAATGGGAGGTCCCCAGTGGGGGGCAGTGTTTAGGCCTACCTTCTGTTTTTGTGTAGAATCAAACGTATTGCCTTTACAATTTACAGCCTTTATTTTGGCTTTATTATCACTATTAGCGTAGCTAGGGTTAGTGTGCCGCCTGGTGCGGGCCTAAATTTTACCCCCCCCCCCCATCCTTTTTCCAGTGGGTCGAAAATGGCGCCCTGCCATAACAAGAAGAAAAGTGCCGCCCGTGGTAGACCACCCCTTCCGCACCCCCTTCCTTTTGGTTAGTTAATGTCTCCCAACAGTCCTAAGTTATAGAGCTAACAAATGGTGCGTTGGCAGCAGAACAAGTTGACAGGACATTGTGACATCGTAAAGACCTTGACGTTGCTATCGACGAAGAAAAGGATTCTCAAACCATTCAAAGAACCCCATGAGGACAATTATCAAAAGGTCCATGTGCCGTAACACATACTCCTTATTTCTATTGTTACGCCATCGTTACGTTATGAAGCGCAAATATCTTTCTAGCGCACTTCATAGGCCATAGGTGACGATTTCAAGACCCCCTGGTGTAGAATTAAGATGAAATTTAAAATTTGAGATCCGCTGATGCAGGCTATGTGCCTAAAATGTCTTAAATACTTAAATAATCTATAATTTCTAAGAGTAAAGAGAAGCACGCCAATCTTCGCCTGCTTTAAAACTTCAATTATTTTTTAAAGAAACTAATTGATGGAATATAAAACCAGAAATGTTTAATTTGGGTCCCTAAATTCATCACACTACAATATTATTCTTTGTGGCGGTATTCTCTTAACACCAGTATGATTTGTGTCACTAACATCAATTATCGTATTTTATATTTTGTCACTATTTCCATTAATCCCTTTTTGATTTGTATACCAATTCCATTCTCTGATTAAGTTTACAGTCTGGCTTATGGTTAAAGTTAAAGCAACACAACTTGTGTCACAAGCAGTTTTCACCACCAACATTTGGCGATAGTTTCTGAAGACACAAAGCATGACATCATCTCGATGACATTATTTTTTACAATTGTATTTTACTTTGAGGAAAAGATAGGAGGGTAAACATATCATTCACAATAGAAAAAAAAAACAATTAAAAGATAAAAATAATCGTCCCTGGGTGGGCTTGAACCACCAACCTTTCGGTTAACAGCCGAACGCGCTAACCGATTGCGCCACAGAGACAGACACTTGCGAGAGAAGGCAGTAAAAAGTCTATCAGTGCTATCAGCTGTAGCAGTTAATGTTGATGTGATTCTGATGAGCATCATGTAATCGCGGGGGCAGTAAATCCTCAAGGAAGTAAGCCTTGGTATTTCAAGCAAAATGTATTAAAATGTAATTGATTTTGCCTAATGTTCTGTCAGGCATCATACATCATCATTTCGGTCGGGTTATTGCTAGTTATAAACTACTATTTTTAAATATAATAACAACATATTAACATAATTTATGAACTTGAGTCACCTAGTCCAGTGACAGGGGAGTGGTCGGCAAGTTAAATTAGTCAAAGGAGCCAAAAATCAACAGTAGGAAGATTTAATTTTTTTTTGAGAGCCAAATTTCTTTTCAAGAACCTGTTATTGACTGTCAAAAATCCATGTTTTCAGACACAAAACCGAATTGTGGCCGACTGGCCTAGCTGCTCTCAGGCCCGCGAGCCACGATTTGCCGACCACTTACCGAGTCATAAATTTAAAAAAAAAAAAAAATATATAATCAAGTTAATTATTTATATTTTTTCAAGATAATAATTATGGAGGAGGAGCTTCAGTCAGAAGTTAGAATGAAATAATCAAAGCAAACAAAGCTGAAAAAAGACGGGGAAAAAAAGACAGTATCGACAAAAAGCCTTCTTCGATGAACAAACAATAGTGAAACAATTTGAAAGTTAAAACAATCACTTAGCTGCAATGTAGTATCCGAGATGACGGCAACAGGAAGCGGAACGTAACATTCTTCAACTTATCACTGTCCTACATATTGTCCTACACATTGTCCTACATAAATAAAAACGTCTTTTTTTCATTAAAAAAGAATTCCGGTGAGCAGCGGGGCCCAAGCAAATTAATTATGAATATTTAATATTAAATGGATTATATTACACACAGGAACGGATTTCTCATAAGGATAACATGAGAAGTATGTGCTTTGGCCTAGGGCGTAGAAATCCAGTACTGATTACACTGAGTTAAATGATTTTATTTTTATTTGAAGTTTTGTCCCCTGTGAACCGTGGCGACACACCTGTGAACCGTGGCGACACACCTGTGAATCTTTGCGACATACCTGTGAACCTTGGCGACACACCTGTGAACCTTGGCGACACACCTGGGAACCTTGGCGACACACCTGTGAACCTTGGCGACACACCTGTGAACCTTGGCGACACACCTGTGAACCTTGGCGACACACCTGTGAACCTTGGCGACACACTGGTTGAACACCGCTGGCATTAAATCAACGAATTATCTTCAAGTTAAAAAGAACAAAGAACAAACCGAAAACGTAAGTCCCACTAAATACTAAATAGCCTACTTAAGTCCCACTAAATACTAAATAGCCTACTTAAGTCCCACTAACTACTAAATAGCCTACTTAAGTTCCACTAACTACTAAATGTCCTACTTAAGTTCCACTAACTACTTAATGTCCTACTTAAGTTGCACTAACTACTTAATGTCCTACTTAAGTTCCACTAACTACTTAATGTCCTACTTAAGTTGCACTAACTACTTAATGTCCTACTTAAGTTCCACTAACTACTTAATGTCCTACTTAAGTCCCACTAACTACTAAATAGCCTACTTAAGTTCCACTAACTACTAAATAGCCTACTTAAGTTCCACTAACTACTTAATGTCCTCTTTAAGTCCCACTAACTACTTAATGTCCTACTTAAGTTCCACTAACTACTAAATGTCCTACTTAAGTTCCACTAACTACTAAATGTCCTACTTAAGTTCCACTAACTACTAAATAGCCTACTTAAGTTCCACTAACTACTTAATGTCCTACTTAAGTTCCACTAACT
Organism: Omphiscola glabra; assembly: GCA_964017045.1. Taxonomy (NCBI): domain Eukaryota; kingdom Metazoa; phylum Mollusca; class Gastropoda; family Lymnaeidae; genus Omphiscola; species Omphiscola glabra. Next base: position 51,259,555 of record OZ024795.1, on the reverse strand, counting down.
ACTAAATAGCCTACTTAAGTCCCACTAACTACTTAATGTCCTACTTAAGTTCCACTAACTACTAAATGTCCTACTTAAGTTCCACTAACTACTAAATGTCCTACTTAAGTTCCACTAACTACTAAATAGCCTACTTAAGTTCCACTAACTACTTAATGTCCTACTTAAGTTCCACTAACTACTTAATGTCTTACTTAAGTTCCACTAACTACTTAATGTCCTACTTAAGTTCCACTAACTACTAAATGTCCTACTTAAGTCCCACTAATTACTAAATAGCCTACTTAAGTTCCACTAACTACTAAATAGCCTACTTAAGTTCCACTAACTACTTAATGTCCTACTTAAGTTCCACTAACTACTTAATGTCCTACTTAAGTTCCACTAACTACTTAATGTCCTACTTAAGTCCCACTAACTACTAAATAGCCTACTTAAGTTCCACTAACTACTTAATGTCCTACTTAAGTTCCACTAACTACTTAATGTCCTACTTAAGTTCCACTAACTACTTAATGTCCTACTTAAGTTCCACTAACTACTTAATGTCCTACTTAAGTTCCACTAACTACTTAATGTCCTACTTAAGTCCCACTAACTACTAAATAGCCTACTTAAGTTCCACTAACTACTTAATGTCCTACTTAAGTTCCACTAACTACTAAATAGCCTACTTAAGTTCCACTAACTACTTAATGTCCTACTTAAGTTCCACTAACTACTTAATGTCCTAATTAAGTTCCACTAACTACTAAATGTCCTACTTAAGTTCCACTAACTACTAAATGTCCTACTTAAGTTCCACTAACTACTAAATGTCCTATTTAAGTTCCACTAACTACTAAATGTCCTACTTAAGTTCCACTAACTACTAAATAGCCTACTTAAGTTCCACTAACTACTTAATGTCCTACTTAAGTTCCACTAACTACTTAATGTCCTACTTAAGTCCCACTAACTACTTAATGTCCTACTTAAGTTCCACTAACTACTAAATGTCCTACTTAAGTTCCACTAACTACTAAATGTCCTACTTAAGTTCCACTAACTACTAAATAGCCTACTTAAGTTCCACTAACTACTTAATGTCCTACTTAAGTTCCACTAACTACTTAATGTCTTACTTAAGTTCCACTAACTACTTAATGTCCTACTTAAGTTCCACTAACTACTAAATGTCCTACTTAAGTCCCACTAAATACTAAATAGCCTACTTAAGTTCCACTAACTACTAAATAGCCTACTTAAGTTCCACTAACTACTTAATGTCCTACTTAAGTTCCACTAACTACTTAATGTCCTACTTAAGTTCCACTAACTACTTAATGTCCTACTTAAGCCCCACTAACTACTAAATAGCCTACTTAAGTTCCACTAACTACTTAATGTCCTACTTAAGTTCCACTAACTACTTAATGTCCTACTTAAGTTCCACTAACTACTTAATGTCCTACTTAAGTTCCACTAACTACTAAATAGCCTACTTAAGTTCCACTAACTACTTAATGTCCTACTTAAGCCCCACTAACTACTAAATAGCCTACTTAAGTTCCACTAACTACTTAATGTCCTACTTAAGTTCCACTAACTACTTAATGTCCTACTTAATTTCCACTAACTACTAAATGTCCTAATTAAGTTCCACTAACTACTAAATGTCCTACTTAAGTCCCACTAAATACTAAATAGCCTACTTAAGTTCCACTAACTACTAAATAGCCTACTTAAGTTCCACTAACTACTTAATGTCCTACTTAAGTTCCACTAACTACTTAATATCCTACTTAAGTTCCACTAACTACTTAATGTCCTACTTAAGTCCCACTAACTACTAAATAGCCTACTTAAGTTCCACTAACTACTAAATGTCCTACTTAAGTTCCACTAACTACTAAATGTCCTACTTAAGTTCCACTAACTACTTAATGTCCTACTTAAGTTGCACTAACTACTTAATGTCCTACTTAAGTTCCACTAACTACTTAATGTCCTACTTAAGTCCCACTAACTACTAAATAGCCTACTTAAGTTCCACTAACTACTTAATGTCCTACTTAAGTTCCACTAACTACTTAATGTCCTACTTAAGTTGCACTAACTACTTAATGTCCTACTTAAGTCCCACTAACTACTAAATAGCCTACTTAAGTCCCACTAACTACTAAATAGCCTACTTAAGTTCCACTAACTACTAAATGTCCTACTTAAGTTCCACTAACTACTTAATGTCCTACTTAAGTTGCACTAACTACTTAATGTCCTACTTAAGTTCCACTAACTACTTAATGTCCTACTTAAGTTGCACTAACTACTTAATGTCCTACTTAAGTTCCACTAACTACTTAATGTCCTACTTAAGTCCCACTAACTACTAAATAGCCTACTTAAGTTCCACTAACTACTAAATAGCCTACTTAAGTTCCACTAACTACTTAATGTCCTCTTTAAGTCCCACTAACTACTTAATGTCCTACTTAAGTTCCACTAACTACTAAATGTCCTACTTAAGTTCCACTAACTACTAAATGTCCTACTTAAGTTCCACTAACTACTAAATAGCCTACTTAAGTTCCACTAACTACTTAATGTCCTACTTAAGTTCCACTAACTACTTAATGTCCTACTTAAGTCCCACTAACTACTAAATAGCCTACTTAAGTCCCACTAACTACTTAATGTCCTACTTAAGTTCCACTAACTACTAAATGTCCTACTTAAGTCCCACTAAATACTAAATAGCCTACTTAAGTTCCACTAACTACTAAATAGCCTACTTAAGTTCCACTAACTACTTAATGTCCTACTTAAGTTCCACTAACTACTTAATGTCCTACTTAAGTCCCACTAACTACTAAATAGCCTACTTAAGTTCCACTAACTACTTAATGTCCTACTTAAGTTCCACTAACTACTTAATGTCATACTTAAGTTCCACTAACTACTTAATGTCCTACTTAAGTTCCACTAACTACTTAATGTCCTACTTAAGTCCCACTAACTACTAAATAGCCTACTTAAGTCCCACTAACTACTTAATGTCCTACTTAAGTTCCACTAACTACTAAATGTCCTACTTAAGTCCCACTAAATACTAAATAGCCTACTTAAGTTCCACTAACTACTAAATGTCCTACTTAAGTTCCACTAACTACTAAATGTCCTACTTAAGTTCCACTAACTACTTAATGTCCTACTTAAGTTCCACTAACTACTTAATATCCTACTTAAGTTCCACTAACTACTTAATGTCCTACTTAAGTTCCACTAACTACTTAATGTCATACTTAAGTTCCACTAACTACTTAATGTCCTACTTAGGTCCCACTAACTACTAAATAGCCTACTTAAGTTCCACTAACTACTAAATGTCCTACTTAAGTCCCACTAAATACTAAATAGCCTACTTAAGTCCCACTAACTACTAAATGTCCTACTTAAGTTCCACTAACTACTAAATAGCCTACTTAAGTCCCACTAACTACTAAATAGCCTACTTAAGTTCCACTAACTACTAAATAGCCTACTTAAGTTCCACTAACTACTTAATGTCCTACTTAAGTTCCACTAACTACTAAATGTCCTACTTAAGTTCCACTAACTACTTAATGTCCTACTTAAGTTCCACTAACTACTAAATAGCATACTTAGGTCCCACTAACTACTAAATGTCCTACTTAGGTCCCACTAACTACTAAATGTCCTACTTAAGTCGCACTAACAACTAAATTGCCTACTTAAGTAATAAAAATATATAGTGGAACAAGATGTGTTAACTTGAACAGAGACAGAGCAGCTCTTTCAGTCTCAATGGACCTTTGTTCCCACACGGAGACTCATAAATCTACACTGTTAACTGGGAAAACCTAAGTTTTTAATTACATAATAATTTGTTAATTCTTGTTTTAAATTGTCTTCCGGAGAAGGCGTTTAGGCGAAACGCCATTTTCTCAAGTGAACTCTGTTCTAAGGGTACGCAGTCAAAAACATTCTCTGCATTCACTTGGTGTGCTCTGTTCCAGAGATACGCAGTCAAAAACATTCTGTGCATTCACTTGGTGTGCTGTGTTCCAGAGGTACGCAGTCAAAAACATTCTGTGCATTCACTTGGTGTGCTGTGTTCCAGAGATACGCAGTCAAAAACATTCTGTGCATTCACTTGGTGTGCTGTGTTCCAGAGGTATGCAGTCAAAAACATTCTCTGCATTCACTTGGTGTGCTGTGTTCCAGAGGTACGCAGTCAAAAACATTCTGTGCATTCACTTAGTGTGCTCTGTTCCAGAGGTATGCAGTCACAAACATTCTCTGCATTCACTTGGTGTGCTGTGTTCCAGAGATACGCAGTCACAAACATTCTCTGCATTCACTTGGTGTGCTGTGTTCCAGAGATACGCAGTCAAAAACATTCTGTGCATTCACTTGGTGTGCTGTGTTCTAGAGATACGCAGTCAAAAACATTCTGTGCATTCACTTGGTGTGCTGTGATCCAGATGTACGCAGTCAAAAATTAGAAACGAATTCAAAGATAAAATGTGTGTCATATAAGTTTTGGAGCAGGATATCCACTTCAAATAACTTTCTTAGATGGTCCATTAACGACAGCAACATTGCTCTCAGTGGCGTAGCTAGGGTGTGCGGGGGTGCGGACCACACCGGGTGACCCAATCTCATATTGAAAAATTACACATTTACAGAGAACACACTGCTCGAACTAACCTAATTTCATAACAGGATAACCGATCCCACGTACATTTTCCACACGTGTAACCAATAAAAATACGGGCTTTAAAAAAAGTTCAAGATTGATTCGTCAGAAATGAGGTAACCCTATAATAAGGTAAGGAAAAAAAACACCAACGTTTTGACCATGATTCAACGCCGATTGAAGTGTTCGGTTAGTGACTGGAAGCTATACTTATCTGATTTCTGAGAAATAAAGTTTTTTATTGATACCACTTCGCGATTCTAAGTTTTTAAAAACTTTTATCTCCTGACCTTCAACTAATTTATTTTTGTTCTTGTCACTGTTACACCGTGGACTTATTTAACAAGAATAAATCCATCTGGAAGTGTGAAAAAAAGGGGGGGGTGGTGACACCATGAGTTTAACTCACGGGGGGACACCAACCCTAGCCACACCAGGTGCACGAGGGCTGTTCTCTTCGCATTGTGGTTAAGTCCTCTTCTACGATCGTAACCTGCTGAATTGTCTCTATTCTATGTCCTTCTCAATCGTCTCTATTCTATGTCCTTCTCAATCGTCTCTTTTCTATGCCCTGCTGAATAGTCTCTATTCTATGCCCATGAAAAAACCAGTGTTACCCAATTTGTTTAAGGTATCCAGATTTAGCGTCCACGTCCAAATGAAATTTTTATTCCAACTATTGTAGACGCTTAAACTGGGCCCTACTATTGAATGAAGATGACAATAAGGGGGGTGGGAGGTGGGTGGAGACTGCAACCCGGTCATGTAAAAGAAACTGTCAAATGAGATATGGGAAAACCTACTGGGATACAACATTTCAGCTAAGTATTTATTTTTATTTTCTTTAACCTTTTTTTTTTCTTTTGTTGGCTGGCGGAGGCTTCTTGCTGACACGTTCGATGTTTGGTTTCGTCCTGCTGTTTTTAGTTCAGGTTTTCCCCCTATCTCGTCTAACAGATTTCAACATACTCAAAGATTTCAATATAATATATTTCTTTTTTTAATTGTATAATTTAAAATTTTTTTTATTAACGATTGCAATATTAATGTTTGAATCGTTTTAAAATCATCAGATCCAGTGACGGCTGACATTTCGATACGTAATAGACTGCAACAGTAACACGTTTAAAACACATGTTTCCCATTGACCATTAATTTGGCTGATCAGCTAATCAAAACACCCGGAACAGGTCAGTAAAATTTAGTATCAATTTTCATATATCAAAAAAGTAAATTTCATGAAAATGATCAAATATTTGATAAATGTGAAGAGAGATATCATCGCGTTTTTTTTTTTTTTTTTACAATGACCGCCATCTTGGTTGCCGCGACCCGTGAACTTATGTCCTAAATTTATCCCTAAGCCTAACCTGAACCCTAAAACTATCCCTAAACCTAACCTGAACCCTAAACTTATCCCTAACCTGGGTTTTGACCCTATCGGAACCAGGGTTTTAACACCATCGGAACCAGGGTTTTGACCCTATCGGAACCAGGGACATAACAAAGAAATTCCATCATATTGATATCTCTTCGCATTAGCCAAATATTTTCCTGCATTGCTAACATTGGATGAGCAAGCTCTATTTATTTATGTTCATTTTTTGTTTACAAACTTTCTCATAATAATAAAATGATGTTTTGGGACATTTTAAAACTTTAGTTAATATATTTATATAGATATATACAATTAAAAAAAACAACAACACTTTCTTTCAAAGACGAGTTTAAACGCACCAAAAAGTAGAGATAGTGTTAAATAGCTACACACATAGGCCTGCCACCCGGCTATAGCTACACACATAGGCCTGTCATCCGGCTATAGCTACACACATAGGCCTTCCGCCCGGCTTGAGCTACACACATAGGCCTTCCGCCCTGCTTGAGATACACACATAGGCCTGCCACCCGGCTAAAGCTACACACATAGGCCTGCCACCCGGCTAAAGCTACACACATAGGCCTGCCACCCGGCTATAGCTACACACATAGGCCTTCCGCCCGGCTTGAGCTACACACATAGGCCTGCCGCCCGGCTATAGCTTCACACATATGCCTGCCAAGCTTGAGCTACACACATAGGTCTTCTGCCCAGCTATAGCTACACACATAGGCCTTCTGCCCAGGTATAGCTACACACATAGGCCTTCTGCCCAGGTATAGCTTCACACATAGGCCTTCCGTCCGGCTCGAACTACACACATAGGCCTTCTTCCCAGCTATAGCTACACACATAGGCCTTCTGTCCAGCTATACCTTCACACATAGGCCTTATGCCCAGCTATAGCTACACACATAGGCCTTCTGTCCAGCTATAGCTACACACATAGGCCTGCCGCCCGGCTGTAGCTCCTTACATTGGCCTTCTGCCAAGCTTGAGCTACACACATAGGCCTTCCGCCCGGCTCAAACTACACACATAGGCCTTCTTCCCAGCTATAGCTACACACATAGGCCTTCTGTCCAGCTATAGCTACACACATAGGCCTTCTGCCCAGCTATAGCTACACACATAGGCCTTCTGCCCAGCTATAGCTACACACATAGGCCTGCCGCCCGGCTGTAGCTCCTTACATTGGCCTTCTGCCCAGGTATAGCTTCACACATAGGCCTTCTGCCCAGCTATAGCTACACACATAGGCCTACTGCCCAGCTATAGCTACGCACATATGCCTTCCGCCCGGCTCGAGCTACACACATAGGCCTTCCGCCCGGCTCGAACTACACACATAGGCCTTCTTCCCAGCTATAGCTACACACATAGGCCTTCTGTCCAGCTATACCTTCACACATAGGCCTTATGCCCAGCTATAGCTACACACATAGGCCTTCTGTCCAGCTATAGCTACACACATAGGCCTGCCGCCCGGCTGTAGCTCCTTACATTGGCCTTCTGCCAAGCTTGAGCTACACACATAGGCCTTCCGCCCGGCTCGAACTACACACATAGGCCTTCTTCCCAGCTATAGCTACACACATAGGCCTTCTGTCCAGCTATAGCTACACACATAGGCCTTCTGCCCAGCTATAGCTACACACATAGGCCTTCTGTCCAGCTATAGCTACACACATAGGCCTGCCGCCCGGCTGTAGCTCCTTACATTGGCCTTCTGCCAAGCTTGAGCTACACACATAGGCCTTCCGCCCGGCTCGAACTACACACATAGGCCTTCTTCCCAGCTATAGCTACACACATAGGCCTTCTGTCCAGCTATAGCTACACACATAGGCCTTCTGCCCAGCTATAGCTACACACATAGGCCTTCTGCCCAGCTATAGCTACACACATAGGCCTGCCGCCCGGCTGTAGCTCCTTACATTGGCCTTCTGCCAAGCTTGAGCTACACACATAGGCCTTCCGCCCGGCTCAACCTACACACATAGGCCTTCCGCCCGGCTCGAGCTACACACATAGGCCTTCCGCCCGACTTGAACTATCTCTCTCTATATATATATACATTATATATAATGTAAATTAAATTTTATACGCACATGAATGTATTTTTTTAATATACTGATGGGGGAATTCACTACAACGTTTGCTAACTGTCTAACCATTATTAAATCTCTACATATATTGTTATATTTATACAAATGTTGTATGTCTCATTAATCTACTTCAAAAGCCATATCACACGCCAACACTTTTATAATTATTTGAGATGTATTTTTTTCGGGAACCCAAATATTCACCTCTTGCAATAGCCTGCTTTCCGGACTTCAATCAGGTTAGCACAATAGGAAATTAGTAAAACACAGTAAGTTCAAACCTGGAAAAAAAAGAACGCAACAAAACAACGAGCGTGTCGGCAGGAAGCCTTCATCAGCTAAGTGCTATAATATTTTTTAATTTTTCGAAATTTTATTTGTTTTTTCTTTTTCTTCGCTGATGAAGGCTTCCTGCCGACACGTTCGTTGTTTTCTTGCGTTCTTTTTTTCAGGTTTAAACTTACTGTGTTTTAATAATTACCTTAAATGTATGTATCGGGATAAATCCACAATTGTGTTAACTTATATCGCGCGTTAACTGCTCTCTTAAATAAACTTGTACAGAAGATGTTTCTTGTGTAAAAATGTTACTCAATGACTTATAGTAAATCCCCAGGGCTGAATTTCCTTTGAAATCTATAATCTAGTCGGTCTAGACCAGTGGCTCTCAAACCTTTCTAATGCCGCGACCCTTTAATACAGTTCCTCATGTTATCGCGACCCCCAGCCACAAAATTATTTTCGCTGCTACTTCATAACTGTAGAGTATATGTGCTTTCCGAGGGTCTTAGGCGACCCCTGGGAAAGGGTCATTCGATCCCCAAAGGGTTCGCGACCCACAGGTTGAGAACCGCTGGTCTAGTCAGTATAGTTAGTCTAGTCGGTCTAGACGGCCTAGTAAGTCATACTTTGGCAAAAGTACTAATATTGAAGAGTTCAGCACTTCGTTGTCCCCCCCCCCCCTTCCTCCTCTTTTTGCACTTCTATAGATAATTTTTGTTATCAAGCCTGTGTGGTCTCTAAATATGTTTTAAGAAAATAAAATAAATATTTTTTTTTAAAAAAGGAACAACTTGTCTTCAGCTTTTGATCTTCCACTTATATATAATTAATGGCACGAATTTTGTAGGTTTAATAAATTTGCGTTTATTTATCACCGAGATGATCCATTATTTATCAAAATTGCGAAAGTAATTAATGTCTTTAAACTCGCTGACTTACGCGTACCAACCGAGCCACATGAAATAGAGATTTGCGAATACTTCATGGAACGGGCCGTAATTTACTCAGGAGAAAATACGTTTTCAATTTCTGTCCTGTCCAATGGAAACAACACTAGCACATTTCACATGTATATGACATCCTTCCGACATCGCGAGGCGATGGAGTGGCTATGGACACTTCATCAATTGGCTTACGAGGCCGACCCTGGAATGGCAGTCTCGGCTGCATATCTCGTAGGATAACCTTGACTCCTGGTTAAATTTGGCTTTCTGTAATGATTTTTTTGTTGCAAGAGCTACGTTTCGCACATCTTCTGCCCTTTTCGACGCCTTCATACACTGCTGTTGGCCAGCTGGAACGGTGCTCAGCCATGATCTCCCATTCTTTGATTTCCGTGTTGGCTTCTCTCGTGTTCCTTTTGCAAACGCCCTTAAAGGGCAGTCGCGTCCGTCCAATACATCTTGCCAACTCTCCATACAGCCGATTGTTTGGAATACGGCCTTCCCTCATTCTGCTTACATGCGAAACATATCGACCTGTGCCAAATAGGACAAATACAAAACACGAAAAGAAGGGCAATGGATGCTTGTCAAAATACGTTTATAGAAATAATATTATAATATGAAAGTCCAAATAATGATCACGAATCTGCATAACAAACGTTGGTTTATATGTACGTAAATATGTTATTATCTTGACAATGAATAGTTTCGTTATATGTCATCATACTTTTATCACCCTGTTTGAAAGCAGCCTCTGACACCCACAGGGTTGTGGTCTCCGCCTCTGTTCTGTGTAGTGGCGACAAGCTATAAGTCTGTGTTGATAAGTATCAGTCTTTACTTCCTGTTTGTCAGAGTTTTTTTCTTTTGTCTTGAGATATCATGAGAATTGTTAACAGGCAATTTCACATGGCACACGAGACAGCCAGAATATGTGCACGTGTAAATAGCCTGAGAATATTTTAAAATATTATCCAGTCCAACCGAATGAAAGCTACTTTTATCACACATCCACAACAAAGGCTCCATCCAGCTCCATCAAGCACCAACGTATCCACAGTTTTGCTCTTCTTAAATTAATCCACATTTGAAATTTTATCCCATATGTCAGAAAGCTGTTGTGAAGAGAATCCCATCTATCCATTTGTCATCGTTTCTTTTACTGTGAATTTTTTAAACATGATTTTTTTCCCCCTCACAAAACGGTATCCACCATTCTGTTTGGAGAGTCCAACACTGCCTTCCTGCGCGCTATGGCGTCCTTGAGTTTTTTCCTGGGCCCGAACGGGATCCCGAGTTCCTTTAGCTCATTGTCCGTCATGGCGGCCAGCAGGGTCATGTCGATCTTCTCCTGTGCGAAGATGTGGAAGTAGCCGGCCATGCCGCACGTCCACAGGAACATGTTGATGGCCGACAGCTCGGTGCTCTCCTCCTCGTCATCGTCAAGGTTGCCAAGGTCGTCCTGGTCCCACGGGAGGCTCTGGCGCTTGGCGGAAAAGTCATTGCGGTCGTCTGATAGGAAGACATCGTCCCTGTTGGAGTACTCGTCAAAGGCGTCCCCCGGGCCGCGGGCAGGTAGGTTGTCGTCCAGAGACTGAACGGTCGTGAGGAACGGGTTCTTCGACAGGAAGGCGATACGGCCGAACTCGGGTCGGTTCAGCATGCTGGGCATCTGGTCGTCGTCGTCCTCCTCGCCGTTGAAACTGTCGACGCCCGAGTCGGCAAGTAGGTCAGGCTCACTTCTAGCCCTGGGAAATAAAAATAGGGAGAGTCTATAATATACCGAAAAGGATTATTGATATTGTATTATTGTACGGAGGGATTGTAGTGAATTAAGAGAGCTTCAGTGGGAGCTGAATGTAAATATGGATTAAGAGAACTTCAGTAGGATCTGAATATAACTATTGATTAAGTGAGCTTCAGTAGGAGCTGAATATAAATATTGATTAAGATAACTTCAGTAGGAGCTCAATATAAATATTGATTAAGAGAATTTCAGTAGGAGCTGAATATAAATATTGATTAAGAGTACATCAGTAGGAGCTGAATATAAATATTGATTAAGATAACTTCGGTAGGAGCTCAATATAAATATTGATTAAGAGAATTTCAGTAGGAGCTGAATATAAATATTGATTAAGAGTACATCAGTAGGAGCTGAATATAAATATTGATTAAGATAACTTCGGTAGGAGCTGAATATAAATATTTATTTCGGTGAGAATCTATTTAAATCAATTTTTTCATTGTGTGTGTTAAAAAAAAAGGTGTGAATTCTTAACTGGTTTCAGTAGGGAAACGCTGTTTTGGCAATTTCTTTGTCATTTACTGATTTCACCGAAGTGTCACCCTTAGAACAGGGATTCATCACTCCGAGCCGGCCAAGCAACCATTTCTGTGCCGACGGACACAATTACAAGCCAAGCACACCATTTGTGTGCCGAGGGACACAATTACAAGCCAAACACACCATATCTGTGCCGAGGGACACAATTACAAGCCAATCACACCATATCTGTGCCGAGGGACACAATTACAAGCCAAGCACACCATTTCTGTGCCGAGGGACACAATTACAAGCCAAGCACACCATATCTGTGCCGAGGGACACAATTACAAGCCAAACACACCATATCTGTGCCGAGGGACACAATTACAAGCCAAACACACCATTTCTGTGCCGAGGGACACAATTACAAGCCAAGCACACCATATCTGTGTCGAAGGACACAATTACATGCCAAGCACACCATTTCTGTGCCGAGGGACACAATTACAAGCCAAGCACACCATATCTGTGCCGAGGGACACAATTACAAGCCAAACACACCATTTCTGTGCCGAGGGACACAATTACAAGCCAAACACACCATATCTGTGTCGAAGGACACAATTACAAGCCAAGCACACCATTTCTGTGCCGAGGGACACAATTACAAGCCAAGCACACCATATCTGTGCCGAGGGACACAATTACAAGCCAAACACACGATATCTATGCCGAGGGACACAATTACAAGCCAAGCACACCATATCTGTGCCGAGGGACACAATTACAAGCCAAGCACACCATATCTGTGCCGAAGGACACAATTACAGGCCAAGCACCCCGTATCTGTGCCGAAGGACACACTTACAAGCCAAGCACACCGTATCTGTGTCAAAGGACACAAGCTCAAGTCACGTGCACTCACCCAATCATGGTCTCTTTGTCGCCGACCATTGAATACTCACCTGTACATGTTTCTCTGAAAGACATCAGCCGACAAGGGCGGCCTCTTCGTGAACCCGCGCCCGTCGTCGGCCCCTTCCTCTCCCCTGTTTCCGACCATGTACAGAACTTCGGACGTCGAGCCGTAATAACCTTGACCTTGGCCGACCGACCTGACGCTTCGATTTCCCCTCTCGTCCATGTTGCTGATCTTAAACTCAGAGTTCATCGGCGTCATCGACTCCAGACGCCGCATTTGGATTTTTTTGGCCAAGCCGCCACTGCCGGAAGCCGTGGCGAAATTGGAATACTTTCTCTGAGAGGCTGAGCCCTTGTCGATGAGGCTCGACGGGTTTCCTTTTATCCGCATCGTCAGGTGCTGGATGAATGATTTTTTCGGCCGTGCGTCCCCGTTGACACCCTCCTCGATTTCCTTCTGTCGCCGCCTCTGCTCCTTCTCCGCCCGTTTCGTTGCCGCCTCTTGGAGTTTCTCGTACCGTTTTATGTTGCTCTCTGCCGCCTTGATCGCCTCCTCTTTGAGGCGTGAGACTTGCTTCGGGTTTTTCCTCAGCCTCTCGGCCACCACGTTGTCCAGGTACCTGGGTCGCGATGTTGGGGAGATAGCATTGTGTTCATTAAATCAATCATAATTATATACTGTTAAAATTAACAATACATATTTTAAAAATTAACGATCGCTCTGTCTGATATTCTCTTAAAACGTGTAAGATTTGGTAAAAAATGCAGTGAGATATTCCACTGGTGGAGTGTGACCCTGTATATAAGACGTTGGTTTTCATTAATGTTATAATGTGTAGCCTGAAAAGTGTAGAAATTTGTAGACTGAAATGTCTAGGAATTTGTAGACTGAAATGTGTAGACTGAAATTTGTAGATTGAAATGTGTAGACTGAAATTTGAAGACTGAAATGTGTAGACTGAAATGTGTAGAAATGTGTAGACTGAAATGTGTAGACTGAAATGTGTAGAAAGAAATGTGTTGAAATGTGTAGACTGTAATGTTTAGACTGTTTGTGTGTTGTTATCATAATGTATAATTAATGTATTTATGATATTGAGTGTTACATAAACTATTTTGAATACAACTTCAACGGTTTATTTTATTCTGGAGATAAAGGTGTTTGATGCCGAATGACTGCAGCAAATACATTGGTAGAGAGAGAGTTCGGGTGGGCACCGCAACAATATAATGTGTAGACCCTTATGTGTGGGCACTGCAATTACTTAATGTTTAGACTCGTGTGTGGGGACACCGCAACTATATACTGTGTAGACACTTATGTGTGGGCACTGCAATTACTTAATGTTTAGACTTGTGTGTGGGGGCACTGCAACTCTATACTGTGTAGACACTTATGTATGGGCACCGCAATTACTCAATGTTTAGACTCGTGTGTGGTGGCACTGCAACTATATAATGTGTAGACACATTTGTGGGGGCATTAAAACTATATAAGGTATAGCACTTGTTGGGGGGCACTGTAACTACATTATGTGTGGCGTTGGATTATATAAAGGGCCGAAAATTTGTAATTCTGGAGAAAAATATTCAAACTATCAACTTTAAACGTAGAGGAACCAGCCCGAAAAGTGACAAGGGGGGGGGGGGGGGGGGGTCCAAAATTAACGTAACGTCCCGGCATCTGTGCAAAACTAAGAGATTTCTACTTTCAATAATAAATGTGTGCTAAACTAAGTGACCTCTTCTTTCAACAAATATATGTATGCAAAACTAAGTGCCTTCTTCTATTTCAAAAAATAAATGTGTGCGAAACTAAGTGACCTCTTCTTTCAACAAATATATGTATGCAAAACTAAGTGCCTTCTTCTATTTCAAAAAATAAATGTGTGCGAAACTAAATGGCTTCTTCTATTTCAAAAAATAAATGTGTGCGAAACTAAATGGCTTCTTCTATTTCAAAAAATAAATGTGTGCGAAACTAAATGGCTTCTTCTATTTCGAAAAATAAATGTGTGCGAAACTAAATGGCTTCTTCTATTTCAAAAAATAAATGTGTGCGAAACTAAATGGCTTCTTCTATTTCAAAAAATAAATGTGTGCGAAACTAAATGGCTTCTTCTATTTCAAAAAATAAATGTGTGCGAAACTAAATGGCTTCTTCTATTTCAAAAAATAAATGTGTGCGAAACTAAATGGCTTATTCTATTTCAAAAAATAAATGTGTGCGAAACTAAATGGCTTATTCTATTTCAAAAAATAAATGTGTGCGAAACTAAATGGCTTCTTCTATTTCAAAAAATAAATGTGTGCGAAACTAAATGGCTTCTTTCATTCAGCTGAAATTGTGTAAGAAACTAACTCAATGAGTTGTTCCGTTCAAAAAACTTAGATTGAATGAATTGATTCTCCTTTGGGCATTTACCTGACAATTTCCGCCCTGTCGTACATGGAAGCGATGTCCAGGGCCGAGTGGAGGTCGTTGTCCACTGCGAATATGTTACACCCCCAGTGGACAAGATAGCTGACGACGCCCATGTGTCCCCTCATTGCTGCGTGGTGTAACGCTGTCATTCCTAAGTAGTCCGCCCTGTCGACGTCGCCCCTGGAACACAAAGTGAACTTCTTGCTTTAGTCTTACTTAAATCAGAGATTGGTCCATTTGAGAATGTCTATGAATAAAACAAGTAGTCTTACTTAAATCAGAGATTGGTTCATTTGAGAATGTCTATGAACAAAACAAGTAGTCTTACTTAAATCAGAGATTGGTCCATTTGAGAATGTCTATGAACAAAACAAGTAGTCTTACTTAAATCAGAGATTGGTTCATTTGAGAATGTCTATGAATAAAACAAGTAGTCTTACTTAAATCAGAGATTGGTCCATTTGAGAATGTCTATGAACAAAACAAGTAGTCTTACTTAAATCAGAGATTGGTTCATTTGAGAATGTCTATGAATAAAACAAGTAGTCTTACTTAAATCAGAGATTGGTCCATTTGAGAATGTCTATGAACAAAACAAGTAGTCTTACTTAAATCAGAGATTGGTCCATTTGAGAATGTCTATGAACAAAACAAGTAGTCTTACTTAAATCAGAGATTGGTCCATTTGAGAATGTCTATGAATAAAACAAGTAGTCTTACTTAAATCAGAGATTGGTCCATTTGAGAATTTCTATGAACAAAACAAGTAGTCTTACTTAAATCAGAGATTGGTCCATTTGAGAATGTCTATGAATAAAACAAGTAGTCTTACTTAAATCAGAGATTGGTCCATTTGAGAATGTCTATGAATAAAACAAGTAGTCTTACTTAAATCAGAGATTGGTCCATTTGAGAATGTCTATGAATAAAACAAGTAGTCTTACTTAAATCAGAGATTGGTTCATTTGAGAATGTCTATGAACAAAACAAGTAGTCTTACTTAAATCAGAGATTGGTTCATTTGAGAATGTCTATGAACAAAACAAGTAGTCTTACTTAAATCAGAGATTGGTTCATTTGAGAATGTCTATGAACAAAACAAGTAGTCTTACTTAAATCAGAGATTGGTCCATTTGAGAATTTCTATGAACAATACAAGTAGAGATACAGACATGTTGAACAAGTTAAATACCACAGACATGTTGATTACAGATATGTTGTGAACAGACATGTTTAATACTACAGACATGTTGAATACACACATGTTAAATACTAAAGACATGTTGAATACAGAAATGCTGGATACAGAAATGTTGAATACAGACATGTTGAATACAGACATGCTGAATACAGACATGCTGAATACAGACATGTTGAATACAGACATGTTGAATACAGACATGCTGAATACAGACATGCTAAATACAGACATGCTGAATACAGACATGTTGAACAGTCTTACAGACTGATAATTTCATTCGTATATTTTTTTTCTCCCAGATTTGACTCATGGAACTGAACTTATGTTAGGATAAGGTTCCATCCATAGAGTACATCACGCTTCAGAGGTGGTCCTATGAATGTGTGACAGTTTGTGACACGTGTGGGTTGGGTAAGATCTTGTGTGACAGTTTGTGACACGTGTGGGTTGGGTAAGATCTTGTGTGACAGTTTGTGACACGTGTGGGTTGGGTAAGATCTTGTGTGACATCACACATTAATTTGTTAAATAAAATCATATACATATATATAAAAACTGAAATTTGACAGAAGATGTTGAAATGTCTGTTGTGATGGGGGATGTATTCTGACAGAAGATGTTGAACTGTCTGTTGTGATGGGGGATGTATTCTGACAGAAGATGTTGAGCTGTCTGTTGTGATGGGGGATGTATTCTGACAGAAGATGTTGAGCTGTCTGTTGTGATGGGGGATGTATTCTGACAGAAGATGTTGAGCTGTCTGTTGTGATGGGGGATGTATTCTGACAGAAGATGTCATATTAATACATTTAATAGCTTAATAGTGAAGTGAATTATCCCTATACACATTTTTGGAGGCATACAAATTCAAAATAAAAAAATAAAAAATAAAAATCATATCTTTAAATAATGTTCTTTTTATTTCATTGCACTTCCTCAAATTAAAAAAAAAAAATTTGGTGGCAATGCAAAGAATTAAAATTAGTGTGTTGGTTTTTTTTTGGTTTTTTTGGGGGTAGGGGGGCGGGGGGGGGGGATGTTTACGAAAACTCCTTTGTATTTAGGTGGTCAAATTTTGCCTGTCTTCCTGATATAATCACCAGGAAATAACAACAACAACAAAAAAAAAAAAAGCAACCTCTTATCATGGCCAAGACGGTCACGTGGGAGTGACGTTGGGTTCAAAGGTCAGAGGCCATTACACAGTTTGTGACTGGTGTCGCACACAATTCAAAGACCTTATCAAAGACACACACACCCGCCACCTTGGATCAGAGAGATAAAACTCTTCAACGGCACCGGCGACAAACATCTTCCTGCATAGCTAATCAAACAATCAGGATGACAGTGCTGGTGAAGTAGGGAGTCGGGTGCAGAGGCGTAGCTAGAGTGTTTGGCGCCCGGGGACAAGATTCGCGCCCGGGGGACAAGATTCATTTTAAAGCGCCCTCTTTTCCTTTTTTCAACTCTCAAACCCATTATTTTCATCAAATAAAATAATACCAAAGCATATTTTGGTGGCCCTAACTAGCTGGCGCCCGGGTACATCTGTACCCACCCTGCCCCCCTACGCTACGCCTCTGGTTGTGTGTGTGTGTGGGGGGGTGTTTGAGGGAAAGGGGGTGTGCGTATCTCGCAACTGATTAGATGAACAATTTAATGACGCAGCTACCAGGCAACAGTTGTGTTATTCTGCTGCGCCAACAGCAACGTTCACGGACTCTATTTCGTTTAGATGCACACCACAGCGTGCTGAGGCCTCAAGCTAAGCACAACAGGTCCTTTGCGTAGTTTCTACGTCACTCAAGGGGTCTTGCTAAGCCAGTGGTTCTCAGCCTTCCTGATGCCACGACCCTTTATGTTGTGGTGACCTCCAACCATAACATTATTTTCGTTGCTACTTCATAATTTTTGGGTTATCCGATAGTCTTAGGAGACCCCTGTGTTAGAGTCGTTCGACCCCAAAGGTTTCGCGACACACAGGTTGAGAACCGCTTTGCTAAGCGATTGGTGCAGGGCAGTGGCTTTCAACCTGTGCTCCGCCCCTAGGGCTCTACGTGCACTACTTAGGGCTCGGTGACCGCCCCAGGAAACCCACAAACACCATTTACATGTACGACTTAGGGTAGATCAAAGGGTGAATCGCCATAAAAAATAGATTTTTATATAGTGATCCGCAAGTTAAAAAAATGGGAACCACTGGTGTGAGGACTTGCAATTAGAGGCCATGTTTAACTAGGAAGTACGTGTTAATTTGATCATCTTACGCAGTACTTCGGGTTGCATCTTACGCAGTACTTCGGGTTGGCTTTGAGGTGAGGCCTGCGTCCTATTAAGTAATGTTCCTGAAGGTTGGCTTTGAGGTGAGGCCTGCGTCCTATTAAGTAATGCTCCTGAAGGTTGGCTTTGAGGTGAGGCCTGCGTCCTATTAAGTAATGCTCCTGAAGGTTGGCTTTGAGGTGAGGCCTGCGTCCTATTAAGTAATGCTCCTGAGGGCTGGCTTTGAGGTTGACGCCTTCACCCTATTAAGTAGTACTCCTGGTGCTCCAAGCTCCAAAGTGCTTTAGATGTTAAAATATGCGACTCTGTGTTAAGAGTTCGAAGCGTCCATGAAGACGATGGTTTGAGGAGCGTTGGAACACTAACCCGTAGCGACATTTCTCATATTGATCTATTTTTATGCGAACCAGTCGATAGAACGAAACGATGGATAGAAAGAATCATTCGATGGAAAGAATCAATCGATAGAACGAGCCAATCGGTAGAAAGAACCAATCGGTAGAAAGAACCAATAGGTAGAAAGAATCAATCGGTAGAAAGAACCTAGCGGTAGAAAAAACCAATCGATAGAGATAACCAATCGATACAACGAACCAATCATTAGAAAGAACAAATCGATAAAATGAACAAATCGATAGACAGAAGGAATCAGTGATCAGGATTAGAGTTGAGTAGTTATTGGGGACACAATTTGGTCGGATGTAACGGCCAGCACGCAATTACAGTGCGATTTAGTTCGTGATCACGTGTCTCTGTACGACTTAGTTCATGATCACGTGCCACTGTACGACTTAGTTCATGATCACGTGTCACTGTACCACTTAGTTCATGATCACGTGTCACTGTACGGCTTAGTTCATGATCACGTGTCACTGTACGACTTAGTTCATGATCACGTGTCACTGTACGACTTAGTTCTTGATCACGTGTCACTGTACGACTTAGTTCATGATCACGTGTCACTGTACCACTTAGTTCATGATCACGTGTCACTGTACCACTTAGTTCATGATCACGTGTCACTGTACCACTTAGTTCATGATCACGTGTCACTGTACCACTTAGTTCATGATCACGTGTCACTGTACCACTTAGTTCATGATCACGTGTCACTGTACCACTTAGTTCATGATCACGTGTCACTGTACCACTTAGTTCATGATCACGTGTCACTGTACGACTTAGTTCATGATCACGTGTCACTGTACCACTTATTTCATGATCACGTGTCACTGTACGACTTAGTTCATGATCACGTGTCACTGTACGACATAGTTCATGATCACGTGTCACTGTACGACATAGTTCCTGATCACAGGTCATTCCTTGCAATTAAATTAATCGGACTTGAAAAAACCCAGAAAAAACAAAAAACAATATTTAATAAAGCAATACTTTCGTCAAGTTGTTTATTTTAATTTTAAATACTCCCTATATTACACAGCACTATAAGATTTTGCTTGCTCTTAATCCTCATTATTGGTAATTCCCGTTCATATGTTGGACGTCATCGTGTGTGTTGGGAGAGGAGTGGTTTGGGTTGGGGGTGGGGGGGGGGGTGTCGGTTGGATAAGGAAATCAATTTGGTAGTCCATTGTTTAAACCTGTCTCCTGAGGCTGTAGGATTTATTGACTGCATGGATTATTGGGGAATTTTCTGTCTGAGCTCGATTGAAATTAAAATCCGTTTGGAGAATTAAGGGGGGGTGCGGGTGAGGGGAGGGGTAACAAATGCTACGTTCTACAGGCGTATACTATGGGGGGGGGGGGAAGAGGACGACATGAAGGGTTCTCAACCTGAAAGTATTCTAGTCCGTGTTTTCAAAGGATCAATTCAATTATAGATTTCACACTTTTGGCACAATCGAAGGGAATACAATAAATATGAGAACTGGTTTTTGTAAGCGACTATTGATTATAAACGTATTGCTGGTAGGGCTCTTGTTGTTTTAAGCTTCTAAATTTAACCGGCCACTGTTTATTGTAAAACCACAATAACATTTCGCTGCACTTCATATGCGCGTTGTTTCGACGGATTTTCTGCGCCATCTGCGTCGTCTAATCGAACGATACTATAGGCCTTTAACGTTGTCCCAAACAGTAGCGTCACTAGAATGTGCGGGTGGTGACACACTGAAATAGGGCTGACACCATGAAACGGGGATGACACTCTGAAATATGGGTGACGCCCTGAAATGGGGGCGACACCCTGAATTGGAGACGACACACTGAAATGGGGCTGACATCCTAAAATGGGGTTGACACCTGAAATGGGATTGATTCCCTGAAAATCGGGCCGACACCCTGAAATGGGGTGGCCCCATGAAATGGGAGCGACACCCTGAAATGGGGCTGACACCCTGAAATAGGGCTGACACCCTGAAATTGGGCTGACACCCTGAAATGGGGCTGACACCCTGAAATGGGGCTGACACCCTGAAATGGGGGGGGGGGGGGTTGAGACAAAATTAAAAAGCGGAAAAAATGCAATTGAACATGGCCATCAATCTGCATAATCCATTTTTATTTGTAAAGAAGGCCGAAAACTGTATCTGTATTCAACCATCAAATAGATCGTCTTAAATAGAAAGGCTTAAGTAGTTTTAAAAAAAATTCCATTCGCATTATTACTATTATTATAAGTTTTT
The DNA here is from genome assembly GCA_964017045.1 of Omphiscola glabra. Taxonomy (NCBI): domain Eukaryota; kingdom Metazoa; phylum Mollusca; class Gastropoda; family Lymnaeidae; genus Omphiscola; species Omphiscola glabra. Next base: position 51,238,394 of record OZ024795.1, on the reverse strand, counting down.
TATAGCGTAGTACCCCCACCTAGGGCTGGGCTCACAACGCTGTACATGCAATTTAACAAACATAATCACGAGCTTAAAAATTAACATACATTAATTAAATAAAACAAAACAAATGTGTAGTCGCTCCAACCATTCCATAACTTTTTAAATGTCAAGCCATGGACGGCATCCAGCAGTACCTTCTATCGATAAGAGGGGTGAATCCCTCAGGATAGTAGAGTTTAAAGAGATCTTCCCATTATACAAAATGAATGGAATAATTACAAATTGTTTTCAGGAGAGTCAAAGCAGAGTTTTAAAAAAATGCTTACTTTAAAATAGTGCTTTACAGGTAAACAGTTTTGTTAGTTCTAAATGTCTGTTTACTTCTAATAAGCTCCATTTTTTAAATATTTTTTTTTTTTTACATTTGTATTTCCCGTTGAGCCGTTTTGTGGGAATTGAGTGGTTGAGATGTTGAATCTGATCTGGGGCACGCATGTGTTTGTGACGCGTGGTTTACACGTCACAATACATGATCTGGACAAGACTGTCAAAATAAGTTACAATGGAATCTTTGTTCAAACAAAGTGTGCCCCCGGGCCGGGTGAGCGGAAAAAAAGTCACAGGAAAAAAATTCACGGAAAAAAAGTCACAAATTTTGCTAGGAAAAAAAGTCACAGGAAAAAATGTCACAGAAGCATTCAGTCATCAGATATCTTAAATAAATTCTGAAAAGAGTGGTGGGATCCCGGTTCCTAATTGGATCCCATATCCCATCGGGCTCCCCACCCCAAATGGTATCCCATTTTAATCGCGACCCCAATCGGATTCCGACCCCATTGGGTTACAGATCCAGATTGAGAACCCAATCGGGATCCCGTTTCCAAATCGGAAATTGGAATTTGGGATCCCATTTGGATCCCGATCCCATTGGGATCCTGATCCAGATTGGGATCCCGTTTCCAAATGGGGATTCTGACCCCATTGGAATCCCGACCACATTGGGATACCGATCCTGATTGGGATCCCTTTCCCTAAAGAATCCCATTGGGATCCTGAACCCATTGAGATTTTGACGCCATTGGGATCACAACCCCAATTGGGTCCCATTCCCGATTGGTATCCCTTTCCAGAAAAGGGTCTCATTGGGATCACAACCCCATTTGGGATCTCGACGCCATTGGAATCCCGACCCCATTGGGATCCCGAACCCATGTAAAACGCCTTGGTGGAACAGAGCCACCCACAAATCCACAAACCCAAAAACATTCACTGTTATATATGATATGATATATGACTTATATAATAAACACTGAAAATTAGGAGTTTATATGATACATATTTTGTGACTTTTTTCTGTGACTTTTTTTCCTGTGACTTTTTTTACTACAATCACCGGGCCGTGGGCTCGTGTGTGTGTATGTGCGTGCGTGTGTGTGAGTGTGTGTCACAGATTTGATGGTTTTATGAGGTATGGCCCGTACTTATGGTCATGTACCAAGTGGTATTATGAGGTATGGCCCGTACTTATTGTTATGTACCAAGTGGTATTATGAGGTATGGCCCGTACTTATGGTCATGTACCAAGTGGTATTATGAGGTATGGCCCATACTTATGGTCATGTACCAAGTGGTATTATGAGGTATGGCCCGTACTTATGGTCATGTACCAAGTGGTATTATGAGGTATGGCCCGTACTTATGGTCATGTACCAAGTGGTATTATGAGGTATGGCCCGTACTTATGGTCATGTACCAAGTGGTATTATGAGGTATGGCCCGTACTTATGGTCATGTATCAAGTGGTATTATGAGGTATGGCCCGTACTTATGGTCATGTACCAAGTGGTATTATGAGGTATGGCCCGTACTTATGGTCATGTACCAAGTGGTATTATGAGGTATGGCCCGTACTTATGGTCATGTACCAAGTGGTATTATGAGGTATGGCCCGTACTTATGGTCATGTACCAAGTGGTATTATGAGGTATGGCCCGTACTTATGGTCATGTATCAAGTGGTATTATGAGGTATGGCCCGTACTTATGGTCATGTACCAAGTGGTATTATGAGGTATGGCCCGTACTTATGGTCATGTACCAAGTGGTATTATGAGGTATGGCCCGTACTTATGGTCATGTATCAAGTGGTATTATGAGGTATGGCCCGTACTTATGGTCATGTACCAAGTGGTATTATGAGGTATGGCCCGTACTTATGGTCATGTACCAAGTGGTATTATGAGGTATGGCCCGTACTTATGGTCATGTATCAAGTGGTATTATGAGGTATGGCCCGTACTTATGGTCATGTATCAAGTGGTATTATGAGGTATGGCCCGTACTTATGGTCATGTACCAAGTGGTATTATGAGGTATGGCCCATACTTATGGTCATGTACCAAGTAGTATTATGAGGTATGGCCCGTACTTATGGTCATGTACCAAGTGGTATTATGAGGTATGGCCCGCACTTATGGTCATGTACCAAGTGGTATTATGAGGTATAGCCCATACTTATGGTCATGTATCAAGTGGTATTATGAGGTATGGCCCGTACTTATGGTCATGTACCAAGTGGTATTATGAGGTATGGCCCGTACTTATGGTCATGTACCAAGTGGTATTGGTGATGTAGTGAATAGTACGGAGCCGTTCCTCTCTGTGATGGTTCAATAGTCCAGACGTTGAGAAGTACAACGAAGAAAACACAGAACGAATGATGAAACAACTCCTCAGCAACAGTGTTAGATAAATGATGCATTGATGAACATAACAAATTTAGTAAAGTTTCTTCCCTAACTCTAACACTTGACTATCGGTCTATCACTGGTTCTATCCTCAACTAAGTCTAGTCACGCTGCGTTTACAACTTCCTAATGATCGTCAACGAATCTCTAACTCTGTCCTATGTCACGAAGAGTCATATCTTATATACAGTTCTCTATCTCCTTAGGTGGTCCAGGAATGCTAGCTATTAACCCCTCCACACCCCCCTCATTTCCGGTCAATTAGGAACTTCCGTCGTTAACACCAAAATTATCATGCGAAGTCATGGAAAGAAACAATCCCCTCTATCTCACAGATGTGACAATCTATTAACCTTAACCTCGACCCCTTAACAATGCTCTCTATCTCACAGATGTGACAATCTATTAACCTTAACCTCGACCCCTTAACAATGCTCTCTATCTCACAGATGTGACAATCTATTAACCTTAACCTCGACCCCTTAACAATGCTCTCTATCTCACAGATGTGACAATCTATTAACCTTAACCTCGACCCCTTAACAATGCTCTCTATCTCACAGATGTGACAATCTATTAACCTTAACCTCGACCCCTTAACAATGCTCTCTATCTCACAGATGTGACAATCTATTAACCTTAACCTCGACCCCTTAACAATGCTCTCCCACAACTAACAGCAATTTCCGTCCATCCTATAAGTTGCCTTAATTACAATGGAGCCCTGTCCTGTACCCCTGCCCCAGTCATTTGTGACAGTGTGCGTGTGTGTATGTAAGTGTGTGTGTGTGCTTGAGTGTGTGTATGTAAGTGTGTGTGTGCTTGTGTGTGAGTGTGTGTGCGCGCGCGCGTGTGTGAGTATGTGTGTGTGTGAGTGTGTTTGTGTGTGTGAAGTGGGTGGTTAGGTTTCCTTTTTAAAACTGCATGGGTGAGATGTTTTAAATCATAAATAGTATCAATTATAATTATAATCACCATTCATCAAAATAATTCTCTAGGTATGAGTTGTGTCTGTGCAAGAACGGATGGTGTAATTTATGGTGCGTTCAATAGCGCACAAATTCAAATTCCCGATAACTGCGTTTTAGGAGATTCTTAAATGCGCCCATTTAAAAAAATTCCTTTCTCTCTTATTTGGTTAGGATACATGTATATATATAATATGTATTGAATTAATTTAATTTGTCCAGATTTAAATGTTTTGTTTTTGGTACTGATAAAAGCACAGCCCAAACGTCTATACATTTGTATTCTGTAACTCTTATATATATTACGCTTCTGGTATGACTCGTGGACTGCTTCCTAATGGACTGCTTCATAATGGACTGCTTCCTAATGGACTGCTTCCTAATGGACTGCTTCCTAATGGACTGCTTCCTAATGGAATTCTTCCTAATGAACTGCTTCCTAATGGACTGCTTCCTAATGGACTGCTTCCTAATGGACTGCTTCAAAATGGACTGCTTCCTAATGGAATTCTTCCCAATTAACTGCTTCCTAATGGACTGCTTCCTAATGGACTGCTTCCTAATGAACTGCTTCCTAATGAACTGCTTCCTAATGAACTGCTTCCTAATGAACTGCTTCCTAATGAACTGCTTCCTAATGGACTGCTTCATAATGGACTGCTTCCTAATGGAATTCTTCCTAATGAACTGCTTCCTAATGGACTGCTTCCTACTCAGCGAATTTGGTATTGAGAGTACATTACAAATAATTCTAAATGTTTGAAAGAAATTATGGTTCAATAATGAGTTCACTAGCGCGCAAAATATAATTCCCGATAACTACGCTAAATGATTTTTTTTTTTAAATAACGCAACCTCGTTTGGTTCGTAATATTTTTAAAAGTGTGTAGTGACGTATCTTTGGGGGGAGGGGTGTAGCAAAAATTGGGATCCTTAAATGTGCGTGACTTGAGTTCATTCATGTTTTCTCAAGTAACTTTAGTAGATGGGAAGTTCACGTATTGCTGTCGCCAATGTTTGGCGGCCTATATCTAGTAATCATTATTAAAGCTAAACATATATTGTTTTGTTTACACAAATTGTTTGTGTCTATCTAACCTATTTAACCAGTACGCAAAACAAAACTTCGCTGCTAACACCGATAAATGCGCTAAATGAAATTTTTACAAATAAGACGAATTCATTGGGTGTCTACTATTTCTTTTGTTGTACGGAAATGGTCTCTATTTAAATTTGATGCAATAAATCTGCAGTGTGAAAGGGGGAGGGGGCATTACAATATAAATATAGTTCAGGGGCGTAAAATAAGTGTTCGGTGGCGTACCAGGAGTTGGGAGTTAGCACTAATTGGGAATCTTATAAAGTGCGTTTACTTGAATGTAGGTTTCATCAAGTAACTTTAGTAGATGAAAAAATACACGAATTGCCGCCACCATTGTTTGGCGTGTTATGAGGGATGATGTGTTTTGTTACACGCATGGCCCGCCTTCCACGTGCATGACCCCTCGTGAACTCTCGTGACCGCCTTTGAAACAAAAACTTTCCCTTGTTTACAAAAAGCTTCGTTATTCAGAACCTTATAGAATGATCTGGATAAAACGGGAAAGCAAAACAATGCATTAGACGGTTCTAGACATTAGTAGGAAATGCCTATAAAAGGGGCTGACCGATAGAGAGAGAGATATATTTTTCTTTTGATCACGAGATGTGCTGTGTCATGATTTAATACTTTGTTGTGTGTAGAGTTTTCTATTTCCTCGTACAATTTTGTGCTTATTGTATTTTATACAAACAGTACCGGTACCTGAAAATCTGTAAGTTTATAATTTTAATCATATTTCTTTTGCTGTTATTATTTAATTGAAGTTCACAAATTAAAAAGTTATTAATTGTAATTAGCTCTGGCCTTGATTGTCGTTTTATTTGCTATTATTTTTAATCATTGGTATCGTCCTTTATTATGGACTGTTTCTAGAACGAGCCTTAGACTAAAATTAAGAGATTAAATTCTCCATTTATAACGGTCCGTAATAGGCGAGTACAACTAAAAACGTACACACAAAAATTATTACAAAAAGTTGTTGTTATTTGTATATATAAATTTATATATATTTTTTGTTGAAAGATCATGCATTTACCAAAGATTGTGCATATATTGTCTGACCACCAAATAAAGAGAATGTCCCCCCGCCCTCCGTCCCCCTCCTCACCAGTTAAATTTTGTCAAGTCCAGATTCCGAAGTGGTTTTAATCAAATAATTTGTTTGTCTAGTTCTACGATGGTTGACCATTTTTAATATTTTTTTTTGCAGTCAACAGTGTAGTGACAAAACAATGCTATCGTTAATGTAACAACCGCGCCCTTCGTTGCGCTATACACTACATAGAGATCTCCGGGCGGCTCTGTGGGCCAAAGTTTATCACAAAGATGCGATAACGTTATTGTAACATAGCTACTTAAACACGATTTTTTTGTGTGGATTAGTTACAAGGCTTCTCAGAATGTTACGGAACTGTTGTCGCCGGCCCATGTGTTTTGTTAGGCGTTAAAAAAAATGTAACGATTAATTCAAGTATGATTTTCAATGGCAACTGTAGTTCAAAATCTCTTTTTATTGTTTAAGGCCCCTCTCCCAAAAATATTATTACCGAGGGTGGGAGAGGAACGGGATGGTGGGAAGAAAGTAATTAAAGGTTAAATTGTAGGCATACAATAATGTTGGCTCTTAAAGAGGTGGATATTTTGGGGACCTCTGTACAGGAATTGAAGTATTAAGGGGTCGGAGCGCACATATAACATGTCTACATAATAGTTCTACATATTAAGGTAATCTTTTTAAAGATGAAGTGAAAGGTCTGAACTAATGGATAATGGATTTAAAACAGCCCTTTAGTATAGATACATATTTGTGACGGATGCGCAGTGGATACGATAGTGACGGATGGGCAGTAGATACGATAGTGACGGATGCGCAATGGGTGCTTTTGGTTAAGGGAGATTATGTGAGATACAGTTGTTGAAATAATTCCCTTCATATATTCCAAGATTTTAAGCTGCTGTTTGTCCCCAAGTGGATTCATTTTTCCACCCAACACTGTCAAACCTGTAAACACTGTCAAACCTGTCAACACTGTCAAACCTGTCAACACTGTCAATACTGTCAAACCTGTAAACACTGTCAAACCTGTCAACACTGTCAAACCTGTCAACACTTGTCAACCTTCAATATAATCTTGAAGCTGTTTTTGTTTGTCCCCAATCGGTGCCATCTTCCCCACTCAATCCTGTCAACCCTCGGGTACCTTCAACCCTGTCAACCCTCGGGTACCGTCAGCCCACGGGTATCGTCAACCGTCGGGTACCGTCAACCCTCCGGGACCGTCAACACTGTAATTAAATCCTATTAGTAAAGTACGCCTGAGTTACCAGAAGAACAAACACTGTGCCGGTATTCTTATTGTTTCAGACTCTCTTCTACTTCATCTTTTTATATAGCTTCCTGTTAATCTCAAACACTAAAATACGAAGGTTTTGGGGGGGGGGGGGGGGGGGCTGCAACACTTGTGGCCAACTGTGGATATTTTCGTTTGGGGAGGGGGGAAGGTGAATAAAAATCTTGTTCCGCCCTGGGTAGCCCTAAGCCTAGCAACGCCACTGGTCGGTGGTATATTATTAAAATAAGTTAATGTATACAGCTGTTAACTACATTTTATTAACTGATGACAATTTTAAAAAAAAAAATTATTGTCATTTAAATCTCAGATGATTAAATTTGCATGTCATTTGTAGAAAAGGGGATGTTTACTTCCGGGGCGCTGCTCTGCAGGCGACTCGATTGCATCAGTGCATCTTTTTCAGCTTTTTTACAGTTTTTACACGTTAGATTTAATTGTGTTTCACTCAAGTACAAATTGATCTACTACGGACGATTTTCTTGTATGTTTTGTGTCTTTTTCTTCGCGGGAAACAGCTTTAATATGGACTTCGGATATCAAAATAGTCAGCCTGGTATAAAGATGTCACTTCCGCCATTTTTGTAAACTTCCGCCATGTCAACAACAAATGGCGACCAATTCACGACTGAGAGGAAGAAAGCAGGGAAGAAGGGGAGGCATTCGTTTCAAATGCAGAAACATAGGACAGCGAGCCTTTCTTCCACATGTTGTTTTGGGAAACGTTAGATCACTACGTAACAGGATGGATGACGTGGGTTGTTTCTGTAAGGATTTCTATCAATTTCGTATGAGCTCTTTAATGTGCCTGACAGAAACATGGCTTAACGAAACGTTACCAGATTCAGCAGTGGCACTGGACTAATTTAACATTTTCCGTGCCGAAGGAACAACCGACAGCATCAACTCCAAATAAAGGGGTTGCAATATATGTTAACAAAGACTACTGTAGAATGAACAACGTAATAGTGAAACATGTAGTTTGTACACCCGACATGTAACTACCTTGCACCACTTTGCCGCCATTTTGCCTACCTACGGAATTCACACAAACCTGTATCATCCTGAAAACCCGGAGATGGGGAGATGGAGTTCACGTGCGCCTAACAGGCAGCAGTGAGGCCTCTCGAACATCTAACATCGGATTTATTTTACGCGCTTCGAGCCTTTGGGGATGAAGCGTGATTTTTAAATAAACTTTATTATTATTATTATTATTATTATGTTTCAGAAATGGCGGAATTTATTTTCGCTCTATGATCCGACCGCCGGGCGGTGCCACGAATACAGTACAGGTGTAACAAACATTATTTACCAAGCCGAACGTCAGAGACAGACCGGAAATTGTAACCACGAAACTGAAACTGAACCACAAAGAGGTCATCAGTAGATTGCTTCGCTGCACAGACTGTCCAGACAGAGAGATAACGAGACGCACAGAGCAGGGATGCCGGATTCTCGGAAGAAACAATGTGAAACGATTACAGATAAGATAGACAATGTCTTAAGTTGTGTCTACCGAGCTATCGGGACCCGGCATGTTGACCACAGAGTGACAAAAATTGGTAACGAAACAGATTAAAACTAAGACCCATGTTAGGAGCAAGGAGGAAGGCTGTATTCTAAAGGAGGAATCCCGTATTCTAAAGGAGGAAGGCCGTATTCTAAAGGAGGAATCCCGTATTCTAAAGGAGGAAGGCCGTATTCCAAAGGAGGAAGGTCGTATTCCAAAGGAGGAAGGCCGTATTCTAAAGGAGGAATCCCGTATTCTAAAGGAGGAAGGTCGTATTCCAAAGGAGGAAGGTCGTATTCTAAAGGAGGAATCTCGTATTCTAAAGGAGGAAGACCGTATTCTAAAGGATGAAGACCGTATTCTATAGGAGGAAGGTCGTATTCTAAAGGAGGAAGGAGGTATTCTAAAGGATCTCCTGTATTGTAAGTTGACGGGTGAGGAAGGACTTATTGGACGGACGCCACTGCGCTCAAGGCCGTTTGCAAGAGAAGCATGAGGGAATCCGACACAGACATCAACGAACGGGAGATCATCGCTGAGCACTGTTCCAGCTGGCGAACAGCAGTGTATGAAGGAGTCGAAAGGGCAGAAGATGCGCGAAACGAAGCCTTTGCAGCATAGAGAGCATTGCGGGGGGGGGGGGGGGGGGAGGAGGCAAAATTGAACCAGCCGTCCGGGTCTCATGCGAGATGTTCAGCCGAGACTTCCATTGCAAGATCGGCCTTGTCAGCCATGCATTCGATGAAGTTTCAATGACTACTACACGGTCTTGTGAAGACATAAGGACGCCATATGTATGATGCCATATGTTTTGATGACAACTATATATAGAACGATTGCAAATTCACTAGACATCCACTGGTATGGAAACACCCCCCCCCCCCACACCCCACCCCCAAAAAGGATCAAGAGAATGGGAAAACCCCAACAAACAACTGGACGTAGAGAGGTGGAAAAGGATAATTTACTTAAGATGTACTAGGATAGAGTTGGAAAGACTTCGAGAAGATTACAGGAAACCAGAAGGCGTGGAAATCTATTCTTATTATCCTATATGTGATCCACTGGGAGTTTTAAAAGGCAAAGGTTATAGAGCAAAAATTGTTAAATAATTATACGGGTGTTTTTATTTGCTCTGAGTCGGAGTAGTAAAAATGTGTGCAGATGTGGAAGCGCAGAGTAAAAAAAAAAAGGAAATGATTATAGACTTAAGGCTTGTATGCTATCTACTTGTCTTATACGTCTATTTGTTTTGTTTGCTGAAGAAGGCCCTAAGCCGAAACGCCCAAAATCTTATTGTCATGTCTATTTATTCAAGCTTAACATACCTTGTTATACATATAATAACTTAAATAACAGTTGATTTCTAAACGTATTATTTATTGTTTGGTCAATTGTTGGTCCTCGGAATTACTTTTGTACATCCTTCGGTAGCCCGGATTGTGTTTATCAGATCTTGTAACCGTATGACAAAAAATACACAATCACAATCTCAATCTTTCAGACCAATACTCACTCTCTTCCCACGATCAGCCTCAGCGCCTCTAAATTCCCTTTGTCAGCGGCCCACAGTGTTGCCGTCATGCCATCTTCATCCGGCGTGTTCAGATCCTTGCGAGTAGCCTCACGTAGTAGATCCATGTAGCCATCCTTGGCCGCATCGATGAAGCGTTCCGCCATTTTCTTTGGTCGTCTCGAGCCAGCTCTGCGAGAAGCTGGTCCCGGGCGCTACTACTTCGGTCTAGTCGACTGGCGATTGGCCGACCGAGAGAGCGGTGTCCGCGCGCTGGGCTTTCTGCAACGATAACAAACAGGCTTGTCAAAACACATTTGGAGTAATTTAACGGGGCAAATTTTTAAAACAAAACAACAACAAAAAAACACAAAAAAAACCTAGGAGATAAAGACACAAGAGATAAAGACAAATACTGCCAGTGGTTAGGTAGGACGGCTATCGGACACAGAAAAAGCAGGGCCCGGGAGACCAAGATGTGTTCAAAGGGACACAAAGAAAGGACCAAGTAACGCACATGTTCAAGGTATTTCTCGAACATGGGTTACGTGATGGGTTTTTTTTAAATGGTAGACAAGCGGTCGCCCAGTGTTCGCCATATCGAAAGATGGCGGTGGTTTTCGGAAGCGGCTGATGTCATATAGGTATAAGTGACATTGACGGGGCCATGTTGGTCATTTGTCTTGTGTGACGTAGCTTTGTATTAATTGTTTCGCAGACCCTCAGTGACGAATTAGTCAATGAAACTTTATGAATATCTTTAGATAAGGATCCCCGTGTTGTACAATAGCTGGGAATCTTACATTGGGGTCCATTAAATGAACAGGGGTACAAAACCGCTCGTCAAACACGGGTCGTGATAACAATATGACTGAATCACTTCAAATGAAGTTCGTGAATTTGTGAGCTAAAATTAGCCAGTGTCACGTGACGACTTGGCTGTCAACACTATAATGAAATGTTGTGTACGAAACCTCGCACGAGATATTATACCCCAAAAAAATTAATTAAAAAGATTTGACAACCCTACAAGGGTTGCTAACTCAAAAATCTCATATATATTTTTGCGTCTCGTGTGTCCTGCTTCCGTTTCGAAACCGCACCCCCTCCCCAACTCCACATGCTTTGTATAAATATCAACCACTCAACCAAAAAAAGAATTGTTTTTTAATTTAAAAATTAATTTAAAAAGCAATGCGTGACGTGTGAAGTCAGGTCATTTTTTTTTTCCTTGGGTGGGTGGGTAGGTTGGGGGGGGGGCCGATTATCTCTTATATATATTTTGCTTGTTGTGTGACTGCTTCCGTTCAAATACCGGCAGGTAGGTTGTAGGACTGTCTGTAGGACTATTGTTTAAAGGCCGGTGGGTAGGGTGTAGGACTGTCTGTAGGACTAGTGTTTAAATACCGGCAGGTATGGTGTAGGACTGTCTGTAGGACTAGTGTTTAAAGGCAGGCATGTAGGGTGTAGGACTGTCTGTAGGACTATTGTTTAAATACCGGCAGGTAGGTTGTAGGACTGTCTGTAGGACATTGTTTAAATACCGGTAGGTAGGGTGTAGGACTGTCTGTGGGACATTGTTTAAATACCGGTAGGTAGGGTGTAGGACTGTATGTAGGACATTGTTTAAAGGCCAGCATATATTATAGAAAAATAAACGTTAACTCTTTTAATGTAACACTTGGACCCACCGAATATTTTCTCAAAATCGCGAATCGTTACAATTTCTGCCGAGTTTTAACAGAGGCGATATTTTACCAGCTTTGGACTTTAACCCCTTCTATACGGCTATAGCCCGTTTAACCCTTTCTCCGCGACTCTCGCCGGGTACGGCTACTCGGTAGTGGAGTCATTGGTGAGGTCATTTTGTCGTCAGGTTGATCGTGATAGATCAAGGAGTTCGTTCTTCGGTCCCTTTATATCACCACTCCGCCTGACTTCTTGATTGCAATGTATCACTTGAAACAAGGAAGTGTGCTGAGACTATTAGTAGCACGTGATCTGTATACATTACGTAAGAGATTGACTTTCCTTCTATGTGTCTTATATAGACTTGTTACAAGACGTAAGATCTTGTCTGTTTTGGTCTGTGTCCTTTAAAGTTCATAAATATCCTTTCATGTATGTTCTATGTATATTATTATTGTTCGTCCTTGGCATCACGTGACGACGGCCAGGGCTTCGACTTGAGTAGCAGCCTTGATTTGAGCTGTCACCTTTTTTTGTAAAAGTGAGGGAGTACCGCTCAATTCGTCCTTGCATATTTGCTCCAACGGCAAGACTTGGTCAAGGCGACTGGAAATAGACCAGGATGCAGTGGATGACCAGCCGTGTTTCTTGCGTCTCACTTTGATCTTGATGCGTTCCACTGCGTCAATGCCATACCGCCCACGGGACTCGGTCTCTAGGTTTTGATTTCAGAGTTTGCCATCCAATGGTAAACAAATCCCATCTGCCAGGGACCATCACACGTGCTCTAGAAACTCAATGTTCACATCGATGGCTGACACTTAAAATAGTTCGTATCACTTGTAAACGTCTGGATAAAAAACCTGGAGTTTCAACAGACCGACTCAATACAGCAACGGAAAAAGAAATTTTTTAATAAAATGTATGGACTTCAAGAGAAATGGCACATCATAATTTTGTGAACATTTTATACCATGGTAGAATTGATTTGATTTTTTTTTAAATCCTTTATTATCTCTTCACTTTTGTTTGTGTTTCTTTCATTCTTTCTGTCTTGTGTGCGTGGCAAAATATTCGGACGGCTAATTGACCCACTTCCCGTCAACCTATCGAGCTGAAACTTGGCAGATATACTCGTTGCGGACGACAACACATTTAAACACAGTTTTTCCTTGTTTTTCAATGGGAATATGAAGGAAATATGACCACACTGATTTCACGAAATAAAATTCCCGATAATTGCGCTAAAGGAGAATCTTTTTTTTTTTTTTTTTTTAAAAAAGATATCGCAAGTGCGTCTGGTGCGTAATATTTTCTTTTGTTTTTCTGAAATGGTGAAATAATTATGCGGGTCAAAAGCGGGTGGGTCATTAGAATATTAATATAACATAAAATAATAAAATACTAAAAAATGTATATAAAGGATTTTTATGAAAAAAAACTATTTTAGGTTTTGTTTAATTAGAAAGTTTAACCTCTAACACAGCAATATCTTTTTTTTAATGACAGATCAGATCATAAGCTGCTAAACATTTTCCAGTGTACCTTTCCTCCAACGAAAACCAATATCCAAGTATCACCACCCCCCCCCCCCCCCCAGTGGAGTAACCAGGGTAAGTGCCACCCGGGGTTGGTCAACATTTTTGCTGCCCCTCCTTCCAAGAAAAAAACTCTCCAGGTGTTCGAAAATACCGCACCTCAACATCAGGAACAAAAGTACCACCCAGCGTGCACCGCCGCCTCCGCAAACCCTTTTCCGACACCGCTACACCACCCACCCCATCTCAACCTAGAGCCAAAATAGCGCCCCTTTTTAACTATGTACTGACAACTCAATTTTTTTCTTTTATAAGTGTTTGCAACACATTTATTTTAGGCCCACCTTCTCATTTATTGATGGACGCCCCTGTCCTACACAGATGAGTAACTTATAAATAACATATTAGGTCAGTCACACAAATCAATGGAAGGTCAGACACTGTCCTGGATAGCGGGTTAATTAATCGGGGGTTCTGAAACTGTAGACGTTAGTCGCATGTCACACTAGTATGGCGTGCTTGTCCACACTAGTATGGCGTGCTTGTCCACACTAGTATGGCGTGCTTGTCCACACTAGTATGGCGTGCTTGTCCACACTAGTATGGCGTGCTTGTTCACACTAGTATGGCGTGCTTGTCTTAGTAACACAACAAGAGTTTCCTGATAGATGTTGAACCATTGATTTTTAGACGCAGGGGCGTCTATTGCCCTCCCTTTCCTCTTGTGTAGACGCCTCTGGTTAGACGAAACTTGTTTTTTTTTTAACAAGCAGCTGTTAACATGCCAGGAGCCAATCAATTGACATCTTTTGACCAAATGTACTCTGAACGATTCGGATGTGTGCAGCCAGGGGCGTAGCAGAAGAGGGGCGGTCCTCCCCGGGCGGGAACTTTTTCTCTTTAAATGGAGGGGCGGCGTTTTCGGCCAACTGCATATTTTTTATTTCGTGAATGTGGGCGTTCAAAAATCTCAGTCCGCCCCGGGCGGCACTAACCCTTGCTACGCCACTGTGTGTAGCAAATTCAATTTAAGAGCCCTCGATTTCAGAATTAGTCAGAGTTGTCGAATAGAGGGAGTTTTAAGTGTGGTACATCGCATTACACGTAACAGAGATCTGTTTGTGAAATGCACTATAACAATTATATAGTAATGAAGCACTCTGGTAAAGTTAGCGTAATTGCAGTTTATTCGCTGAATATACATTTGGGCCTCGGAACACGACCGCACAATAACTCGAAAAGCTCGGAATCCGAACACTGCTTTTGGAATACGAATGCTTACATGGGTAAATTTACACTACTAACAGCATAAGAATAAACAGAAAGGAGAGCATCCTACACACATATACGTCATGGCGCGGATTGCAGAAATTGACCCTTACATATTACCCAAAAAATCATAAATTACACTTACATGTTACCAAAAAGAATCATAACGTACACTTACATGTTACCAAAAAATAACTTACAATTATATGTTACCAAAAAGAATCATAACTTACACTTACATGTTACCAAAAAATCATAACTTACACTTACATGTTACCCCCCAAAAATCATAACTTACACTTACATGTTACCAAAAAAATCATAACTTACACTTACATGTAGCCCCAAAAAATCATAACATACAATTACATGCTACCCCAAAAAATCCTAACTTACACTTACATGTTACAAGACGAAATGAAGACTTTTACACCGGTACATGGCGAAACGTTGGGACGTTCACCCCGTGTGGTGAAACGAACAGCAGGTCTCATTGGCTAACAGGACATCACAATAACACACACCTCAAAGTGAGACCAATCGAGTCATTAAGTCACAGTCACCGGTGTGTATGTGTATCTGTGGTTGTGTTTTGTGTTAGTTGGGGGGGGGGGGGACAGTGCAAGGTCTCATTATTTCGCTGTTGTGAATTGTGGTTGATGTTGAACTACGATCGGTTTCTTTTGTTTAAGGAAGTGGTATGGCGTTAACCGGCCGCTGTTGTTAATGAAGCGTTATCTAAGGCAGTGGTTCTCAACCTTCCTAATGCCGCGACCGCTTTGTACAGTTCTTCAGGTTGTGGCGACCCCCCAACCACAAAATTATTTTCGTTTCTTCTTCATAACTGTAGAGTATTTGTGTGTTCCGATGGTCTTAGGCGACCCCTGGGAAAGGGTCGTTCGACCCCCACAGGGGTCGCGACCCACATGTTGAGAACTGCTGAATGTGTTCAAGTAAAAATATTTAAAAAAAAAAAGAATACAACTTGGGTTAGTGAGATTTAGTTGGGTAGTGGGTAGTTGGCGTAGTGATGGCTTAACAGTAATGTACATGTTAAAAGGCACAAATCTGCCCAGTACAGAATTCTAGATATAGTAAAGTCGTTGCGCCGGGATGGGCCCCAGCTTAATTAATTTAAAGGTTTTGGTGTGGAGACCATTATAAACAATGTCCGGTCACCAAGTAGTATGATCTTGTGGTCTGCTGAAGGATAGGATGACTGCTTGTTGTTGGATTGAATGGCTGATGATTGTAGATTCGGGGGACTGCTGGTTATAGAACTGGATGACTGCTGGTTGTAGGTTTGGATGGCTGCAGGTTGTAGGTTTGGATGGCTGCTGGTTGTGAGGATTGGATGACTGCTGGTTGTGAGGGTTGGGTGGCTGCTGGTTGTAGGTTTGGATGGCTGCAGGTTGTGAGGATTGGATGGCTGCTGGTTGTGAGGATTGGGTGGCTGCTGGTTGTAGGTTTGGATGGCTGCAGGTTGTGAGGATTGGATCGGTTGTGAGGATTGGGTGGCTGCTGGTTGTGAGGGTTGGGTGGCTGCTGGTTGTGAGGATTGGATGGCTGCTGGTTGTGAGGATTGGGTGGCTGCTGGTTGTGAGGATTGGATGGCTGCTGGTTGTGAGGATTGGATGGCTGCTGGTTGTGAGGATTGGGTGGCTGCTGGTTGTGAGGATTGGGTGGCTGCTGGTTGTGAGGATTGGGTGGCTGTTGATTGTAGTGATAGGGCCATGTGAAGCAAAAGCTGCGCCCGGGGAAAAGACAAAATTTAGACACAGTGGCGTCGTAAATTGGGGGGGGGGGTGGCATTCCGCCCCTGGCGACACTTTTTTCTGTCTATAGGGGCGGGCGACATATTCGATGCTGATTGTGGTTCGGATTGTAACGCTCATTGTGGTACTAATTGTTCTGCTCACTGTGGTATAACAGATGATACCTGCCTATGTCCGGTACGCAAATTCTGTTACATACAATACACAGCACCGATCTAAAGGTCATCCAGGAATCATACCCTAAGAGTGCGTGACGAACAGCATTTATGTATAGGATCTGGGTCACAGAAAGAATTCAAATTGTCATCGTCTAGTCAACCCTAAGCCGATTCTTACATGGGCATATTCTCATTTACAAAATAGCATTGTCTTTGTAAGCAGTTTAAAAAAAATTAATAACCGACTTTCATGATTTTCCATGTTATTCATGTAACTGATTGGGCGTTATATTGATCACTGATTCTATCACGACAAATGTTTCCTTGATGATTGGATGGGACGACAATGAAGAAAATAATTATCAGATGACAAGTAAGTTGTAATCTCGCACTTTAACGTTGATGTTATCAGCAGTCAAACAAAAATAACCAGCTGGTAACTATAAGTATTGTCCGACGTGTTGCAAGCCGGGTAATTTATAGAACTATGAAACAGGAGTAGGCTACTCTTGAATTATCGCTTTTTTTTTATTTTAAAATGCTTTATATTATCTTCGCTTTTGTTCGTGGCTGGCAGGCAAAATCTTCGGACGGCTAATCGACCCATTTCCCGTCAACCGTACTAGCTGAAATCGGCACATAGACTCGATGTCGATGACAACACATTCTTTCAAATGTTCAGCCCCGCCCCCAAAAATCTGTTTTTTTTCAATGTGAAGTTGAAAGAAATATGATGCCACTGATTTCACGAAATAAGATGACCAATAACTTATAACTGCGCCGAATGAGATGATTTTATTGAAATATCGCAAGTGCGTTTGGTTCGTTATATTTTCTTGTGTTTTTCTGAAATGTTTGGGGAAATAAAACTGCTGTGTAAAAGTGGGTGGGTCATTAGAATATTAATGTAGTTCAGGGGCGTGGAAAAATGTGAGTTTGTGAGCCTTGTGGGGGGGGGGGGGGCACTAATTGAGATTCTTATAAAGTGCGTTACTTGTATGCATGTTTTGATAAAGTTTCAGCCCCCCCTCTCCCCCCCCCCCCCCCCACCAAACAAATAAGTTTTCTCTTTTTTTAATTGAAACATTTTACGAAATTGTAAATGTCGTGTCTACAATTGTTCATACTTTAAAAACATAGATCACGTTGTTCTTGTACAGGAGTTTTTTCCTCTCAAAATGTGATTGTTGTTATCGACCTTTCCCATTGATGTCGGTGATCAATGAGTCTACGAATTCGACTTTAGTTCTAACACGATCACGAACGGTAACTCCCACAAATCCGATAACTTTGTGTTGAACAAGAGTCACCTCTCTATCGATCAACCGTTTTCAATATTGTCTCCCGGATGGCGTTAAATCGACCCGCAGATGTGCGGTAAAAATCAGGGCCGTACTTAGACTTGCTGAGACCCTTTCCACAGGAGATGACAAGCCCGCCGACCCCCCCCCCCCCGGCTGAAATAGCGCACAAATTAATAGCCTACTATATGCCGACCATGACGTCACTTGAAAGCTGTTCATCCAATCGTCCATGTTTATTTCTGATGCATTAACCAAAGGTTAGTTTCGTATTAATTGTATTATACATTTTTACATTGTGTGCAGTTTTATTAACATGTGTGTGTATGTGGGGGGGGGGGGGGGGGTATCCTTTGCTCTTCTTTTTACAAGTTGTGAGCATCAAGAGCTGCAATAACAACAACCAAATGGCTGTGACAGTTAAAATATAACTGTAGTTTTTCAATGTTTCTAAAAATAATAGTCCCAGCCATCGAACCAAGCATAGAGCATGAAAATATCCACACACACACAAAACGTCAATAACACTAATCAATACACCCTTGGGCCTAACTAATGTTAAAAATCATTCCTGAAAACCCAATCTGGCTCACTTTTGTATGGGATGTTATCGCGATTACGTATTAGGGCTGCCACTCACTTTTTTAAAATTTCCCAAGATTTCCCAAGATCATAAAAATATATTTGAGGGTTTTTTTTAATTAAAAGGGTTTTTCTATGTAATTAATGCAATAATAGCTTGAATTAATGCCCCTGAAACACAATGACATGGTACAGTAATTGACTGAAATTTATTTTAAAAAATAAATTTATCACATAAAATAAATAATTTGTTTTTTAAAAAAAAATATTTATATTAATTTGTAATCCAAAATATCAATGCAATACCCACTGGAGTATGGCTATTAAAAAAGACCTCATAATTCTCTTGTAAAAATATCATTTACAATACATATGTGAATGTGGAATAGAAGTCACTTGGAAACAAAGCCCACAAGGCTAATCAACACAGAATTCCTTTTACAAAGGCAAAAGGTTCTTCATCAAAAAATGTATTTTCTTAATGTAAGACTAGTAATTAGTAATGGAGTTTGCAAAGCAATTAAGCAGAATTTAATAATTATTGTAGTTAAAATGGATATTATGAAAACAATAAATAAGATGTATATTTTCTTGTAAATTTACATTATAATTAAAAAAAATACTGTTTAGATTAACGTTTCATTTATAATCCTACAATGTATAATTTTAATATTGTAATTACCTGTATGAACTGTATGTCAATCCAAAAATTAGGCTTGATTTTGTACAGATGCATCAATGATGCCATCATTGTAGTCTTGTAGTTGTACTACATTAGACTACAACCAGTAGAAGTAATTGAAATGAATCCAAATTTTACTATAGACTATGGATTAATGTGTAGAGATAGCACCGTGACAACTAGGTTTAGGCTTAGTGATAGATTTAGGGTTCGGTTTAGGGGTGGTGACAAAGGTTTTTTAATCAAAATTGCTTGTTTTTTTTAAATTTAAGAAAAAAAAAAAGATGGCGGCTATGGTAAAAAAACAACCAAAAAACGCGGTGCCATCTCTTTACATTTACCAGATTTAATAGTCTAACTATATTGATTTCCTTTGAGATTTCAAGATTTATTATCAGTTTATTTATTGTTGAGACTGCTCTATGCATATGGTGTACAAGGTCAATTTGATGAACATTTAACACCTCGGATGTAATTTGTAAATCTTCAATGTAAAAAAAAGGAGAAAATTGAATTTCTTTAATTATTAACTTTTTAATTCTTCACAATATTAACTTTAATTTTAGAAGATTTCTTATTTATTTTATGAGTGGTTTTAAAAATTAAAACCAGAAAAAATTAAACAATTATTTTGTTCCTTGCTACTTAAAAAATTATTTTGCTTTATTTTCACTGAAATTTTTATCACATATGTTTTTTGCGTTTTTCAAAATATGTAAAAAAAAAAAAAATCTTCTTCCTGTTAATATTTCCCATGGTTTTGCCTGATTTTCAAAATTATTCCCCAGATCCCAATGGGATTTATAAATTCCCAAGACTTTTGGAAATTTCCCAAGGTGTGGTAGCCCTGTTACGGATGCATATACTTGGCCATTGCAATCGATAAGAAAATGATAAGGGAGGAAGAGGGAGGTTGCAGGATTGGCTTTTGATAAGTTTGAGAGACCATTTGGTGTTGTTTGTTAATTTCTTAGTATTACTCCACCCCAATGCAGGGGCGTCATTTCAGTTTTTTTTTTCAGGTTAGGGAGGGGGACCAAAACTTGGTCGGCTTGTTAAGTTTTAAATAAACCTGCAAATTCAGGGGTGAGGCCATCCTGATTAGGGTCTTTTTGTGGAAAAAAAAAGGGGGGGGGGTGCAAAGCAAACGAGTCTAATTATTTAACCACTCTGCCCGTGAAAAGACCATGACCATGTCATGACAAAGGTGATTTTTTTTTTGGGGGGGGGGGGTTTTAAATAGCAAACAGAGGGGCTCATGGCTATGATTATCTTACAACTCTGCCTGGGATCATCTCTTTTCTTTAGGTTGTACCTCTGCGGGTAGTATATCGGTTACAACAGTGGACAGCACAAAGGCAAGCTTGCACTCACACCCCAGTGACATCAAAGGAAATGAGCAAAGGGAAAATATGTGTATGCTTGGTGTAGCACAGTGGCAACCGGTGTATACGTTGAGTAGTTCTGAACGTAAATCAAAGGCGTAATCTAATCCACTTAAGAAATACAGCGGACCACCGACATCATGGTGAAATACGTCGGACCACCGACATCATGGTGAAATATGTCGGACCACCGACATCAGGTCAGACATTGGTACATCGCTGGCCGTGATTAATGTCAGACATTGGTAAATCACTGACTCAGATTAATGCCAGACATTGGTAAATCACTGACTCAGATTAATGCCAGACATTGGTAAATCACTGGCTCAGATTAATGCCAGACATTGGTAAATCACTGACTCAGATTAATGCCAGACATTGGTAAATCACTGACTCAGATTAATGCCAGACATTGGTACATCACTGGCTGTGAATGTCAGACATTGTCTGGAGCACTGAATGTGTACTATTCTACATAACATTAAGCTGATACTTGTATAAATATGTAATATTTAAGACTTTGAGTTACATAAAATATAACGATAACTTAAAGTATGTAAAATTCATGAATACCCGCCCGTTATCCCCAAAATTACCTGGGAGGTGATCTCAAACACTTGTAGCCATTCACGATCAAATATCACGTATGCCTACTTATCATCCCAGGTATCTCAAGGCTTATCACAGTATTCCAAGTGTGGCGTCCACGATTGTATGACATATTATTGTATTGTTTTAATGGGATAGTACCCGTTAATCCGATGGAGTTCTCCACTCCTACATAACCAATGGACTCCACTCGACTTTTTAAATATAGATACATCATATCGCTGCATCATGTATAACTTAAAATAACTTGAGAATCTTTTTTTTTAAAATTATTTTTCTATTAAAAAAATGAAACCCACTTTATCGTTGAATCAATCAATAGGCCCCTTATTCAAAAAATAAATTCCTAACACATTGACGAAGTGCACGAGTAAATATAGCACACGGAAAACAACGCTTCTCTGATGATATCCAAATAGTGAGTACTTAAATCCTGAGTGGACCGAGTGTGTTCGGTCCCCGTCCCTAACAGGTCTCAACATAACGGCGCTGTTCACTAACTGAAAAAGACTAACTCTCTCTCTCGTGACGTGACAACCGACAGTTCGCGTGGTGGCTTGGATTACCTGGAGAACTCCATTTTTATTGAGTGGGCCCTTCGATCGTAGATACCGAACCTTTCATTTCTAGTTCAGTACATCATCAGTGGTCCTCACAAAGAGTACAGGGAGGGTAATATTTAAAAAAAATTATTAAATTGACCCTTTTATCAAGCTAATGCTAACCACACAAACAAAATTAATAATTTTAGCAGTCATAAAAAAAGTAAATTTTATAATTGGTTTAGGACATTTTGATTCAATAACAATTTTATGGTCTCAAATAAAGATTTAAGATGATGACGCTGTTGATGGTTTAACCTATGTGCTCCAAGATATGTTAAGAATACGAAATATAATGGATGTACACAGGCAGGGACACCCGAACGGCCTACATATGTTACGGATATGAAATAATGGATGAACACAGGCAGGGACACCCGAACGGCGTACGGGACCCCCTTTTTAGACGAATTTTGCAAGTAACGTTTGGACATTTTATTTTTGATCCAAGTGCATTTGAATTGCTCTCGCCCTTAAAACGGTGCATGCGGGCTGCTTCATGGGTGGGGGGGGGGGGTGTCTTGGCGAGCCGCGGATCGCACTAGCTGCCTACTAACACTAACCCTAGCTACGCCCCTACGTGCGAACGAATAATTTCTTTATTAAACAAAAAAAAATCATTGGTAAAAAGGAAAAAGAAAAACAATGACTAATTTCTTCTCCACCACCTACCCTGCTAAGAAAAAGGTCACAATAACAGAACACACAAAAATCACTACGCCTGTTGCTATTCTAAATGTGATATTGAGAAGCAAAACCAAACCACACAGTTTAATGACATATGATCATATATGCAGACCTGTTTACCCTCAAAATCTTAAAATCGTACAATTTCATCACAAAATCGTTCAATACGTTATCTTAATAGTAAAAAAACGCTCAGTATATATAACGTATACACATCAAAGTCGTACATTGTACGCCAAAATCGTAAGAGTAAACAGGTCTGTATACGTAAATATTTGATTTTGTTTAAACTGAAGGACCGTGGCAAGCAAAAGCTGCGCCAGGAAAACGTCTGAAATTTAGGCGCCCTCTTCCTCAAATGCAACTTTTAATAAACACTTATTTTGCATGAAAAACATAACGATTTTGGCAACCATTGAATATGGCACATACGTGCAGTGACACCACCACCCCCACCCCACCCTTGAATATGGCACATGTGTGCAGTGACCACCTCCCACCACTTTTCACAAGGCCCTGTATAAGAATAAGTGGTTGTATTTAAGGTCTTGACAGTGTATACCCGTTAACTCCAGTAATAAGTCAACGGATATGTGTATTATAGTGTATATTATAAGGACAGCAAAGCTAGTTATTACCGGTATTTAAAAGAGACGTCTTCCCAAGGGTCATGTAAATGAATATAACGAATGTATACTATAATTGTATCTGGCACAGAGAAACACCAGCTAGAAATGTGCCCTGCCTAACCGGCACGCCTTCTAATACCGTACATAACCTGCTGACTGTTGGGAACAAGGGTGGCCATAATAAACTGCTAATACTTTATATTAAAAAGAACAACAAGCGCTGCATAGATCAATTAATTACAGATGTAATGTTATAGTTATAGAGAGAATAGATACACATTACATCATGGGTTGTGCTGTGCCAGAAAAAAAAGTGTCAGCAGACTGATTAGAGATTATTTCTTTCTACCGTTATTTAGTAAATAATTGAGCGGCTCAAGTCAAATCTGATCTTTACCTGTTCCAGCAGAGCTGCAAACATTTGACCTGTCCTAACATAGCAACAGGTGACTCACCAACAACATGGCGAAACATTTGACCTGTCCTAACACAGCCACAGGTGACTCACCAACAAAATGGCGAAACATTTGACCTGTCCTAACACAGCAACAGGTGACTCACCAACAACATGGCGAAACATTTGACCTGTCCTAACACAGCAACAGGTGACTCACCAACAACATGGCGAAACATTTGACCTGTCCTAACACAGCAACAGGTGACTCACCAACAACATGGCGAAACATTTGACCTGTCCTAACACAGCCACGGGTGACTCACCAACAACATGAGGAAACATTTGACCTGTCCTAACACAGCCACGGGTGACTCACCAACAACATGAGGAAACATTTGACCTGTCCTAACACAGCCACGGGTGACTCACCAACATGAGGAAACATTTGACCTGTCCTAACACAGCCACGGGTGACTCACCAACAACATGAGGAAACATTTGACCTGTCCTAACACAGCCACGGGTGACTCACCAACAACATGAGGAAACATTTGACCTGTCCTAACACAGCCACGGGTGACTCACCAACAACATGAGGAAACATTTGACCTGTCCTAACACAGCCACGGGTGACTCACCAACAACATGAGGAAACATTTGACCTGTCCTAACACAGCCACGGGTGACTCACCAACATCATGGCGAAACAGTTGACCTGTCCTAACACAGCCACGGGTGACTCACCAACAACATGAGGAAACATTTGACCTGTCCTAACACAGCCACGGGTGACTCACCAACAACATGAGGAAACATTTGACCTGTCCTAACACAGCCACGGGTGACTCACCAACAACATGAGGAAACATTTGACCTGTCCTAACACAGCCACGGGTGACTCACCAACAACATGGCGAAACATTTGACCTGTCCTAACACAGCCACGGGTGACTCACCAACAACATGAGGAAACATTTGACCTGTCCTAACACAGCCACGGGTGACTCACCAACAACATGAGGAAACATTTGACCTGTCCTAACACAGCCACGGGTGACTCACCAACATCATGGCGAAACATTTGACCTGTCCTAACACAGCCACGGGTGACTCACCAACAACATGAGGAAACATTTGACCTGTCCTAACACAGCCACGGGTGACTCACCAACATCATGGCGAAACATTTGACCTGTCCTAACACAGCCACGGGTGACTCACCAACAACATGAGGAAACATTTGACCTGTCCTAACACAGCCACGGGTGACTCACCAACAACATGAGGAAACATTTGACCTGTCCTAACACAGCCACGGGTGACTCACCAACAACATGAGGAAACATTTGACCTGTCCTAACACAGCCACGGGTGACTCACCAACAACATGAGGAAACATTTGACCTGTCCTAACACAGCCACGGGTGACTCACCAACATCATGGCGAAACATTTGACCTGTCCTAACACAGCCACGGGTGACTCACCAACAACATGAGGAAACATTTGACCTGTCCTAACACAGCCACGGGTGACTCACCAACAACATGAGGAAACATTTGACCTGTCCTAACACAGCCACGGGTGACTCACCAACAACATGAGGAAACATTTGACCTGTCCTAACACAGCCACGGGTGACTCACCAACAACATGGCGAAACATTTGACCTGTCCTAACACAGCCACGGGTGACTCACCAACAACATGAGGAAACATTTGACCTGTCCTAACACAGCCACGGGTGACTCACCAACAACATGAGGAAACATTTGACCTGTCCTAACACAGCCACGGGTGACTCACCAACATCATGGCGAAACATTTGACCTGTCCTAACACAGCCACGGGTGACTCACCAACAACATGAGGAAACATTTGACCTGTCCTAACACAGCCACGGGTGACTCACCAACATCATGGCGAAACATTTGACCTGTCCTAACACAGCCACGGGTGACTCACCAACAACATGAGGAAACATTTGACCTGTCCTAACACAGCCACGGGTGACTCACCAACAACATGAGGAAACATTTGACCTGTCCTAACACAGCCACGGGTGACTCACCAACATCATGGCGAAACATTTGACCTGTCCTAACACAGCCACGGGTGACTCACCAACAACATGAGGAAACATTTGACGTGTCCTAACACAGCCACGGGTGACTCACCAACAACATGAGGAAACATTTGACCTGTCCTAACACAGCCACGGGTGACTCACCAACAACATGAGGAAACATTTGACCTGTCCTAACACAGCCACGGGTGACTCACCAACAACATGGCGAAACATTTGACCTGTCCTAACACAGCCACGGGTGACTCACCAACATCATGGCGAAACATTTGACCTGTCCTAACACAGCCACGGGTGACTCACCAACAACATGAGGAAACATTTGACGTGTCCTAACACAGCCACGGGTGACTCACCAACAACATGAGGAAACATTTGACCTGTCCTAACACAGCCACGGGTGACTCACCAACAACATGAGGAAACATTTGACCTGTCCTAACACAGCCACGGGTGACTCACCAACATCATGGCGAAACATTTGACCTGTCCTAACACAGCCACGGGTGACTCACCAACAACATGAGGAAACATTTGACGTGTCCTAACACAGCCACGGGTGACTCACCAACAACATGAGGAAACATTTGACCTGTCCTAACACAGCCACGGGTGACTCACCAACAACATGAGGAAACATTTGACCTGTCCTAACACAGCCACGGGTGACTCACCAACAACATGAGGAAACATTTGACGTGTCCTAACACAGCCACGGGTGACTCACCAACAACATGAGGAAACATTTGACCTGTCCTAACACAGCCACGGGTGACTCACCAACATCATGGCGAAACATTTGACCTGTCCTAACACAGCCACGGGTGACTCACCAACAACATGAGGAAACATTTGACCTGTCCTAACACAGCCACGGGTGACTCACCAACAACATGAGGAAACATTTGACCTGTCCTAACACAGCCACGGGTGACTCACCAACAACATGAGGAAACATTTGACCTGTCCTAACACAGCCACGGGTGACTCACCAACAACATGGCGAAACATTTGACCTGTCCTAACACAGCCACGGGTGACTCACCAACAACATGAGGAAACATTTGACCTGTCCTAACACAGCCACGGGTGACTCACCAACAACATGAGGAAACATTTGACCTGTCCTAACACAGCCACGGGTGACTCACCAACAACATGAGGAAACATTTGACCTGTCCTAACACAGCCACGGGTGACTCACCAACATCATGGCGAAACATTTGACCTGTCCTAACACAGCCACGGGTGACTCACCAACAACATGAGGAAACATTTGACCTGTCCTAACACAGCCACGGGTGACTCACCAACAACATGAGGAAACATTTGACCTGTCCTAACACAGCCACGGGTGACTCACCAACAACATGAGGAAACATTTGACCTGTCCTAACACAGCCACGGGTGACTCACCAACAACATGGCGAAACATTTGACCTGTCCTAACACAGCCACGGGTGACTCACCAACAACATGAGGAAACATTTGACCTGTCCTAACACAGCCACGGGTGACTCACCAACAACATGAGGAAACATTTGACCTGTCCTAACACAGCCACGGGTGACTCACCAACATCATGGCGAAACATTTGACCTGTCCTAACACAGCCACGGGTGACTCACCAACAACATGAGGAAACATTTGACCTGTCCTAACACAGCCACGGGTGACTCACCAACATCATGGCGAAACATTTGACCTGTCCTAACACAGCCACGGGTGACTCACCAACAACATGAGGAAACATTTGACCTGTCCTAACACAGCCACGGGTGACTCACCAACAACATGAGGAAACATTTGACCTGTCCTAACACAGCCACGGGTGACTCACCAACATCATGGCGAAACATTTGACCTGTCCTAACACAGCCACGGGTGACTCACCAACAACATGAGGAAACATTTGACGTGTCCTAACACAGCCACGGGTGACTCACCAACAACATGAGGAAACATTTGACCTGTCCTAACACAGCCACGGGTGACTCACCAACAACATGAGGAAACATTTGACCTGTCCTAACACAGCCACGGGTGACTCACCAACAACATGAGGAAACATTTGACCTGTCCTAACACAGCCACGGGTGACTCACCAACATCATGGCGAAACATTTGACCTGTCCTAACACAGCCACGGGTGACTCACCAACAACATGAGGAAACATTTGACGTGTCCTAACACAGCCACGGGTGACTCACCAACAACATGAGGAAACATTTGACCTGTCCTAACACAGCCACGGGTGACTCACCAACAACATGAGGAAACATTTGACCTGTCCTAACACAGCCACGGGTGACTCACCAACATCATGGCGAAACATTTGACCTGTCCTAACACAGCCACGGGTGACTCACCAACAACATGAGGAAACATTTGACGTGTCCTAACACAGCCACGGGTGACTCACCAACAACATGAGGAAACATTTGACCTGTCCTAACACAGCCACGGGTGACTCACCAACAACATGAGGAAACATTTGACCTGTCCTAACACAGCCACGGGTGACTCACCAACAACATGAGGAAACATTTGACCTGTCCTAACACAGCCACGGGTGACTCACCAACAACATGAGGAAACATTTGACCTGTCCTAACACAGCCACGGGTGACTCACCAACAACATGAGGAAACATTTGACCTTTCCTAACACAGCCACGGGTGACTCACCAACAACATGAGGAAACATTTGACCTGTCCTAACACAGCCACGGGGGACTCACCAACATCATGGCGAAACATTTGACCTGTCCTAACACAGCCACGGGTGACTCACCAACAACATGAGGAAACATTTGACCTGTCCTAACACAGCCACGGGTGACTCACCAACAACATGAGGAAACATTTGACCTGTCCTAACACAGCCACGGGTGACTCACCAACAACATGAGGAAACATTTGACCTGTCCTAACACAGCCACGGGTGACTCACCAACAACATGGCGAAACATTTGACCTGTCCTAACACAGCCACGGGTGACTCACCAACAACATGAGGAAACATTTGACCTGTCCTAACACAGCCACGGGTGACTCACCAACAACATGAGGAAACATTTGACCTGTCCTAACACAGCCACGGGTGACTCACCAACATCATGGCGAAACATTTGACCTGTCCTAACACAGCCACGGGTGACTCACCAACAACATGAGGAAACATTTGACCTGTCCTAACACAGCCACGGGTGACTCACCAACATCATGGCGAAACATTTGACCTGTCCTAACACAGCCACGGGTGACTCACCAACAACATGAGGAAACATTTGACCTGTCCTAACACAGCCACGGGTGACTCACCAACATCATGGCGAAACATTTGACCTGTCCTAACACAGCCACGGGTGACTCACCAACAACATGAGGAAACATTTGACGTGTCCTAACACAGCCACGGGTGACTCACCAACAACATGAGGAAACATTTGACCTGTCCTAACACAGCCACGGGTGACTCACCAACAACATGAGGAAACATTTGACCTGTCCTAACACAGCCACGGGTGACTCACCAACATCATGGCGAAACATTTGACCTGTCCTAACACAGCCACGGGTGACTCACCAACAACATGAGGAAACATTTGACGTGTCCTAACACAGCCACGGGTGACTCACCAACAACATGAGGAAACATTTGACCTGTCCTAACACAGCCACGGGTGACTCACCAACAACATGAGGAAACATTTGACCTGTCCTAACACAGCCACGGGTGACTCACCAACAACATGAGGAAACATTTGACCTGTCCTAACACAGCCACGGGTGACTCACCAACAACATGAGGAAACATTTGACCTTTCCTAACACAGCCACGGGTGACTCACCAACAACATGAGGAAACATTTGACCTGTCCTAACACAGCCACGGGTGACTCACCAACATCATGGCGAAACATTTGACCTGTCCTAACACAGCCACGGGTGACTCACCAACAACATGAGGAAACATTTGACCTGTCCTAACACAGCCACGGGTGACTCACCAACAACATGAGGAAACATTTGACCTGTCCTAACACAGCCACGGGTGACTCACCAACAACATGAGGAAACATTTGACCTGTCCTAACACAGCCACGGGTGACTCACCAACAACATGGCGAAACATTTGACCTGTCCTAACACAGCCACGGGTGACTCACCAACAACATGAGGAAACATTTGACCTGTCCTAACACAGCCACGGGTGACTCACCAACAACATGAGGAAACATTTGACCTGTCCTAACACAGCCACGGGTGACTCACCAACATCATGGCGAAACATTTGACCTGTCCTAACACAGCCACGGGTGACTCACCAACAACATGAGGAAACATTTGACCTGTCCTAACACAGCCACGGGTGACTCACCAACATCATGGCGAAACATTTGACCTGTCCTAACACAGCCACGGGTGACTCACCAACAACATGAGGAAACATTTGACCTGTCCTAACACAGCCACGGGTGACTCACCAACAACATGAGGAAACATTTGACCTGTCCTAACACAGCCACGGGTGACTCACCAACAACATGAGGAAACATTTGACCTGTCCTAACACAGCCACGGGTGACTCACCAACAACATGAGGAAACATTTGACCTGTCCTAACACAGCCACGGGTGACTCACCAACATCATGGCGAAACATTTGACCTGTCCTAACACAGCCACGGGTGACTCACCAACAACATGAGGAAACATTTGACCTGTCCTAACACAGCCACGGGTGACTCACCAACAACATGAGGAAACATTTGACGTGTCCTAACACAGCCACGGGTGACTCACCAACAACATGAGGAAACATTTGACCTGTCCTAACACAGCCACGGGTGACTCACCAACAACATGGCGAAACATTTGACCTGTCCTAACACAGCCACGGGTGACTCACCAACAACATGAGGAAACATTTGACCTGTCCTAACACAGCCACGGGTGACTCACCAACAACATGAGGAAACATTTGACCTGTCCTAACACAGCCACGGGTGACTCACCAACATCATGGCGAAACATTTGACCTGTCCTAACACAGCCACGGGTGACTCACCAACAACATGAGGAAACATTTGACCTGTCCTAACACAGCCACGGGTGACTCACCAACATCATGGCGAAACATTTGACCTGTCCTAACACAGCCACGGGTGACTCACCAACAACATGAGGAAACATTTGACCTGTCCTAACACAGCCACGGGTGACTCACCAACAACATGAGGAAACATTTGACCTGTCCTAACACAGCCACGGGTGACTCACCAACAACATGAGGAAACATTTGACCTGTCCTAACACAGCCACGGGTGACTCACCAACAACATGAGGAAACATTTGACCTGTCCTAACACAGCCACGGGTGACTCACCAACATCATGGCGAAACATTTGACCTGTCCTAACACAGCCACGGGTGACTCACCAACAACATGAGGAAACATTTGACGTGTCCTAACACAGCCACGGGTGACTCACCAACAACATGAGGAAACATTTGACCTGTCCTAACACAGCCACGGGTGACTCACCAACAACATGAGGAAACATTTGACCTGTCCTAACACAGCCACGGGTGACTCACCAACAACATGAGGAAACATTTGACCTGTCCTAACACAGCCACGGGTGACTCACCAACATCATGGCGAAACATTTGACCTGTCCTAACACAGCCACGGGTGACTCACCAACAACATGAGGAAACATTTGACGTGTCCTAACACAGCCACGGGTGACTCACCAACAACATGAGGAAACATTTGACCTGTCCTAACACAGCCACGGGTGACTCACCAACAACATGAGGAAACATTTGACCTGTCCTAACACAGCCACGGGTGACTCACCAACATCATGGCGAAACATTTGACCTGTCCTAACACAGCCACGGGTGACTCACCAACAACATGAGGAAACATTTGACGTGTCCTAACACAGCCACGGGTGACTCACCAACAACATGAGGAAACATTTGACCTGTCCTAACACAGCCACGGGTGACTCACCAACAACATGAGGAAACATTTGACCTGTCCTAACACAGCCACGGGTGACTCACCAACATCATGGCGAAACATTTGACCTGTCCTAACACAGCCACGGGTGACTCACCAACAACATGAGGAAACATTTGACCTGTCCTAACACAGCCACGGGTGACTCACCAACAACATGAGGAAACATTTGACCTGTCCTAACACAGCCACGGGTGACTCACCAACAACATGAGGAAACATTTGACCTGTCCTAACACAGCCACGGGTGACTCACCAACAACATGGCGAAACATTTGACCTGTCCTAACACAGCCACGGGTGACTCACCAACA
This sequence comes from Omphiscola glabra, assembly GCA_964017045.1. Taxonomy (NCBI): domain Eukaryota; kingdom Metazoa; phylum Mollusca; class Gastropoda; family Lymnaeidae; genus Omphiscola; species Omphiscola glabra. The sequence goes on along the minus strand of OZ024795.1, from coordinate 51,206,479 downwards.
ACATGAGGAAACATTTGACCTGTCCTAACACAGCCACGGGTGACTCACCAACAAAAGGAGGAAACATTTGACCTGTCCTAACACAGCCACGGGTGACTCACCAACATCATGGCGAAACATTTGACCTGTCCTAACACAGCCACGGGTGACTCACCAACAACATGAGGAAACATTTGACCTGTCCTAACACAGCCACGGGTGACTCACCAACATCATGGCGAAACATTTGACCTGTCCTAACACAGCCACGGGTGACTCACCAACAACATGAGGAAACATTTGACCTGTCCTAACACAGCCACGGGTGACTCACCAACAACATGAGGAAACATTTGACCTGTCCTAACACAGCCACGGGTGACTCACCAACAACATGAGGAAACATTTGACCTGTCCTAACACAGCCACGGGTGACTCACCAACAACATGAGGAAACATTTGACCTGTCCTAACACAGCCACGGGTGACTCACCAACATCATGGCGAAACATTTGACCTGTCCTAACACAGCCACGGGTGACTCACCAACAACATGAGGAAACATTTGACCTGTCCTAACACAGCCACGGGTGACTCACCAACAACATGAGGAAACATTTGACCTGTCCTAACACAGCCACGGGTGACTCACCAACAACATGAGGAAACATTTGACCTGTCCCAACACAGCCACGGGTGACTCACCAACAACATGGCGAAACATTTGACCTGTCCTAACACAGCCACGGGTGACTCACCAACAACATGAGGAAACATTTGACCTGTCCTAACACAGCCACGGGTGACTCACCAACAACATGAGGAAACATTTGACCTGTCCTAACACAGCCACGGGTGACTCACCAACATCATGGCGAAACATTTGACCTGTCCTAACACAGCCACGGGTGACTCACCAACAACATGAGGAAACATTTGACCTGTCCTAACACAGCCACGGGTGACTCACCAACATCATGGCGAAACATTTGACCTGTCCTAACACAGCCACGGGTGACTCACCAACAACATGAGGAAACATTTGACCTGTCCTAACACAGCCACGGGTGACTCACCAACAACATGAGGAAACATTTGACCTGTCCTAACACAGCCACGGGTGACTCACCAACATCATGGCGAAACATTTGACCTGTCCTAACACAGCCACGGGTGACTCACCAACAACATGAGGAAACATTTGACGTGTCCTAACACAGCCACGGGTGACTCACCAACAACATGAGGAAACATTTGACCTGTCCTAACACAGCCACGGGTGACTCACCAACAACATGAGGAAACATTTGACCTGTCCTAACACAGCCACGGGTGACTCACCAACAACATGAGGAAACATTTGACCTGTCCTAACACAGCCACGGGTGACTCACCAACATCATGGCGAAACATTTGACCTGTCCTAACACAGCCACGGGTGACTCACCAACAACATGAGGAAACATTTGACGTGTCCTAACACAGCCACGGGTGACTCACCAACAACATGAGGAAACATTTGACCTGTCCTAACACAGCCACGGGTGACTCACCAACAACATGAGGAAACATTTGACCTGTCCTAACACAGCCACGGGTGACTCACCAACATCATGGCGAAACATTTGACCTGTCCTAACACAGCCACGGGTGACTCACCAACAACATGAGGAAACATTTGACGTGTCCTAACACAGCCACGGGTGACTCACCAACAACATGAGGAAACATTTGACCTGTCCTAACACAGCCACGGGTGACTCACCAACAACATGAGGAAACATTTGACCTGTCCTAACACAGCCACGGGTGACTCACCAACAACATGAGGAAACATTTGACCTGTCCTAACACAGCCACGGGTGACTCACCAACATCATGGCGAAACATTTGACCTGTCCTAACACAGCCACGGGTGACTCACCAACAACATGAGGAAACATTTGACGTGTCCTAACACAGCCACGGGTGACTCACCAACAACATGAGGAAACATTTGACCTGTCCTAACACAGCCACGGGTGACTCACCAACAACATGAGGAAACATTTGACCTGTCCTAACACAGCCACGGGTGACTCACCAACATCATGGCGAAACATTTGACCTGTCCTAACACAGCCACGGGTGACTCACCAACAACATGAGGAAACATTTGACGTGTCCTAACACAGCCACGGGTGACTCACCAACAACATGAGGAAACATTTGACCTGTCCTAACACAGCCACGGGTGACTCACCAACAACATGAGGAAACATTTGACCTGTCCTAACACAGCCACGGGTGACTCACCAACATCATGGCGAAACATTTGACCTGTCCTAACACAGCCACGGGTGACTCACCAACAACATGAGGAAACATTTGACCTGTCCTAACACAGCCACGGGTGACTCACCAACAACATGAGGAAACATTTGACCTGTCCTAACACAGCCACGGGTGACTCACCAACAACATGAGGAAACATTTGACCTGTCCTAACACAGCCACGGGTGACTCACCAACAACATGGCGAAACATTTGACCTGTCCTAACACAGCCACGGGTGACTCACCAACAACATGAGGAAACATTTGACCTGTCCTAACACAGCCACGGGTGACTCACCAACAAAAGGAGGAAACATTTGACCTGTCCTAACACAGCCACGGGTGACTCACCAACATCATGGCGAAACATTTGACCTGTCCTAACACAGCCACGGGTGACTCACCAACAACATGAGGAAACATTTGACCTGTCCTAACACAGCCACGGGTGACTCACCAACATCATGGCGAAACATTTGACCTGTCCTAACACAGCCACGGGTGACTCACCAACAACATGAGGAAACATTTGACCTGTCCTAACACAGCCACGGGTGACTCACCAACAACATGAGGAAACATTTGACCTGTCCTAACACAGCCACGGGTGACTCACCAACAACATGAGGAAACATTTGACCTGTCCTAACACAGCCACGGGTGACTCACCAACAACATGAGGAAACATTTGACCTGTCCTAACACAGCCACGGGTGACTCACCAACATCATGGCGAAACATTTGACCTGTCCTAACACAGCCACGGGTGACTCACCAACAACATGAGGAAACATTTGACCTGTCCTAACACAGCCACGGGTGACTCACCAACAACATGAGGAAACATTTGACCTGTCCTAACACAGCCACGGGTGACTCACCAACAACATGAGGAAACATTTGACCTGTCCCAACACAGCCACGGGTGACTCACCAACAACATGGCGAAACATTTGACCTGTCCTAACACAGCCACGGGTGACTCACCAACAACATGAGGAAACATTTGACCTGTCCTAACACAGCCACGGGTGACTCACCAACAACATGAGGAAACATTTGACCTGTCCTAACACAGCCACGGGTGACTCACCAACATCATGGCGAAACATTTGACCTGTCCTAACACAGCCACGGGTGACTCACCAACAACATGAGGAAACATTTGACCTGTCCTAACACAGCCACGGGTGACTCACCAACATCATGGCGAAACATTTGACCTGTCCTAACACAGCCACGGGTGACTCACCAACAACATGAGGAAACATTTGACCTGTCCTAACACAGCCACGGGTGACTCACCAACAACATGAGGAAACATTTGACCTGTCCTAACACAGCCACGGGTGACTCACCAACATCATGGCGAAACATTTGACCTGTCCTAACACAGCCACGGGTGACTCACCAACAACATGAGGAAACATTTGACGTGTCCTAACACAGCCACGGGTGACTCACCAACAACATGAGGAAACATTTGACCTGTCCTAACACAGCCACGGGTGACTCACCAACAACATGAGGAAACATTTGACCTGTCCTAACACAGCCACGGGTGACTCACCAACAACATGAGGAAACATTTGACCTGTCCTAACACAGCCACGGGTGACTCACCAACATCATGGCGAAACATTTGACCTGTCCTAACACAGCCACGGGTGACTCACCAACAACATGAGGAAACATTTGACGTGTCCTAACACAGCCACGGGTGACTCACCAACAACATGAGGAAACATTTGACCTGTCCTAACACAGCCACGGGTGACTCACCAACAACATGAGGAAACATTTGACCTGTCCTAACACAGCCACGGGTGACTCACCAACATCATGGCGAAACATTTGACCTGTCCTAACACAGCCACGGGTGACTCACCAACAACATGAGGAAACATTTGACCTGTCCTAACACAGCCACGGGTGACTCACCAACAACATGAGGAAACATTTGACCTGTCCTAACACAGCCACGGGTGACTCACCAACAACATGAGGAAACATTTGACCTGTCCTAACACAGCCACGGGTGACTCACCAACAACATGAGGAAACATTTGACCTGTCCTAACACAGCCACGGGTGACTCACCAACAACATGAGGAAACATTTGACCTGTCCTAACACAGCCACGGGTGACTCACCAACAACATGAGGAAACATTTGACCTGTCCTAACACAGCCACGGGTGACTCACCAACAACATGAGGAAACATTTGACCTGTCCTAACACAGCCACGGGTGACTCACCAACAACATGAGGAAACATTTGACCTGTCCTAACACAGCCACGGGTGACTCACCAACAACATGAGGAAACATTTGACCTGTCCTAACACAGCCACGGGTGACTCACCAACAACATGAGGAAACATTTGACCTGTCCTAACACAGCCACGGGTGACTCACCAACAACATGAGGAAACATTTGACCTGTCCTAACACAGCCACGGGTGACTCACCAACAACATGGCGAAACATTTGACCTGTCCTAACACAGCCACGGGTGACTCACCAACAACATGAGGAAACATTTGACCTGTCCTAACACAGCCACGGGTGACTCACCAACAACATGAGGAAACATTTGACCTGTCCTAACACAGCCACGGGTGACTCACCAACAACATGAGGAAACATTTGACCTGTCCTAACACAGCCACGGGTGACTCACCAACAACATGAGGAAACATTTGACCTGTCCTAACACAGCCACGGGTGACTCACCAACAACATGAGGAAACATTTGACCTGTCCTAACACAGCCACGGGTGACTCACCAACAACATGAGGAAACATTTGACCTGTCCTAACACAGCCACGGGTGACTCACCAACAACATGAGGAAACATTTGACCTGTCCTAACACAGCCACGGGTGACTCACCAACAACATGAGGAAACATTTGACCTGTCCTAACACAGCCACGGGTGACTCACCAACAACATGAGGAAACATTTGACCTGTCCTAACACAGCCACGGGTGACTCACCAACAACATGAGGAAACATTTGACAACAGAAAGCATATGAACAAGCTCAACAATTACGCTTGAGAATTTTTGTAGTTTATTATGAGTAAAACTGAGGACCCTATACTGTAATGGTAAAATACAGGGCCACATTAGCAAAGATAAGTAAAAGTTTATGATTCATTAACTTTAGTTTTGTGTATTACAACCAAACAGTCATGATATTGGTAAAAAAAAAAAAAACGAAAAAAAACCCAAAACATGTTACAAAATACAATCTGAAAATAAAAGGCTTAATAATAAAATATCCAAATTGGAACTTTTTCTTTTTCATTCTTGTACTTGTACAAAAATACAAATTTGGCATTTAGAACAGAGGGGGGAAAAAACCTGGACACAATACTATGACATTGAAAATAAATTGATTCCCTGGTAGATTTCATAGTTCCTAGTAAAACAAAGCTTTTATGACGTAATACTGAACTTTTTTGACAGCAAGTAGTTTTCCTATATACACCAACCCCAGGTGAGAGCCTCCTGTACTGTTCATTTATGATCAAAGAACAAGGAGCAGTGTCACAAGAAACACACTCATAAGTTGGTGTGCCCTTGCCCTTGCGTTACAATGGTCATGGTCAGCTGATCCAGTGGTCACATGCAGAAACTTGATAATTCAAGAAGTGTTTCAAGAGTTTTAGTCCTGATGACAACTAACTACCATGGTGTTAATATACCGTAACTGTAAGCATCCCGAAGATGCGCTGCAATTGGATCAAAATGTCACCTATTGGTAAAGGATACTTATAGTTATAGTCAATGTAGAAAACTTTTTGTTTTTTGCTCATAATTGTCCAAAAAATTTAATTTTTAAAAATCTTTCAACAAGTCGAGGTGTATTATTTAAATGCAGATATGGATTTCCGAGGTCAATCCACCTCCTAGATGTGAAGGATATGAGAAAAGTGATGTAGCTTACACCATAAAAACAAGGTAGCAAAGAACCAATATATTTTTGTTTGAAGGCCAAACACTCTGACACATTAAATTTGAAGACATTGCGATACAACATTTTATCCTAACATCAAAAATTGCCATTTTATATGTGATAAACCAAGGCCACATAGCTTTGAAGACAACTCTCAAATGAGCACAAACAACCCGTAACAAATGACATCATTACAATCTTGTGCTTGCCTTAATAAAACAATCATTGGGAATCATAGGATCCAATCATTGGGAATCATAGGCTTTCAGGCAATCAAGCGGTTAAGACCGACCCACACCCATCAAGCTGGTTAAGGAATAGTGGCCAACTCCACTGTCCATTTGAGGAACTGATTGACCTAAAGAGTTTTAGGTTCAACTGTGGTGTGTTGCACAACACGTTTGCTCTACAGATGATTCTGATCGAGATTGCTTTAAATAGAGGGGGAGTTGGCACCCTGGAACAGATGTTAGTAGGTGTCATCACAGCCATAAAAATGTCTAACTCACACAAGATCCACTCTTTCAATAATGCCTGCTCTGTGAGTTGGGACTTTTAAACTTTGTCATTTTATTATGCCTTCTCATGGACTTCTTTGGTAACATGTGAGGTTCCCATTTAACAATTACACAGACTTGTAGTAAAAATTTATAAACAATAACAAAAAACAGTACATCATAAAAATTGAACAAAAATACCTGTTTAAAAAATGCTGTTTTTCAAAATATAACATGCAATTTCTTTTTACAATGCCCACACGCTCAAAGCTGCAACAAAGATATCAACATTAAATATACACAACTGAAACATTCCCAAGTCTAAGCTGCCGGCTAAAAGAAAGTTGGTATCCAAATAAAATTACTTAAAAAAAAAAAAATATTGGCAAGGATAAGCCAAGGTCCACCACCAGGTTTTAAACATCTTTTCCTCTATATCATGGTACTCTCCCCTAACCAATTTAAGATTTTTGTTTACTATGCCTATGAAGAATATTATTTTAATGCATAGATGAATGTGGTTTATATCACACACAAAACTCAATATTGTAAAAACACATAAAAATAAAAAAATTTTATTAAAAATTATTACAAATAGCGTTGCAGAAGATTTCTGTATTAGGTAACTTAAATACATTTTTAGAAAAAAACCCAGACCACTGTCCAATGCTGTAGAAATCCCTTTTTTTAAACAAGTGACATCCATAATTAAAAGGTGAAATTAGCTCCACACACGGCTAATCAACCAATTATTTCAAATGATGATTGGTGACTCCAGTGTAATTAGAATGGTTTCTGTCAAGAGGGTCATGAAACCTTGAATCGCAAGTTGCAAGAAATTTCAGTTTGAAATATGAAAGCCAAAAATTTAAATAGAAATTTAGAAAACCTCCATAAACGTATATGCATGGTCAATAAAACATCAAGTAATTTAGAAATGTTTACATTATAATTATATGTCAATTTATTCAATAGATAGTCCTTATCAGTGACCAGCACATACCTTTTGCTCTCACTTCAAAATAAAAGCAATAATAAGAAATTTACCGCAGTATCTTTAGGGCGCAGGACATAGCTAGTCAATGCATGACATATTGCATCTGACGAGTATCTCCTCCGGCTGAACACAGTTTAAAAACTTACATCTTTACTGGCACGAAATTAAAAAATTGACTCTCTTGAAATAAAACTGCCAATGACGAAGTTATTAAGTTTCATTTTGAATGCACCAATATCAATTGAAACTACAATAAAAATGAACACAAAAATTAGAATTAAATGTCATTGAAACTTCACATTAAAAGTACTGAAAATAAGATTTTAAAATTCCTACACTTTTTATTCTGTTACCGGTATATAAAATATTGAAAGAATCATTGACCACATCGGAGCAAAACAATTATTGTGGCCATAATTTATTCCTAGTTTCATTGACTGTACAAATGATACAAAAGCACATGCTTCTATTACAGCCTGCCCCAAAGACAACTGGTACAAGTTAGTTAAAACAACCACAACATATGCCACTGCCCTAGTTAAGAGCTGACACGCTCTGTGAGAATTGTCTGTTACCACACATCCAGGCCTAAACATATGATGCTTGCAGCAATTCCTGGAGCACTTTGATTAACTGCGGTTGGACGAATACAGCAATTGACCGAAAGACAGGTGGCCCGAGTATTCGATGACATTCAAATGTCCATCTCAAACTGAGGATGCTCATCATGGCCAAACTTTGAGTCTGAAAAATTTAAATAATGTAGGTAAACTGTGTTATAAACTTCAGATACCGGTACCTCTAAAATTTTAGGTTACCAATATACTCATTTTTTTAAATGCACAAGTTAATAACAGTCTTCTTTCAAGACTGCAATGAAAAGGACATTCATATAGCCGAAAACCTCTGGTATATTAACATGCTATATGACTGATCATCTCACATTGCCTATTATACAGGTTGAAAAGACATATGCACATTTCATTTCAATGAGTGAGTTATTAAAAAAAAAAATTTCCTGAATATATTTATGAACAAATACCAAATAAACAAATTATACATAGTATTAAACTCCCGCCATTTGCCTATTTAAAAAAAAAAATCATTGACGCATAAAGTGTAATAGTAAATCTAAATATCTGATGTATGTACCCTCTTTTAGTTGATTTTTGTCATCTTTCGGTCCATTCTCCTTATCCTTTGCTTTCAATAATGATTCTGGATCAAAATCTGTAATGCCAGGTATCTTTGCCATGTTGGCGGGAGGACTCCTAGCAAGTGGTGAGTTGCGCAACTGCATCAGGCGAGATCGATCATACACTATGCGAGTGCCTTAAATGGAATTTTATGAAAATAGAAAATAGTCAGTACCGGTATATGTAAACAAACAAACAAAAAAGCTTTTTACAACCATCTTCATTTTTGATATCCCCTGGTCATATTATTTATTGCTTCAAAACTAACTCTGCTAGGCTAGGTAGAGAGGAAGTAAAAGGCTTGGAAAAAGATGTTGGACATTTCTCAATGAGTCAATGATCAGCTTTGAGAATTCTAACAATTATTGTGCTGTGCTAAATAGATTTAATGCTTAGAAGGCATTTAAACAAGAATATCCTAATTTGTGGTTTAAAAACCCGGTAGAGTCCATAATATAAATGATCGTAATTTGCCTTGAGCAAAACGTTATACTGGAAGCCATTCACAGACACTTGCATAATGGATATACCGTAACACTATTTTAGAGATTCATTCAAAAGAGTTTGTCATGTGCAAAAAGTATTACATCATTGGTCAGAAAGAATATGCACGGCTAATGTGCTTCTGTGGTCCCCTTATTGGGAGTCACTTCCCTTTGTTTATGATAGATTTAGGGTTCGGGTTAGGGTGAGCGACAGAGGGACCAGTAGCGTGCAATTACCATATGCACATCTGCGGAGGAGCAAAGCTGTCGAAGAGGTGAATAGACAGAGAGAAGTTCGGTTAGATAGGAAGGGCAGGAACCAGAGAAAAAGTTGTGGCAGAGAACAGAGAGTTTGTAATCAATCTGTGCTTTCACTGGGAGCCAATGAAGTGAATGAAGTAGTGTTGTGACGTGATCACGTTTTTTTTGCCTTTAAAACTAGCCTAGCAGCCGAGTTTTGAAATTTTTGTAGTTTTTTTAAGAAGTGTTTTGGTGAACCTGACAGAAGAGAGTCACAATAGTCAAGACGAGAGAGAACAAGAGCACAGACTAGGGTTTTTGTTGCACTAATTGTGAGGTAGTGGCGGGTGGAGCTAATCTGACGGATAGCGGTGTATGCAGAGCAACAAATGTGAGAGATATGATTATCAAGAGACATGTTGTTAGACAGAATATAACCAAGATTCCTAGCGGAAAATGTAAACTGTATGTCGGAGTTACCCACTTGAAATGAGGTGGGGATTTGTTATCGATTAAATTAAATATTTGTCTTACGGTGACACTCATAAAATTTAACCAACGAGGGGAACCCCCCTTTATTTCTCCGAGTCACTTTTTGACCATCGGTAAGCTTTAAATCTCCAAAATTCTTCTTTGGAGCAATCATACATGATTGAAACCCAAAAGCTCATGTGTATCATCTAATTTGGATTGCTAATAACTTTTAAATAGTCAATTTACCCCATTCCAGTAATTGTTATCGCTCTCCACATGTAAGATCAACCCTTATCACAGGAAAGAAAAAAGAAAGGCCTGTCTTCACCGGGATGATGGAAGCGGCTTTAAATAACATTCAATAATTGCTAAACACTTTTGTAATCTTTAAACATCTGAATAAATCTAGGTAAATTAATAAAAAAATAGTTTTACAAAATCATAGAAATAGACAAGATGATACAACTAAATTGAAAATATAAATATTAAACTGATAGGAACTTGCTTTTTAATTAAAATAATAAAATTCCGAGAACTACCGGTAGCAAATTCAATAAACAATCTATTATTTATTTTCTTTTTATCAGTAATGAATTTTCCAATTTTTCTGTTCACTTTTTTCTTTACATACTTTCAAATCATTTTTTTCAAAATACTAAGTCTTGATGATATTAAATAGTTTTGTTCTTCATTGTGTTGTATATTACATTGAGTTTGAGAATGTCTCCTGAAAATATGGTAGCATTGTCTTGTATAATACAAAAGTTTTGGGCAAATAAGTCAGAAATTCGGTCAAACGTTTTTAAAGTAAAATGCAAAGATAAATAAGGGGGTTAAAAAAAGTTACTAAAAAATTCACAACTTCATTTCTATAAAAGATAGAAAGATGAAATTTGTATTTTTGCAAAGCTTATTATTTAGTAGTAGTAGTAGTGTAGTAGGCTTTCAAATGATATATCAATTATAATTTATGACAATAATAGAATAGGCTCAATCAATAGGACAATATTGAAAATTTCTGTCAAAGCTACTGCTGTCAATGTCATTTATGTTTATTAATTATAGGTAAAATTAATAAAATTATATCTTAGGTATTTCGAAGGTCTCACGCGCACGCGGTCTGCGCATATGGAAAAATAACGCAAAACTTGTGCGGCCATTTTTACATTCGTTTCAGTGATTATCTCGTTTTTTTGCGTTTTACGTCACAGTTTTCTAATAATAAACTAATTTGTTGTCGGTGACGTAGAGCGCATATTTTTCCAAACACGGTGATACCATTTTTGAAGCATGGAATATTTTGTCAGTGGCAATATATTTATCCTAGTGCCGGCATGTACTTAATAAGCTTATTACTTTTTAATGTCTACTCGTACCACATTGCTTTTTATCGTACCGCTACTTGATAAATTCACAAATAGGAATAACTTTATTTCGTTAATAATGACGATTTCACTTAAAAGTTATGCAATTAACTCTGTAAATAAAAATGCTAATTATCACTGGTTATCTCCCCTCTCACAAAAAAAATTGGGTTGTCGGAAATGGCTCTTCTCATCAATTTTATATAATGATATAAAAATATTTTCATTATTGTTCATATCGAAAAATCCACTAAGCACTAACCAATTAATTAATAAGAAACAGTTTTAAAATATCATTAGAAGTTAATACAACTAAATAATTCAAGAAGTTTATATAAATTTTAGTTTTTGTAATCTGTTGAATTTCTGACAAGTTTTGTCCCTTGATATAAATAAATAGCTTTTATAACTATACGGTATAATAGTAAATTAATACATAATATAGCATCAATTTACGTTAAAAACTGTGTAAGTTTATTTAGTTAATGTCTAAACATTTGATCTGTTCTTCTTTACTGAACCAATAATAGGAATAATAATAATTTTATCCTTTCACTAGGGACATTAAAATTAAACAGAATATATTTACTTTTACTACATTATACTAAATTTAACTATTACTACAACCACACTTACATGCCTAATTAAAGTTAGTATCTTTTTAATTTAATAATAATAAGGTATTAAAATATAAATTTTAAATAATTGTTAAGTTAATGTAACATTCTAATACTTACTGTGTGTCCTTACCATTAGTCTTATAACTTATGGATGATTTTAATTTTTTTGAGTAATTTTTATTTATATGATAATTGATTTAAAATTCAACAATAGCTTAGTAAAATTAGTTTAAATTACATAAACATGTTATTTTCAGCTTTTTTTCTTCAGAAATAATTATTGTTCCAATTTTTTCATTCACTTTTTTCGTCACATCCCACAAATAAAATTATCCAAAATGCAAATTCTTGATGTTATGTAAAAGTTTTGTTGTTCATTGAGTTGTATATTGCATTGAGAATGTCTCCTGAAAATTTAGTTGCATTATCTTTTCAAATAAAAAAGTTGTTGGCAAAATAAGGCAGAAATTTGGAAAGTCGGTGACAAGTTTTTACAATTAAATACAAAGATAAAGAAGGGGGTTACAAAATTCACCAAAAAAATCATAACTTCATTTCTATAAAAGCTAGAAAGATGAAATTGGTATTTTTGCAAAGCTTATAGCTAGCCCTTTAAAATGATGTATCATTTATGTCAATAGGACAATATTGAAAATTTCTGTCAAAGTACCTATATATCTTTAACTTTTAATGAAGTGGCTTAGAGTAATCTGCCCATTGCTTCACACAAGTCAAGCCATTTTTTATTTTATAAAATCTTAAATTACTTCAATTATTTCTTCATACAAGTCCTTTTTAAGAATAATTTAATCGGAATATCATAATTAGAGTATTTTGTATTTCTCAACATATTTTTTAACAGTAGTGTAGAGTCACATGGTCTAAAGTTCCAACGAAGTCAGCCATTTTGATGATATTTATTTTTAGGTTATCGGTTATTTTTGTTGTTGCACAGAAAAGGGGGAAAAAATCGGTCAAACAAATCTTGTCATGTTGCCATATGCTTGCAATGAATGCATCAAGTGAGATGAAAATTGCAAAATATGTAAATAAATTTCAAACCAGTGCAAAAATTAAGGATGCATTGCAGTAAATAAACATTAACTGACATGTGTTGGGCCTAATACTAATATATATCAACTATCATTAACTATGTCTTATGTCATGTTTTCTTACCTCCGGGTGTTGTTGAAAATAATGTACCCCCTGGGGTGGAACTATATTCGGCTGGCAGTTGAGAGACGTCATTAAGGACTACACGCCTTATTGCTGGAATGTCTCTTCCTTTTGGGGACTGCTCTTGGCTACACATTCTACTTAATTTTATTGTTTCAATCAGACTCTCAGTTACAACCCTACACTCAACCTGGATTGCTGCAAAACCCAAACATACACACTCAGCAATCGGTAGTATGCCAGATTTTTTACGCGAATGAAATCAGATATTTATTACTTTCGTTTCCTCTGGTCAAATACAAAATTAAAAAAATATTATAACGATATTTCGATTTAATTTTTTAATGCATGATTAATTAAATTAACACACATATTCCTTTTATTTGGTACTGAAAAATAATCATTTGTGCTTGTAATAAATGAATAAACCTGTGGACGTTGTCTTTTTTTTTTTCCAGTGCAGCCGATGGTTAATGACTTATTTCACTCTCAATGTTGTTTTTGTTTTTAAGTGTGGGGGTGGGGATGTTACGATCATACATTAACGAACACATAACGATTTAAAAAAAAAAAATATAGCCTACATCACAGTTTGATTCTAAGATATATATATTTTACTCCATATCAAAAACATTTAAAAGTTAAGGGTTGGTTTTAAATTGTGAACCCCATAATTATTGAATTGTCAATAATTGTGGTTTTATTTATAAAGAGAGCAGTGATACGTTTTTGTCTTCTTGTCTCCTGACTAATAAGATGGGGGCCTATAGTGATTGAGTTTAAGTATAAATAAGCATATGGTCTAAGACTGAGGTTGTTAAATGAAAACCGGTTTTCAGTTTTGAAACCCAAAATCGACTATTGATTTTCGCAAACGAGTTACCGATTCTTTTTTTTTTTACAAATCATGATATAAAAAAGAAGGGGAAAATACTCAGCCTATAATTTATTAAATTCCTAATTGCTTTTGTCTTTTTAATATCAGAATAATAAACCAACTGCCCCACCTATTGGCATTCATTTTTTCAATTAATTTTTTTCTAGATGAGGATGGGCTAGCTGTCTACCGGCTCTCTGAGTTATAGAGGCGAGGACACTGGAATATCTCATTAGGAAATGGCGTCAGCGGGCCGTCGAGCTCGTGCTCCTAATGCCCTCCCTGGCGTCCACCCACACCCGCCAGCCGCCGGGTGTCCCCGGCGCCGGGCCGTGCGGGAAGACGTCAGAGACCTCCCCGGGCGTTGGACGCCCCCACCAGCAACTGCTCGATCGAGTTTGCTGATGGAGGCCCCCCCCCCCCGCCCGGAGACGTCTGGTCGACCGAAGACGCTGTGTTTCAAGCGTCCGCAGTCCACTTTCCTAGGGGCCGGGACGGTAAATTAACGTCCTAATATCTCCCCCCACACGTCCCGGGGAAGCATCGGACGCCCTCTAAGAGGGATTCTACAGTGGGTTTCCACCTCGCAACTAATTCGCGAAGTAGCTGGGACGAAACGGTTGCCTAGGAGCAGCTTTCTCAGGGCTGCATATTTAGAATCACCGGCCATAGGCTTCCACCACAGCCTATCGCCTCATATCCCTTAACGGCAACTTGTAATCATGACACTAAAAATATTGATTATGAAAATACAAAATACTTGGGTACGGTGTGGATAGTGCGGTGTGGATGATGCTGTGGCTAAATATTGACATGGATTTCAGTGTTTCAAAAATTCGTTTTTTTCCCCTCGAACAATTTATTAGACTCTATTTGTTTAAACGTGTTAGGGCGTGTTTTTCTAAAACCTACCTAAGTTTTTTCATTTTTTAAAAATGTAAATTTTAAATTAAGTCTTAAGTTACCAATATCACCTGGCATAACATTTCAAAGGGGCCTCGCGCTCCTAGGTGAACCAAGCTGCCCAAATTGTTATATGAATATTTAAAGATCTTTAGGCCATTTCATTTGCTTTCGAAGTTGTGTGGGAAGCAGGTTTTACACGTTTTCGTGAACAAGTTTTACGATTTTGAAATCAATATTTTTTTTTAAAATAGTTTTTTTTTGTTTTTTTTTTTTGAGTTTGGTGGTATGTCTAGTTTTAGAAAATTTCGTAAATTTTTAACAAAAAAAGGAAGGTATTTGGGTAATAAGAGTGCAATGTGTTAAAATAAGTAATTGACGCCCCCCAACCTCGTCTCACGTTTCAGTTGTGAGCCATGACCCCGCC
Organism: Omphiscola glabra; assembly: GCA_964017045.1. NCBI lineage: Eukaryota > Metazoa > Mollusca > Gastropoda > Lymnaeidae > Omphiscola > Omphiscola glabra. The sequence continues at coordinate 51,190,964 of OZ024795.1, read as the reverse complement.
CCTTTTTCCTGATCAAAATGATATCACTGACACCGTCTTAATACAAAAAAAAAAAAAACAAGAACAAAAACAAAAAAAAAACCTCTGGATTTGTAGTTGATAAAATGATTTTCTTGAACTTAAAAAATATGATGTTCCTAGTGTTGGTAGATAGAATATATCTATAGTTGAACTGTATATATACCAGGAGTAAAACTAAGCTGAACCACCTTAAGCGTACTCTCAGAAGGGGCCCCTGCTCTGACCCTTACGTAACGTAAGATATGCGCCCCTCTCTATTTTTTCAAAGAAATTGCCGGGAAGAAACTCTGGTACTAACTATGGACCAAACTGGACCCTCAATGCTCTTCATAACATTACTTGAATAGGTCAGAAAGGTATACGGAGCCTCAATGCATAACTTTTCACAGGACCTCCGATGCCATTATGAAGACCGCCCTGCATGTGACAGTGTTAACAAAGAGGGGATGGGGCAATATTACCTGAAACTATATTTCAAATGGAAATGACTCTCAAAAACGTTGTAATTGGAATAAAACCATTAAAAAAAATATATATATATTATTTAAAAATGGTATTTTCTCAGAAGAAAGAACATTTACTATTAAAATTAAAAGTTAAAAAATTGTTAACATTAACGTAACATTTCAGTTTTTAAAAATACGTGATCGATCAGTGTGGGCATGTACTTAGCACTCCAAACACCTTGCGTCAAAAATGGTCAGCTGGGTTTCCATATTTATGCCTTTTCTTGACTGAACGTAAATTTGCATCTCGACGTGTGCATTCCTGGTCCTTCCTCCAACACGTAGCGAACTCGACCGATTATCGTTAGTTTTAGCTGTGAGTTGTTTTGCCCCCGAAAACAAACTGACTTATTATATACCGTTAATTTATCTGTTGGGATTATTTGATTTTCACAACTGGTTAAATAAAAGTGAAATGCAGGAGCGGTGTTGACAAAATAATGACTTTGGAACATTTGTTGAACTGAGACTTTAACAGTCAAACACGCTCAGTCCCGCACAACAGCTGAGCGAGTATAAATAGTCACCGTGTTATTCAATGGCACGGCTGCGGCTCATCGGACATGTGAGTAGCCAAAACTTGAGAGTTTGGGGGACTGGCTACGACGTTTCGTTATTGCTTTAATATCGGTGATTTTCTATACAATTCACGATGTCCATTTTTTTTCTGTAGTGTATTACGTGCTGTGTGTAGCCGGCCAACGCTAACTGTACTTTTTTTTTTAAAATGGATTCAGCGGATTATTTCAGTATGCAGGACGAAGTTGTTGATGCAGACTGGTATGAAAAAAGTGAGTATACTTAAGACTTAAGACATACTATAAACAATAAACATAGTATAGTCGCATACACATAATCGACAAAAGACATTTTAAATATCTATTTACTAGGCTTAGCTGTGCCGTTGTCATAGGGCTTATTTATGCCTGCTAATATTATTATTTTAATTGATTTAAATACGTTTTTGTAAATGTGATTTTTAAATTGTCACTACATAAATAAAAAAAAAGTTTTTAACGAGGTGTAACAAACAGTACGCATACATACTCATAATAATCATACACATTATCATATCATTTAATCAGTTTGCCCTAATGTAAAGTCTAGTAAATGAACAAAATGTTAGTATGCATTATTGTATAATAATAATATGCTTTATGTTATGATAAAAAAACAAACACAATATATAAGACGGTCTTCGTAGTAACTTCTTAGTGCCCAGTCTTTAATTGTACTTTGCTGACTAAGTAAGTTCAAATAACTAGCACTAGCAGGCAAGATAAGATATAGCGTGATTTTAATACCAATAGTGGTCTTATTCTAACTTACAGGACAAGCTATGACTATTATGTTAACCCTTGGATAAAGGTTCACTACTAGAGCTATGCCTCAATACTACTTAGTACTGATCACTTTCAGTACTGATCACTCCCACCAGTACTGATCACTCCCACCAGTACTGATCACTCCCACCAGTACTGATCACTCCCCGTACTGATCACTCCCACCAGTCTGATCACTCCCAGTACTGATCACTCCCAGTACTGATCACTCCCACCAGTACTGATCACTCCCCGTACTGATCACTCCCACCAGTCTGATCACTCCCAGTACTGATCACTCCCACCAGTCTGATCACTCCCAGTACTGATCACTCCCAGTACTGATCACTCCCACACTCCCACCAGTACTGATCACTCCCAGTACTGATTACTCCCTCTAAATCATTGTGTTCAGTTTCTGTCTAAATTCTTACCGAATTGAATCTTAGAAACATTTCACACACTCTTCAAATATTATCTGAACACTTCATAATCCCCCTTAACCTCTTTTCATGCCACCTCACACTGTCTCTAACTTTAACTGCCCGGGCTCTATTACCCTAACCTTTGAAACTTAAGTCTTCACACACCCACACATTTGGACGCATCTAACAAACCCCCCCCCCCCCCCAAAAAAACATCACCCAACCACCGAACTCTCCCAAAACAGGACAGGCCTGCTGTCCTCCCAAGTACACAGCAAATCCAAAGCATTGTACAACGTGTACAAACACATTCCAGCCCGTCATCTGGTCGCCTCCACCCCACTTGTCGCCTCCCCCCCCCCATTCAGCTTCTATCGATTTCTCCCAACATGATGTCTGGAGGTGACTCACCCAACGTGCCGACTGGAACCAGAATTATGGCCGGCACAAACGTTTTCGGACACATTTCGATTGCATTGATACATTCCCACAACCCCCCCCCCCCCACCCTCCACCCCAAACACACACGTTGGTCCGACCATGCGAAAAGTGAAGAATTTGTCACGTATTTAATTTGAACTCAGTTTGGGGGTGGGGGGGGGGGGGGGGTCCAGATGGTGGTATTGTAAACAAAAACAAAATTCATTTCTGTGTTGTCCAGTCAATGTTAAGGTCACGGGTGGCCTTAAAAAAATACTGACAAGGTCAGGGAAGTCTCTTTTCTTTATGAATGTGCACCAATTAACGTCTACCATTCACGTATCGGCTTCTGTAAACTTTGGGGCGTGGAACAGATGCGATTTGACTAATGTTGATCCCAGCGTTCACACAATACAAATGCACACACTGCTCTCTTATATGTTACACTGATTACACACACTGATTACACACAGTGAACGCTTCTCCACAATGCACAGCCTTGTACTCCCACACGCGTGGCTACCAAATGGTGAGCAGTTGGGGGGGGGGGGGAATCGCCATCATCAGAACCATCCTCCACCTTTTCCCACCCCTCACCCGCATCCTCATCACGACTCCAGCCGATGACATCCTTCCCAATTCTGCTAAGGAATTCCCGGAATGCCTAACTTACCATCCAGCGCCTGGATTCTACCATACATAGGCATCCGCAGGGGGGAACAATGGGGAATACATGCCCCCCCTCTGGATTTTGCTAACACTATGTCAAAATACTAACACAGTGTCACAATACTAACATTTTGTCACAATACTAATATTTTGTCCCAATACTAATATTTTGTCACAATACTAATACTTTGTCACAATACTAATACTTTGTCACAATACTAATATTTTGTCACAATACTTAATATTTTGTCACAATACTAATATGTTGTCACAAAACTAATATTTTGTCACAATACTATAGACTATTGCTACTGACATGTTCAAGCTTCTAAAGATGCCTTCTTTGAAGAGTCAATAAATAATGGAACAAACAATAACGTGGTAGTATTGAATCCAAAGAAACGCCAACGTGCTCAAGTATAACATATAAAGCATATAGCAAAAGCTACGACAATAATCTCAGTACCAAATACGCCGAATAGGAAACAGGCAGCTTATTTTTCTTAAGTTAGGAAGCAGCCGGAAACGGAAGCAGTCACACCAGAAGCGTAATATATTGAAGAGATGCGCCATGTTCCACGCCCAACAGGGCCCTCGGATGTACGAAGAGGTTCTCACAAAGTTGACTTACTGCTGCCTCGACATTTTTGAGACACACTATATCAATATTTTATAGCTATCTTAACATTTTAAAATGTTAGTAAAGGAGAGAAACTACGATCATTTTAGGCAGAAGGAAATAAGTGAAACAAAGTATTTGGGGGGGGGGGGGTGAACCAGAAAAAAAAGCATGAAACAAAACAACGAACGTGTCGGCGAATGAACATGAGTAAAAACAATATTTAAAAATAAAAATAAACCATTAGCAGCAATGTATTATCTGAGAGGACAGCAAGGGACAGCTAGAGTACAACAAGGGACAGCTAGAGGACAGCAAGGGGGGGGGGGCTCGATGTACTACTACTTTTGCCCATGACCTCACAAATGTCAAGACGGTTCTGCCCAAGGGGCCATCCATAAAGGATGCCACGAATCTAGGAGGGCCCGGGGGCACGAATATGCGACGATGCATTATGAGGGTGTCTAAATTGTGAGACCCCTCTGTGACGATTTTTTTGGGGGGGGGGAGGGGAGGAGGGTGTAATTCGGCTAAAATAGTGGGACGTCATTTATGAGGGAGTTGGTCCTCTCCCCCCCCCCCACACATTTTTTTCCCTTCAAACTGTGTCCCTGATGACCCTCATTAAACTCATGTCTGCGATGTGAAAGGAACATCACTTGACAGCCACTGTGTTTAGAGTAACATGGGTCATCACTCAGGGATTACAATGCATGTATTTTGCCAGTTTTTTAAATACCGGTTTTAATGCTAAATATAGAAATATATATATATTATTTTTAAAAAAAGAGAAAATCCTGTGCAGCTAGCTTTCCCGGGTCAAAGTATGAAACTTTTGTACGGAGAAGCAGAAGATGTTAAAGGAAAACACAAACTCCTGTTGGCTGTTAAGAAAAACAACACACTTTACTAACCAAGACTAAGACAACGTCACCTTTGCGCCCCCTCCCGCCCCCCCTCGCTAATCCCGACCCTGGACCCCCCCCCCCAATCCCAATAGCCTTTTTGTTGTGTCGTACACCTGATCTCCAACACACCATATACTCGCACTGACGTGCACAGACACGCATCGTGGTGTGCAAACACATCTAGTGGCCTGGGGGTCGAATAATGAACGTTAGCCCAGGACGCCTTCTCTTTCTCCCCCTCCCAAAATAAAAAAAACTGCCTTTATCATGGGCTTTAAATGGGTTCTATACAAGGGTTCTATATATGGGTTCTATACATGGGTTCTATATATGGGTTCTATATATGGGTTCTATACATGGGCTCTACACAGTGGTTCTATATATGGGTTTATACATGGGTTCTATATATGGGTTCTAGATATGGGTTCTATACATGGGATCTATATATGGGTTTATACATGGGTCTATACATGGGTTCTATATATGGGTTCTATATATGGGTTCTATATTTGGGTTCTATATATGGGTTCTACACATGGGTTCTATATATGGGTTCTATACATGGCCTCTTTACATGGGTTCTATACATTGGTTCTATACATGGGCTTTATATTTAGACCCCCTCCCTCCTGTCACGAAGTGTCAAAAATTCTTTACCCCCCCCCCAGTGTAAAATTTTTTTATCCCCCCACCCACGTGTTACGTCTCATCTAAACAATTCAAAACATACATACGATTTTCATAACTAAACTAAGATTTTATTTTATTCCTTAACATTTTCCCATATTGATAATGGATTAAGATGTATTATTAGAAAACTGTGACGCGAAACAACGAAGTCATCCACAAGCCGAATGTAAAATGATCATAACAGTTTTTGCGTCATTTTTCGATACGTGCAGAAGGCGTGAGCGACTGCGTTCATAGTACCTATAATACCTGAGGCAATTACGACCTCCAAATATTGTTTTTAAAAATTAATTAAATAAAGATTTTTCAAAATTAGAAACATTTATATTTTTAAAATAAAAAAGATTATAATAAAAAATGCCTCACAAATTTTTGCGCCCCCCCCCCCCCCGTCAAAAAGTGTCACACATTCTCGACCCCACCCCCGAGCGTGACGTAATTTGCGAACGACCCTTAATTGGGCGGGCTATGCATAAATACGTGAATAGCAGTGGATTCTTTTTGATCAAGATTAAAATGGCATCGCTTGTTCTGCTTATGGTCTGAACATTGACTGATAGAGAAAAATGGCGAGCTAGAACATGACTGAAACATTGACCAAATGTTGGACTCATAAACACACTGCAGTAAAGAATGGGAGATCAGAGGCGTAGCTAGAGTGTTTGGCGCCCGGGGACACGATTCATTTTAAAGCAGCTCCCTTTCTTTTTTAAACTATGAAACCCATTATTTTTATCAATAAAATAATATCAAAGCACATTTTGGCGCCCCTAACTATTATGGCGCCCGGGGACATCTGTCACCCCTAACCCCCCTTAGCTACGCATCTGTGGGAGATACTTTGATCCGTAGAGCGGGAAATCATGTGGGGGGTAGGGGGTGGTCGATCAAAGGTTGATATCCTCAATGATGACATACTTCATGATGATGTAAACCAGCGGTTCTCAACCTGTGGATCGCGACCCTTTTGGGGGCCGAACGACCCTTTCACAGGGGTCGCCTAATACCATCGGAAAACACAAATACTATACAGTTATGAAGAAGCTACGAAAATAATTTTGTTGTTGGGGGGTCGCCACAACATGAGGAACTGAATTAAAGTGTCGTGGCTTTATTAAGGCTGAGAACCACTGATGTAAACTGAGAAAGGGGAAAGGGGTTCTATAGAAAAAAACAGAACTGTCGCTTTAATGATCGCAGTGAGGTCAAATACATGTTTTTAGCGTACAACCTTCCCCCCTCCCCCACCACCTTTTTACCTCAAACCTATCTATTCGATTCGGTATCAAGTGAGGTCCATTTGCTCTGTCCGGGATGGACTGTGCCTAAGACGACAGCACACAAAATGGGCAATTTACGCTGTAATTTTGAGTTGCCGTTGCTGCACGCCAATTTGATTTGTGAACTGTTTGGCAGATCGTTTTTTTAAAAAAATTTTATATCTGATCTTCTTGTTTACGAAAACTGATTACTAGGGAAATTCTCTCTCGATTTCCCCGGTTCTTATAATTGTTTTGGAATTAGGAATATCTTTATGTGTTTTCGGCGTATACGTCTTCTGTCATTCATTTGACACGCCTGACCCGTTTCCTATGCCAATGGAGAGATTTTAACCTAGAGATATTTTTTTTCCATTGACAGACTTCGTCTATTGGGATATTATGTCCATTTACAGACTTTGTCTGTTGAGAGATTATGTCATTAACAGACTCTGTCCTTTGGCAGACTTTGTCTGCTGAGAGATTATGTCATTAACAGAATCTGTCCTTTTGCAGACTTTGTCTGCTGAGAGATTATGTCATTAATAGACTGTATACTTTGACAGACTTTGTCTGTTGAGGGATTATGTCATTAACAGACTCTGTGCTTTGACATACTTTTTCTGCTGAGAGATTATGCCATTTATTTACACAATTTGTCCTTTGGCAGACTTTGTCTGCCGAAAAAAGTATGTCATTAAGGGTGATCATACACTAGGTCCGGATTTCACCGGATTTTAAGACTGACGACGAGACCGGTTGCTCGGTAGAACTGTACATCGGACATTGTAGAAATTGAGAATACATTGCAGCCGATCGCATCCGAATTTTTATTGTTTATCATAACAACGGCCTTGACCCTGCTGTCTTTCCGGTGACGAGTATTAAACTAAACATAGATTTTAAATGAGCTTGTTGTATTAAAAAAACTGGAATATATGAAAATATGTTTTATTTGATGAAGAATCCATTATTAAAATTATTATTTTCAGAATGAACCATTATACTTTTGACTACCTACATACAGTGGTATGCTTTGTTGGTGCAAAGTATAAATTAAATTATTAATTGTTGACAGTGGGGCATAGTGCAGCAGAGTGACAGTGGTATTTTCGTTGAATCAAATCTATACAACCACATAGGAACGGGGTCTTTCCCCTTTCCTTAACCAAGACAGATACCTGGGATCAATAAATACACATCTTCCATATGTTTTTCTGGGTGACCAAGGTTATCTGATGCGACCATACACAACCAGTGGTGATACTGTATCACGAGAAATTGAAGTTTACAATACAGACATAGTCGGGCCAGTTGAGTGTGCATTGGGCTTACTTGTTGCACAATGGAGATTCTTAAAACAGAATTCAAGTTGATCCTAAAAATGTGGACAAACTAGTCATTTCTGAAGATCAGTTGGACATGTTATTAGCTTCAAATACAACAGCTGGTAACGCTACAAGATCACCAACGGGAAGATCACAACGAATATAATTGAGAAGGGAATGATGCATATAATATCCGTGATTGCTTTAAATTTAATTTTAACATTTAAGTTTAAGGAGCAATTGACATCCAGTACTGGTACAATAAAATAGACTTTTACGTCCCATGAAAATGTAAAATATATTTTATGAATTGATTATGAATTGATCCACGTTGATCTTTTTCCATAATAATTTAGTGATAGCATTACCGTGTGCTACAGAATCAATGGCATTATCCATGCTAATTTAATATTTGTTTATAAACAGTTTAATTTAGTTTTCTTTTAAAATTTAGATTAAATATAATTTATAAATTTGGTAAAAGCATAAATATGCTACATGGAACTATATTTATTAACTGTATTTATTATGTTAAAATTATATTTGATTCATTATTGTGTAACAAAAATATATCCTAAATTCAAGTGATTGACATTTCTTTGAACTTTGAACTTATTTTCCAATGTTACTGTTTTGCAGGTCTAACAGTAACAGGATATGCAAACTTCAAAATAAATGCATACTTGTTATATCTAATTTTCATTTCTTAATTGCTATTTCTAATTATAATTATATTTAGCTATTATATGATCAAGTTTGTTCAAAACAATTTGGTTTTATTTACCTAATCTTCTTGCAATAAAAATAAACATTGACCCAGACACGCAGCGCCGCCATTCGCACCCGGGTACCATTAGGCTCAATGCTATTCAGATGCCATATTGTTGTAGTGTATTTTAGTTAAAATGAAGAATTAAGTTTACAAACGTATAGTACATTCAATTATCTTTCATTTCATACCTCATTTGGTCTTACAAACCCAACAATAATATTTTTAATAGTTTTTTAATCCCAAACTCTCACTTCTGGTACCCGGGTACCAATAGGTGCAGCCTTTATCCATATCGATCGAACTAACTTAAAATAGTAATAAAATAAAATCATATGCCCACTCCCGCCACTCACTTGTTGTATTGAGCTCTTCTGCTATTTCGTGCTAAAGTTTACTACCAATATCCCTATTGTGGTAATTTTTCGTTGTTATGTCCCATAGTGGCATGCGGTCATGAACTAGGGATATTAGCTTGTCTATTTCTACCATTTTATTTTATTCAGTTCTATAATTTGTATTTATCTTAAATTACTTTTATTGGATCCGAATGAACCCTACACACGGATGATGCAAAGAAGACCTGCAATGACGTCATTTGCTTGTTTTTTTTTTTAAATTTAGCTTCGGATCATTCCGTCGAACATCGCTCTAATTATATGTTTGCTATGTCCCATAGTGGAGAGCGATCATCCACTTGAGATTTTAGTTTATCAATTTCTACCATTTTAATTGATAAAATGCTACAATTTGTATATATTTAAATTACTTATGATGGATCCAAAGGAATAATACACAAATGAAAGGCTATTCTAGATTTTAAGGTGACATTTTTGTACAAACAATCTGTAAAAAATTACATGCCGCCATTTTAATTGTTTTTAAAATTAGCTTCGGACAGCTCTGGCGAAAAAAACAAATAAGACCGGCGCGCGTTACCGACTTTCACCGATGACGCCTGAGCAAATGTAGCTGTGTTCACTTTGTTATTGCATTTGTTTTTTTATACCGATCCAGTCTTGTTCGTCAGTCTTGGAATCCGGTGAAATCCGGACCTAGTGTATGATCACCCTTAAAGAGACTATCCATTGACAGAATTTGCCTTTGACAGACTTTGTCTACGGACAGACGTTGTCAATTGACAGACTTTGCTCATTCACTATGACGTGTCTCACACAAGATCAAAAACAAATAATATCATCGATGTGTACAGTCCCGGGTGGCCAAGATCCCCCACCCCCTCACCGGCCACAAAAAATCTGTAGTTGAACGAAAATGCCGCCCCGCCGTGTCACCCGGAACGAACTGCCCCCTCCACCTCCCTTACTACGCCCCTGGTTGTTTACATAATATAATTTTTTAAACTGGGGCGGTCCGCCAAGTAATATGTGATACAATCACGCGGCCCGCCAAGTCATATGTGAAACAATCACGCGGCCCGCCAAGTCATATGTGATACAATCACGCGGCCCGCCATGTCATATGTGATACAATCACGCGGCCCGCCATGTCATATGTGATGCAATCATGCGGCCCGCCATGTCATATGTGATACAATCATGCGACCCGCCATGTCATATGTGATACAATCACCCGACCCGCCATGTCATATGTGATACAATCATGCGGCCCGCCATGTCATATGTGATACAATCACGCGGCCCGGGGCCATGTCATATGTGATGCAATCATCCGGCCCGCCAAGTCATGTGATACAATCACGCGGCCCGCCAAGTCATATTTTGTCCATCAAACAGTTCCTAGTCCACCATTGCAAAGGGTCGTTATAGAAGTACGGTTGAAAGAAGTTTGCCCTATCAAAGTGATCTCAACAAGAAGCAGTGTGAAACCCCGTGAAACATCGCACGCTGGACGACCAGTGTCAGACAAAAATGTCCACGCATATTATTTCTTTTCATTGGAGAGCTCGGATTTATTTATTTGGATTTTTTTTAATTTGTGAAATATTTTTTAAAAATTGTTTTTTTTTCAAAACAAATTTTGCCCAAGAAATCGCAAAATGGTAAAGAAAAGAACTCACGAGACTATCTTGCAACCGCGAAAAATACCCGTAGGGCCTAGGCTTGTAGTTTTGTTTGAGACTCCAAGCTTGGATAGTCCCCCCCCCCCCCCCCCCCTTTTTTTTTTTCCCTCGTTCCATTGACAAAGATGAAGCTGTGAGTCATGTGTCGTTAGGTCAGAGATAAGATAACCAGGCCCCAATCAGCTGTTTAGAAGAAGAGTGGCTATGTTGTAGTGACGATTTGAACATTTCGAGTGTGGATTGATGCAGTGAAACAAGTGTGGCTTTCAATGAAATAAGTGTGTCGTTCATTGAAATAAGTGTGTCGTTCATTGAAATAAGTGTGTCGTTCATTGAAATAAGTGTGTCGTTCAATAAAACAAGTGTGCCTTCTTTCAATGAAATAACTGTGTAGTTCAATGAAATAAGTGTGTCATTCAATGAAACAAGTGTGTCTTTAAATGAAATAACAGTGTAGTTCATTGAAATAAGTGTGTCATTCAAAGAAATCAGCGTGTCTTTCAATAAAATAAGTGTGTCTGTCAAAGATATAAGTGTGTCGTTCAATGAAATAAATGTGTCATTCAAAGACATAAGTGTGTCGTTCAATGAAATAAGTGTGTCTTTCAAGAAAAGGTTTGGCCCATCAGATTGTTCTGTGATTCTCTTACAGACATGGATTTAGTCGGTTTCATTTGTTTGAAAGAGTAAATTTTAGATCAGCTAAATCAAATGTGGTTGAAAGTAAGAGACGTCTCGTTGAAACAGCTGAAATATGGATAGGCCAGGTACTGCACTATGAGTTGTATGTATCACTCTATTTCTCTTGCAATATATAATTTTCATTTGTTCTCAGTACTACATGCTATACACCCCCCCCCCACGGGTCGATAGCTCACTCCTTCCCCCCCCTGCTCTGTCACCCCCCACGGGTCGATAGCTCACTCTTTCCCCCCCTGCTCTGTCACACCCCCCCCCCCCCCAAAGCCATTCGTTGTAAAATCTGTTATAAAGGGATCCCATTATAATCATTTAACAACTCTTGGCTTAGAGAACAGGCCTCTACAACTGGTGGTGTTAGCCCAAACAGGCCTAACTGACAGTATTAGCCCAGACAGGCCTAAAACTGAGGGTGTTAGCCCAAACAGGCCTAACTGACAGTGTTAGCCCAGACAGGCCTAAAACTGATGGTGTTAGCCCAAACAGGCCTAAACTGATGGTGTTAGCTCAAACAGGCCTAAAACTGATGGTGTTAGCCCAAACAGGCCTAAAACTGATAGTGTTAGCCCCGACTGGCCTAAAACTGATGGTGTTAGCCCAGACAGGCCTAAAAGTGATGGTGTTAGCCCAGACAGGCCTAAAACTGATGGTGTTAGCCCAAACAGGCCTAAAACTGATGGTGTTAGCCCAAACAGGCCTTGTTAGCCTGCAAAGTCACACAATTTTAGTTAGGGGGGGGGGTGTCGTGTTGTTAAGTTTAGAGAAATTTTTTCAAAATACTGTTTTATTGCATGCTGAATTATACACCCCTGTTAATATTGTTAGCATTGTTAATACACATAAAACAATTGTTCCGCTTACTAAAGCTGTCTAAAAGATCAACATTTTGCATTTTTTCCCATGCCAATATGACCAGATGAGTTTTTTAATCTAGACAAATTTCATCAACAGTAAAATAACACACATTGCATCCATTACACTAAAACACATGTCTAGGTAGATTAAAAATATTACAAAAACCACAAACATTTCACCAAACACACAACTCCTTCAATTTACTAAAGTCACATTCCTGCTGTCCATCATTTTGACTAAAGTCAAATTCCTGCTGTCCATCATTTTGACTAAAGTCACATTCCTGCTGTCCATCATTTTCACTAAAGTCACATTCCTGCTGTCCAGCATTTTGACTAAAGTCACATTCCTGCTGTCCAACATTTTGACTAAAGTCAAATTCCTGCTGTCCATCATTTTAACTAAAGTCACATTCCTGCTGTCCATCATTTTCACTAAAGTCACATTCCTGCTGTCCATCATTTTGACTAAAGTCACATTCCTGCTGTCCATCATTTTCACTAAAGTCACATTCCTGCTGTCCATCATTTTGACTAAAGTCACATTCCTGCTGTCCATAATTTTGACTAAAGTCACATTCCTGCTGCCCATCATTTTCACTAAAGTCACATTCCTGCTGTCCATCATTTTCACTAAAGTCACATTCCTGCTGCCCATCATTTTCACTAAAGTCACATTCCTGCTGCCCATCATTTTCACTAAAGTCACATTCCTGCTGTCCATCATTTTCACTAAAGTCACATTCCTGTTGCCCATCATTTTGACTAAAGTCACATTCCTGTGTCCTTCCATCCTGTTCTCAGACCTTCAGCTGGCCGCTGAGTTGGGGAAGGCTTTGCTAGAGAAAAACAGAGAGCTGGAATCCCAAGTGGGTCAGTTGCAAACTTTGAGCCAGGACCAAGGTTTAGAAATACAGGTAAGTGCCACTGTCCTTGTGATGGACTCAGTTGTACACCATGTTGGTCCATCTCATAGGCCCACTGAAAGGCTCAGTATATCACATGACATAGGCCCACAGAAAGGCCAAAGTTTATGACATCACATAGGCCCACTGAAAGACCCAGTATATGACATCACATAGGCCCAATGAAAGACCCAGTATATGACATCACATAGGCCCTCTTAAAGACCCAGTATATGACATCACTAGGCCCACTGAAAGACCCAGTATATGAAATCATATAGGCCCAATGAAATGCCCAGTATTCTGCATCACTTACAGGTAGTCCTTGAGAAGGACATCACATAGGCCCAATGAAAGACCCAGTATATGACATCACATAGGCCCTCTAAAAGGCCCAGTATATGACATCACATAGGCCCTCTGAAAGACCCAGTATATGACATCACATAGGCCCTGTGTAACTGCACCACTCACAGTAGTCTCAGAAAATGACATCACATAGGCCTAGTATTTGACATCACATAGCGGAACATTTGACCAAACATGCATTCAACTAATGCACTTTATAAGAATCCCAAGGCTCACAATCTCATAGTTTTTCACACCACTCTACTATATTAATATTCTAATGTCCCACCCGCTTTTACATTTATTACACCAACTATTTCTGTACAACAAAAGAAAATATTACGCACCAAACGCACTTGCTATATTTATAAGAATTTCATTTAGCGCAGTATTCCAGAGCTTTATTTTGTGAAATCAGTGCCATCTGGTAGCATTCAAACTAATTTTTGGGGGTGATGAGTGGGGCTGAAAATTTGATAGAATGTGTTGTCATTGGCAAAGTATTCAGCTTGATAGGATTATGGGAAGTGGGTCAATAAGCTGTCTGAAGATTTTGCCTTAAACAAACACACAACATAAACGAAGTTAATATAAAGTTAAAAAAAGGATTTTAAAAAATCATAAATTTTTTAACAAAACGTTCACATGTTGTAATTTATAATTTTCTCAGTTATTTTATAGCAGAACAAATGTAAATTTTTTTGAAAGCTCTGAGTCTATACACTTGTTAAGAACTGGTTCAAGCAAGTATTATTTGAACTGCTTCATATTGTTTCGTATTGGTTTTCAGTACTTGAAATCCCAGTTAGAAACAATGAGGACTATGACAGACTCAAGAAACAGGATCTACGAGGAGGTGGACAGAACAGCACAGGACTTAGAGAAGAGCAATCAGAAATTAATCATGGAGGCGAGGGCAGACAAACAAAAGATAGAAAAGTAAATATTAGCTTGAAAAAAATGTTGTGTTTTATGTTAAATGAGCCATTGCTCCAGTAATAACTATTCTGTGCATCAATTAAACAAAATTATAAAGAACAACTCATCTTCTTATATTTGACCGGTAATAGATTCTTTTTTTATATATTTTTATTTAAAAAAAATTTTTTTTTTTTGGTTGTCAAATTGTTTTATGTTCTTTAAAATGCTACATGTTTATTGATAAAGAAACTGTAGTAGAATTTATTTTGAGTATGTTTACAATAACCTGTTACTAAGAACCTGACACATTGGTAATTAAATACATTCTAGATAACATAAGATGAAATGTAGGATACTCAAAGGAATTAAAAAAAAAAATATTTCAATAATGATTATGTGTTGGAATTAAAAAATCAATGGCTTGTTCTTAAACCTATTTAAAAATCTCCCGTAAATATTTTGATTTTTTCTTTATTATCAAAGCATCTAAAAGTAGTTCTCTCACAAAACTTTATATTATTCTTTCAATTAAAAACACATTTTTTTATAATATTTAGATGATTATTATTTCTTTTGGTAATTTGTTAAATATGTTAAAATAAATAATATTTTAGGCTGTTAATAGAAACTAACATGTTTTTTTTTCCACTTCTCTTTGTTAAGACAGTCTTCTGTTATCAACCAACTTGAAGACAAGGTCGATGAACTGCAGAAAAAACTCGATGATTTCAAAGCCGCTGAGAAAAAAGCAAACAAGAAAGTCCCAGAAAAACGCAGAACGTCAAGTCTGAACCGGCTGAGCCTCAGTGACACTAAAGATCAAAACGGCGGATTCTACTTTGAAAACCTGGCATGGACATACTCTGACCAGTTTAAAAATAATCCCTTGAACCCTTATGAGATTGAAATAAGAAAACTGCAGGAAGTGGTTCAGCGTATGAAAGTCCAGCAGACGATTGACCGTAGAAAAATGGAGGACGTGGAGGTGGAGTGTTCGGTGCTCATGGAAGAGAACCAGAGCCTGGACAAGAAAGTCAAAGTCCTTGAAATGAAGCTATCAGAAGCTATAATGATACAGTATGAATTAGAAAGGGCCAAGTCCAGCCCCGAACCCTTCTATAGGAAATCAGCAGACGCCCAGGACATTCACGGAGAACTGCATGAACCAGAGGTGAGAATGTTGAGTGAGCTGGAGCACGATGACCCGGAACTCAGATCTGAAGCTAAAGCTGTCAAGTTGGAATCTGGGGGCAGTTTGTACAGCAGCACAGGTTGGTCTCATTAACTCTTTTCTTTTTAATTACGTAGAATTATTACAAAAATTATTTGTTTTCTTGTACATTTTTAAAGCCTTTAAAGTTGAAACTTACTTTTATTTAATCTTGCTTTGCTTAAGAAAGTATTTATAATTAATAAAAATGACTGTAAAATATTGTTATTGAATTAATAATTTGTTTCTATCAGATATTCAGTATTAGTTATTGTATAATCTCTTTCAGCATTAGTCTTAGTCATATACTTATAGCCTACTTTAGGAGGATGTATAATTTATATGTATAATGTTCTATTTCTTGTAAATTTATTTATGATTTTCTTTATTGGTGATTAGTAAAAATATTTATTTAAAAAAACCCATGACAACTAAAACCAATGCCAGTGAGATTAGGAGATTCATTTTGACAAAAAGATGAACTATGCCCATGACAACTAAAACCAATGCCAGTGAGATTAGGAGATTCATTTTGACAAAAATATGAACTATGCATTTGTTTTTAACAACTGAGCAGCTATAACTATAATTAGGTGAACACAGGTGTAATGATATTTAATTAGGTTGTTAAAAAAAATGCTTGAACACATAACACTGACACATTCTTATCTTGCCTGGCACCACAGAGTCTATTAACAAGGTGGCCACGGATGCCAAAGAAATCCAAGTTGGAGAAGATGCCAGTTTGTCCATCCTTGATGAGCTGGAGTCCCAGTATCAATCTCTCTTCACAAAATATCAGGCCCTCATTCAGGTAAAGGCTGAGTTGTCATGGTAAACAAAGTAGTTGTCATGGTAAACAAAGTAGGCTCCCTTTAGATGTCTTCTCACGCCCCAAAACCTTTTAAAATATATAAAATAAGGGAATTCATTTTTTTAATTGAATGAACTGAAACAATTACAGGACAATCTGCCCCGGTTTCAATTATAGCAAAGATCAGATGTAGTTTTATTAAATGAAATGGATTTGGAATATAACTGATATTGAATGCTCCCCTTACATTTTCTCAGACATTACATTTAATCAGTCATATAAGGATTTTAGTGGATTAAAAATAAATAATCTGAGAACTATTCCCAACATCCATTGTAAGATTTAAAAAAAAAGTTTTAGACATTTCTGATAAACTTTGTTGTGTATTTGCAGAGATCTGAAATGAAGTGATATATAACATTTTGGGCACCAGATCAGTTTTGTATTTTAAAGGGATGACAATAATTAAATAAATAAAATGCATTAAGAAAAATGTAAGAATAATTTAATAAGTCTTATAATTCAAATTTTAAAAATACATATTTTACTTTTTAAATCTTTGAAATAACAAAATCTGATTAAAAGAGACAATTTAGTATGTATGCCATAGGTAGATAGAATCAATAATTATTAATTTCTACAACAAAAGCATAACATTCGCACTATTATTACCATTGTAGGGACAAAAATTAAATAGTCCTTGGTTTATACATTTACAATAAAAATATTGTTTTTATTCCAAACTTTAAAAAAAACATATATTCCAATAAATATTAAAGGAACAGATTCTAGGTAGGGGATTTTCAACATTATGTGTCTTTCATTTGCATTTACTCCAATTTGCCAACAATCTTGGTTGAAACTGGGGGTAACTTCATTTGTATTCATCTTACCTTAATAAGAACTGTCTTTTAACCACTGTTTAGGTATCTAAGTTTTGAAATTGACAAAATGTAGGAGTGACTAAAAAAATCAACTCTAAATTGTTTATTTACATTAAAAATGTTAACTTGGTTTTCTAATTTTTTTTAAAATGTATAAAAAGTCTCTCACTTATCTCAACCCCTTATGACCGGGGCTTAACCAAGGGTTCCCCACACCCCCTTGGGATGTGGCAAACAGTGTCAGGAGCTGCAGGAAGACACATAAAAAAAATGTCTCTAGATTGCTATGCATTTTTTTTAAAAAGCAGTTACAGATGATTTTCTGGTGAATTTTGTTAGTGAATTGTTTGTACTGCTGCATTTTAAGTGTATCTCTAGCATGTTACTTAAAGAAAGAAAACAGCCACAACTGAAATACTTGTATCTCTAGCATGTTACTTAAAGAAAGAAAACAGCCACAACTGAAATACTTGTATCTCTAGCATGTTACTTAAAGAAAGAAAACAGCCACAACTGAAATACTTGTATCTCTAGCATGTTACTTAAAGAAAGAAAACAGCCACAACTGAAATACTTGTAAATCTAGCATGTTACTTAAAGAAAGAAAACAGCCACAACTGAAATACTTGTATCTCTAGCATGTTACTTAAAGAAAGAAAACAGCCACAACTGAAATACTTGTATCTCTAGCATGTTACTTAAAGAAATAAAACAGCCACAACTGAAATACTTGTATCTCTAGCATGTTACTTAAAGAAAGAAAACAGCCACAACTGAAATACTTTATTATTTATTTTAATACAACACTTTTTAACTGCGATGGGAGATGAGGGAGCTTTGTGGGATAATTTTTGACTTCCAGAGGGGTTGAGTACCTGCAAAAAGGTCAAGAACCCTTGCCCTACTTTATTATATCTGCTACTTTATTATATCTGCTACTTTGAAAACTAAACTTGAACCCTAATATTTGTTTATTAAAACTTGATGTACTGATGCTTACAGACCAAAGGCAAGAAGGATGGGGAAGATGACTCGGAGCGACAGAGACTCGCCCACAAGGAGGTCCAGACACTACTCCATATCACGCTGAACCGGGACTACTATCAGGACAGTGGTCAGATCCCACCATACAAGGCCCTCTTCAAGGACATATTTGCCACACTCAGGAAGAACAGGATTGAGGAAAACCCGGACCCAGATGGAGACAAGAGGAATTCTGTTTGCAGCCCTTTAACCTCACCGAGTGGTGATGTCGCACACGGAGTTATTGATGGCAGATAGAGCCGTCCAAGGCTTGTGTGAAGACGTTATATGTGCTGTATTGGGAAAAGACACGAGTTTAATTTCTCAACAGGGTTTGTGTTTGGATAATGCAGTAATTTATGAAAGAGTTCTTTGGACAAGCACAATTTTGGTCCTTAAAGAAGACATGGCTAGTCAAAGTGTGGTACTTAAGACAAGTATTGTCAAAGTGTGGTACTTAAGACATGTCTAGTCAAAGTGTGGTACTTCAGACATGGCTAGTCAAATTGGCATTAGTGCAGGGTGATAAGAGTATTATTTGTAATAAACTTGTTTTTTTTAATGTTTATATGTGTCATAACAGGATCAGGAATCAACAGGTTGTTTAAAACACTATTTTAAGTCATGTGATTGTTCAATTTAACCTATCATGGGAGACACCAGTGGGATCCAGGCATGTTAACTGTAACTACTGGTCAGCCATAGAAATGTGCAATTATTAACAGATGGAGGGCTTTCATGTTGGATAGTCCATATATTTGTCTCATTATAATACAGTTATAAAAGTTTGTATTATTTTTTATTTATTTATCTAATACATTTATAAACAAATGTTACCTGTTTCCATTTTTTATTAGTGTCCAAAATCTTCATCCAGGACAATTTAAATCAAATCACAATTATTTATAAAGTAATTGTTTGTTAAGTTTTAAAGTCTGAGGGACAGTTTAATAAAAAGCTGTTTAAAGTGTTTTTTCAGTTTTTCTAGTCAACAACTTTTATGTAAAATTAAACTACCTAAAATGTGATATGTAATCACGTATGGTGACGTGGTAATGTAATCACGTATGATGACATGGTACCCTGTGAATGTGAACAGCAGACATGCTGACATTTCAGCTGTAAGTTTTTAACTTAAAACTATGACAATATAATATCATGCTTGTGTATATATCTATAAAACTATGACAATATATCATGCTTGTGAATACATCTATA
Organism: Omphiscola glabra; assembly: GCA_964017045.1. Classification (NCBI taxonomy): domain Eukaryota; kingdom Metazoa; phylum Mollusca; class Gastropoda; family Lymnaeidae; genus Omphiscola; species Omphiscola glabra. Next base: position 51,171,108 of record OZ024795.1, on the reverse strand, counting down.
AAACTATGACAATATATCATGCTTGTGACTACATCTATAACACTATGGAATACAGTGATGTGATTGATCTGTAGCTTTGGCTTTGTTGTTTAAAAGAAAGGTAATAAATAATTTAATCTAATTTTAAGTGCACAGTTGCCATATACACACATGCCAAGAACCCAGATGCCATGCACACAGATACCCAGTACACATATGCCATGTACACAGATGCCATGGAAATAGATGCCATGTACACACATGCCATAACTAGAAGGTCATAAAAGTTTTAGTTACAGTATACAGCTCACACATTTATTTGCTTTAACTCAAGCATAAAAAGACTTATCTAAAAGACTTATCATAATATCTAGAAAAGTTATATTACATATAGATTTAATATTAGCTCCAATGGCTGAATAATTTTTTTGGTGATTAGAAGCTAACTTAAAATCTAAATCGATTAAGATTATGAAGATTTTTTCAAATTTAGACATTTAAAAATATGCTTTTGAAGATATTTCTTGCAATGTTTGTTGGTTTAAAATCACTTTGATGTGGACAAAAATCACATTCCTAAAAGGATGAACTTATGTAAAACATTCAGTTTTTTAAATTTTTGACATAACACAATTTTCTTTTTGTGTATTGGATATGAAACCCATTTTCTTTTTATGCTCAAATATATTTTCTATTGTTTTAAAAATATAAAATTTTAAATGTTTTTTACTCTGAAAGTAATTGTCAGCATAAGATCTGGGGATGAAAATGTTTCAAGATAGCTTTACAAGATTGTTGTAACTTCAACTGTCATCAGTTTCTTCAATTTCAGGTGTCAAATTAATGACACGGTTTAAAGTAATGCCCTGCATGTGTATACAAGTTCTACAATAAACCACATGCTTCTTAAAGCAACTCATTAGTCCTTTTTAAAAATTGTTTAAAACTCATTAAGAATATTCAAATATCAAGACGTGAACTACTAGCACAGCTGAGTATTTTAGAGCATAATCATAATCTTAATTCTTGATTTAATCAAATCTAAACCAGGGATATGTGTCCATTGTTTGTATTTAAGTGAAGTAGACTTCAATTTGAAGTAAAAACTTAAAGCTTTGTCTCCCTCGCTTCAACAATCACAAGCGCACTCATTCCATTGAAAGAATCCAACACTTCAACATCTTCCACTCAACTGCAACACTTTTATTGTGCACCAATATTTTATTAAGTGCTTATTTTATATATTTTATATTGACTCAGCTTTTTGTCTCTATGGAGCATGAATTTTTATCATTTCTCTCAAAATTTGAATCAAACAAAATATTCTAAGTCATAAATATTCTCAGCTACAAATATTTTTATGTGCAAAGTGAGCTATTGGTTTGCCAGATTTTGTTTCTTGCCTGACTTATATGCTGTTTCCATTCCATAATCCTCAGTGTGACAGCCAATGATGCATCTATATCAAATCATTCAGCATTCAGATTCCTATGATGTGTGCAATTTGAATATAAATGATTTTTTTTCAGTAATATTTAATTTTTGAAGTGTTGGCTGATACAGCTAAAATGTTGCTTTCGAACCATTCGGAATTATATTTTCTACTGTTTTTTCAAAATAAGAACTTGATCATTTTTACCTAAAATAATTCAATTGGACTTTGAAATTTGTTTTGAAAATATACACATTTTCTTCCAAATTTGACAGCAGTTGCCAGCATTTCTTCATTTTTCCATCAAGCACATATGTTTATGAAATTTAAGAGAAATTTGAAAGATTTCATACAAAATCATCCAAAACTAAAAGACATTTAGATATTATCATGGGAGATTATTCCTTTAAATAGCTGTAATATTTCCCTTAAATCAAATCAATATCTGAAGCAAAAAATAAAAAAGTTTGTGGTATTAGTTCAAATCCATTCACACTTTGTTAGAACATAAACTAATTACAAACAAACCATCAAATGCTTTTGAAAGCCTTCCACATCAGCAATTTAAAAAAAATAGTGTTAACCCTTTGGCTTCTAAATGCTTCCTTCTCAGCATTTGTACGGACTTCAAAATCTATTGTTGGCAAAACAGTTATTAACTGTCGAAACACAGCAAAATATCAAGAAATTCAAAAGCCTTGACCTTTGCTATCAAAGGAAACATTAATGTAGACCCATCAAAATATAAATCATTTGGCACATGTTATGAAATGTTTGTTATTTTATCGGCATGGAGATAGATGATTTACAAACATTTCTCTCTTCCCTTTAAACTTCAGTATTTATGCACCCCACTAATTCAAATTGAACCCATTATATAAATTAGCTTCCTTCACTTGAAACTTCATTCTGCAGCATGTAGAAGTTTTGTATTAACTTTTAAGTGCAATCAAATAGAAATTGGTCGAAAACAAAATAAAATGAAGACTTATATTAGTTTCAAACCCCAATATAATGACAACTTTGGTCAAAGGTTAAAGTGACTATTTGAAGATGTAGTTATCAGTTTCCAGAAGATAAATAGTGAGGTTAGCATAAGAAGTCAGTAAGGTTAGCTTAAGAAGTCAGTTAGGTTAGCTTAAGAAGTCAGTAAGGTTAGCATAAGAAGTCAGTTAGGTTAGCTTAAGAAGTCAGTAAGGTTAGCATAAGAAGTCAGTTAGGTTAGCATAAGAAGTCAGCTAAGTTAGCATGAGATTACACTTAATGTTTTTTGTTAAGTTTTCCTTCTGTCTCCTGCTGACCAGATGCAATGCATGCTGTCCAGCCAGTCTCCTATTGACCAGATGGAATGTATGCAATCCAGCCAGTCTCCTGTTGACCAGATGCAATGCATGCTGTCCAGCCAGTCTCCTGTTGACCAGATGGAATGCATGCAATCCAGCCAGTCTCCTGTTGACCAGATGGAATGCATGCAGACCAGATGCAATGCATGCAGTCCAGCCAGTCTCCTGTTGACCAGATGGAATGCATGCAATCCAGCCAGTCTCCTGTTGACCAGATGGAATGCATGCAGACCAGATGCAATGCATGCAGTCCAGCCAGTCTCCTGTTGACCAGATGGAATGCATGCAGCCAGCCAGTCTCCTGTTGACCAGATGGAATGCATGCAGTCCAGCCAGCCTGGATGCATTCAAAATAAATAATGTCTTCCCCAATGATTGTCAATCCTAATTTTGTTTCAAGGAACCATTTGAGGCAAAAATTAAATATGTTATTATTGCTTCAACTCAACTTAAGTCAATAATGTCAAACATGGAACATATTGTCATTCATGGAACTTAAAGATCTACATTGTGACAATCAGACTCAGAAATCGTTTCAGGTTTAAAAAAAAAAAAAAATAATAATAATAATTATTATTATACAAAGTTTTTTAAAGCGTTCTACCCCAACCTAGGGCTGGGCTCACCACGCTGTACATATAATTTAGTAAACATGATCATGATGACAAAGGCTAGATAACGGCACAAAGTGTCCTTGTAAATGACAGCAAGGCCACCACCACGAGATGGACGAGGAAATGACATAGGTATTTTTAAAAAATCGCCTGTGCGCTCAAAATGAACAAATTTACATTTTTTGTTTGTTTGTTACTGTTAAACTTCCTGACTGTTGTACATGTACTTATTAATCTAGATTCAAATTTCTTAATTTTTTATGGTTCATTCATGTGTACATAGCATACATCTAATTCGTCTTTTTTAAAAGTTGTATTGAAATTATTTTTTTTCTTTCACATTACATAGGCCTACCGTATATTCAAATGCATACCATTTATCCCATTAGTAAACCTATCCCTACGATAGATCCCATTTTAAAGTCTTTTTTTATCATGAACTCTGTTATGGTAAACCAATTAACATACATAATGGTTCCAATTGTACACAATCCATTGTGAGCAGATTTGTATATTTAATGTTAGCTTCTATCGTAAAACCAGTGATGTGCTGATAGCTGCCACTTGTTTGTAGGCCAGTGTTTCAAACTGATCAACCTTGTCTTAGCTTACAACTAGAACGTTAAAACCAACTGATATATATATGCCCTTGTTTGATATCTTTGAGATACATACAACCAACTGATTTATATATGCCCTTGTTTGATATCTTTGAGATACATACAACCAAAAAAACAAATCCTACTGCGGTATTGTGATCTGTGTGATTTTATTCTAATTTATTCAATAAACAAACTGGAACAAAAATGTCTTGGTTTAATTTCTTTTTTCATTTTTTTGTTTGTTTGTCTTTTTCCAATTCTCAAATAGTTCAGTTGAGTTCAGTGGCATAGGCATCAATGAAATCTGCAAATATCTCTGTCTAATAGCTAAGTCATATCTGTAGAGTCTGACAATATTTAATTCATGTTTCTTCAGTTTGACAACAGCTAAGTAATTTCTCTTGAGTCTGACAATAGCTAAGTTATGTCTGTTGAGTCTGACAACAGCTAAGTCATGTCTGTTAAGTCTGACAATAGCTAAGTCATGTCTGTTGAGTCTGACAATATCTAATTCACATCTGACAATAGCTAAGTCGTTTCTGTTGAGTCTGACAATGGCTAAGCTATGTCTGTTGAGTCTGACAATAGCTAAGTCATTGCTGTTGAGTCTAACAATAGCTAAGTCATGTCTGGCAATAGCTAAGTCATGTCTGGCAATAGCTAAGTCATGACTATTGAGTCTTGGATCAACACTGAGAGAGCATACGTGTTATTTTTTAATTCCACAAATAGCCTCTAAAAATGACGTAACTCTAGCATTGTGAAAGTCAAGAAAGAATCACTTTTTATCCACATGATCCGCGTTTACGCCGCAGGTTTATTTCACCAACAATTTCAGAAAAACAAAAGGAAAATATAAGTCTACGCACCAAACGCACTTGCGATTAAAAAAAAAAAAAAAAAAAAAAAAAAGAAATCTCACATAGCGCAGTTATCGGGAATTTTATCCCGTGAAGTCATTGGCATCAAAATTTCCTTTACCATCCCTTTGATTGAAAAACAAGAAAAACGGATTTTTTTAGGGGGCTGGGCTGAAAATTTGATAGAATGTGTTATATTGCAATAAGTCTATGTGCTAAGTTTCAGGTTCAGCTCAATAGGTTGACGGGAAGTAGATTAATTAGTCGTCCGAAGACTTAGCCACCCAGCCTGAAAGAAATACACGAACATAAGAGAAGTTAATGTAAAGGATTTAAAAAAAAAAAAGATGTTAGTTCCTCTAAAACAGTGGTTCTCAACCTTCCTAATGCCGCGACCCTTTAATACAGTTCCTCGTGTTGTGGCGACCCCCAGACGCAGTTGTTACTTCATAACTGTAGAGTATAGTATCAGTTTAGTATATGTGTTTTCAGATGGTCTTACGCGACCCCTCAGACATGGTCGTTCACCCCCCAAAGTGGTCGCGACCCACATGTTGAGAACCACTGCTCTAAAATAATGAATGAACCCGCGATACCTACCTTGATGGTGAATTTCTCGTTACTTTACGAGTCGTTCAACGTTTGCTTACTCGCAACACTCTTTCTAATTTTTTTTAAAAAAAGAATCGTATTTGACCTTTGAACCAAGACCAATAATTCGTTCATGAAAACTAAGACTAATAATAGTAAGTTGTCTCGACCTGTCAGCTCAGGGATCACCATCTCAGGCAACGCGTTGGCTCCTATACAATTATATTGTAGCTTCTTGTTTGAACAACTGACATTGATAATACACAAACCATATTTACCCGTATCACCCGAGTAAATAAGCATTAAGAAATAATTTGAAGGGCCGAGTAGAAAAAAAGTACTTAAATTACAATTTTTCAAAAATGAGGTAGGGCTGGCATTACATTTGATTACTTCCCATGAATCATTCCTGTAATTATCATTCATGAAAAATGTCCAGAAGTGTTAGATACAGAGTTAGCTCCAGCAGCTTTTAAGGTATTTAAATAAGAATTTAAAAACTCTAAACTCATTTTTCTCAAAACTTCAAAAATGCACTTACTCACTTTTCCTACTCGGCCCTTTATTTGTTTCTGCGTCCAATGGATGTGAAAAAAAAAAAAGAAATGAAAAATGTCGGAATGTCCTCTTTAATATTAAAAGTGCATTGACTACTTGTGTACTGCATATTGATTACGCCTTACTAAGTAAATATTTCTTGTTATTAAAAAAACCCTCTACTCTTTGACTCATATTTATTAAAACCTATTTATTCAAGGCCAAGGCCATCAATGGTCTGGCTATTTAAAAACATTTTATTTCAAACTTTACATAACTTTAATTTAATTTTTTAAAATTCGGATATAATCCACCACCACCATCCCCTTAGTAGTCCAAACGCCTTCCCTGGGCATTTTACCGCCCCCCCCCCCCCCCCCGAGACAGTCCACTTTGAGAACCACTGGGCTAAACCAGAGAGCCATTTGCTTCACCTGTGACTACTATTGTTTCATACTATCGCCAATTCCACCCGCCCAACGCCTTTGTTCAAATACCAAACTGATCTTGGTGTGGTCAAACATGACTGATTAAGTCAACACATGGTACGGCCTCAGAGTCAGGTGAAAGCTAGAGTTGAACTGTCTCCACTTACCCCATGAACTGTCTCCATTGACCCCGTGAAATGTCTCCATTGACCCATGAACTTTCTCCATTGACCCCGTGAACTGTCTCCATTGACCCCGTGAACTGTCTCCATTGACCCATGAACTGTCTCCATTGACCCCGTGAATTGTCTCCATTGACCCCGTGAATTGTCTCCATTGACCCCGTGAACTGTCTCCATTGGCCCCGTGAACTGTCTCCATTGGCCCCGTGAACTGTCTCCATTGGCCCCGTGAACTGTCTCCATTGACCCCGTGAACTGTCTCCATTGACCCCGTGAACCGTCTCCATTGACCCCGTGAACTGTCTCCACTGACCCCGTGAACTGTCTCAATAGACCCCGTGAATTGTCTCCATTGACCTCGACGCATGAATAGTCAGCCAACCTAAACGCTTCCGACTGGCCAACTGTAAAGGGTGTTGATGCCCAGTCAATCAGGGTGTTGATGCCAAACCAATCAGGGTGCTAATGCCCAGCCAATCAGGGTGTTGATGCCCAGCCAATCAAACCACCCAAAACTGACATCTTTCTCCTGATAGATAATTTCATCTTAGCGTCGCTCTCAGACATAAAAAAAAGAAACACGATAATCTTGTTTGTTACTTAACTTTAAGAATTATTTTAAAATGATGCATTTCGAACTTTTAATGCACGCCCTCTTCCCCCCCCCCCCAATTTTTTTTCTTCTTCAAATGCCATAAGACATAATAAAACGAACATAAAGCCATACAAATTTTAACCGAAGGTCGCTTAAGTATACATCTATTCACATCACCCATAAACGCGATGGATCTGTATAAATTTCAAACTTTAAAAAATTCAAAACAAATTTCGATGGTAAGTTCATTGGAAAATTGGTGCAGTTGATAATGCATATTGGCTGATCATTACCGGTACAATGAACAACACTATAAAATAAAAGAAATCTTACACGACCACACTCAAGTGTTTGAAGACATGCGGAGAATATTTTCTACTTTTATTTGCCGACGCGAGTAAGTTCATACCCAGAACCGTTCAATGTCAAGGTCGGAGAAGGCCGCACAGTCGGTCAGTACATTCGTGCTGGACACCGGTCGAAAAGCGTTGAGCTGAACTTTCTTGATGCCGTCGGCCCCGATGACCGTGTCGCAGATGACCTTCGATAATGTTATTCGCGCGATCTGCTTGACCTGGCTCGAGGTGAACGAAGTGACGTCCCCAAGGTTCTCAAACCAGAATCTGTCCCCTAATTTGAGATCCCTGAACTGGCCGCCGAGGATGAGAGAGTAAAGCCCACCGACGCATCCGCCATTGACGGGAAACTCGCTGATGGCGCCACTGTAGAGGTCAATGTCGTCTACGGACGAATACACCCCACGGTACCGAAGAGCTCCCTGCTCCATCGTGTCAAAGGTTTTTCTCGGCAACCCAAAATACGCCAGCCAGTCGTTGTAAGGCGGAAGGGCGTGGTCACGGCCTCGTTGTATATTTAAGGACACGATGTCTTTTCCAGTCTTAAGACCGTTTGGCTTCTCGAACATTCGATCGGTCATTCCCTTGGTGTACCACCGGTCCACTCTCTGGCAGTTTTGAGTTAACAATGCCTCGGTTAAATTCTTTAGAGAGTTCAAGACGAATTTCGGTCTCATGAAGAGGTCTCCAGTCTCCACGACTTGTCCGTTGATCGTGAGACTGTCCGACACTAAGGAATGTCCGAATCGGTAGGCGGCGGTCGAGAAGACGTTAGAAAGTGTCGGGTCAATGGAAGAGTTGTAGCTGTAGTTACCAAACAGGAGACCGTATTTCGACGCCGCTTGGCCTAAAACCTGAATCATGAACTCATCGTATGTTATTCTCTGTATAACCGCGATAACGATTCGCCTGGCTTCTTGGTACAAGATCTCATCACTCCAATCACCGTGTATCGCCTTCAACCTGTCGCAGATCTTGTTGTGGTAGCGTAGAAATATGGTGTGCAGGGCAGACAACCCTGGATAAACGTTTACACGGACATCCCCTGCCTTGAAGCAGTAATCTCCTGGCTGGAGCTTGAAGCATGTCTCGTCCGTAGCCGTCTCGTCGGCCGGAAGGAAGTCCTCCCCGTTGATTGTGACGACCTTTAACCCCCCGTTAACCAATGCCCTCAGCGATCGGGCCAGCTCCTCGGTGTGTCCATAGATTTGAGACCCATCTATCCACGGCGTTATGGCGTTGTATTGTTGTCTGGTGCCGCTACCGTCAACCGCTGGATCTGATCTTTTGAAATCCATACACCTGTTGAGCAAAATAATATTTTAAATATCTCATATGTCCAACGTTTTCAGGGCATGGCCCCGTTCATATTAGAGGTGACCCTTACTTAAATATATCGTGGTGAGGGGATGGCTTTTAAATTTTAAATAGGGTTGATTCTTAGAAAGTAAAACATTTTAAAACTTAATCTTTCAGTATAATGTAATTGACAACGTTTCTGATAGTCACGATTGAGATTGAACCTTAACCTTTACGACACCAATTTAAAAAAAGAAAACGATCAAAACATGACTATCTATATTAGTTTATTGTTCCAGCAGACGACCCCCAGATAAACCCCAAGGCAACCCCATTTGAGATCACCTCTCATGGGCTGAAAACATGAGCGTCCTGTAACTTTATCATCCCAAGATGTTCATGTGTCAATTTTTAGTTTATTTTTATGTTTCCAAAATGAACATAATAAGACATCAACATCATAGTAAGACATAATGCGACATCGACATAATAAGAGATCAACATGGTAAGACATCATCATAGTAAGACATTATACATAATAAGATATCAACATAGTAAGACAAATAGATAACATGTATTAGTATTCCTCCTTATTCCTCGAAACGAACACATTGTTACAAGATGTTAGAAACATTTGCTTGTAAATATTTCATGAGGGATTTGTTGCTAGAATTAGCGGGTAATCCCGGGATGAGGAAAACTGCGACCCCATTCTCTAGGGATAAGCGAATTTCATGGGGATGAGAAACCTTAGTCATTAGTCACATCGAAACCCAGAACTGTATCGGCAAACCTGCGCACCTAACGTTACACCGAGTAAAGTGGTACTCAGCTGTCCGCTTTACACCGAGTAAAGTGGTACTCAGCTGTCCGCTTTACACCGAGTAAAGTGGTACTCAGCTGTCCGCTCTACATACACATCAAAGTCATCACGTTACTTTTGGATGCCTCTCTGCTACTTTCCGGTTTTGTGACCCGTTCATTCAGAGTTGATCGTTATTTATTTTCCACATTACAAAATTTGAATTTTAAATCTCCCCCCCCCCAACCCCCTCCCCCGAAGAAGACTTTTATTATTTTCTTGCAGCCGTAAAAAATTTGTTTAAAATGTGAAGATTTTGCGCTCCTATATTTTTCATTATAGTTTTAACATTTAAAAAAAAATATATATCACCGAAATTAAAAGCGGACAATATTTCGACCATTATTTATTGCCAAAACTTGTAATATTATTACCAAAATTATGTTTATCACTTAAAGAAAAAGGACAAGATAAGCAATACGTTTTTTTTTGTTCCTCACAATGTGTTGCTTCAAGAGAATCTGTAGAATAATTCACTTTTTAATAAAGAATTAATCCTTTTCGTTAAATAACATACATTTAAGTTTTTTGTTTGTTTTCAATTTTCAATCACGCGCATGCTTACCTGGTAGTGAGTTCAGTAAACAGTCGGTCATTGCTGTTAACGATGATCGGAAAACAAGGACCGCCGGTTGTGACGTCGGGGTGAAGGACACCGGACGTGACGAGTTCCGTCGTGCAACACGGCACGGTCGACGCCGTCGTGGGAGTTCTGGTCAAATCGTGGTCGAGAAACTGGGCCCATTGCATGACCATCATGTTGACGTTAACGGCCGTGTGGTTCTCCGGATCGTGCACAACGACACTGACCAACCGCGGACTGGGCAGCTTGGCACCAGTTACCCCCGTCAGCCTCGGAGTTCTCCCATCGCTGTTCTCATACTTCGGGGGTAGAATTCTCCGGAACGTGGAGCCGGCCACCCCGAATTGGGGGTTCCCCAAATTGTTGCAGCTGCCGTCGAACGACCGGTACCGGCTGGTTGGATCGCAGGTGACGTCACGCCGGATGTTATGACGTCGTTCGCGGGTTTCATCTTGGAATCGACACGAACCGGCACCCGGCCACCTAGCGCACAACACCACACAGACACCCAGACACCACAAGGCACGTAACTCCCAAATCTCGCCCATTCTCATCGTCCACACGCCACCTGTCTCATTAACGTCTCACACAAATGGGCTTTTCATTTTATACGCGGCCGTCGCAGTGACGCAGATCATAAAGCAGTCATTTGATAGGCTTGCTTTGGTAGCATGCAAATACAAAAGCACTTTTATTGATCTAAGTGAATGCGCCGAAAGTCAAGCGGGCGAAAAGGTGTTTAAACAAAGAGCACAAAACTAAATATCATTACAGTGAAAACACACAGAACAGTGCCAGGTACAATTACTTTTATAACGGTAGAGAAGCCAAATTTGAGAGTCTGCCAGTTAAACAGTTTCGTTATTTTTTAATTATTTTTGTTGTTGTTTTTTCTTAAATGTTTATTTTTTTTTTAAAATAGAAAAATAAAATAAAAGTAAAAGTTAAATTAGATAAGATACATGGACGTGAGAAACTTGGAAAACAAATCGTACTCAGTAACTCCACTTATATTTATGTTTATTGTTACGGAAGCGAAAGAGCGACTATTTAAAATTAAGACACGGTGTTATTTAAGATTTTTTTAAGCCGTGTAAATCTCAGTAGATGTTTTGAAGAACCCAGTTTTAACACGGTACGTATCCCGTTTTAGTTTTTAGCAGGAGACACACCAGAAGAGTTTTTAGCAGGAGACACACCAGAAGAGTTTTTAGCAGGAGACACACCAGAAGCAAAAATATATAAGAGTCAAGAAGCTACCCCCATCGAGAGTTAAGAGGCTACCCCCATAGCACATCGAGAGTTAAGAGGCTACCCCCATAGCATATCGAGAGTTAAGAGGCTACCCCATAGCATATCGAGAGTTAAGAGGCTACCCCCATAGCACATCGAGAGTTAAGAGGCTACCCCCATAGCATATCGAGAGTTAAGAGGCTACCCCCATAGCACATAGAGAGTTAAGAGGCTACCCCCATAGCACATCGAGAGTTAAGAGGCTACCCCCATAGCATATCGAGAGTTAAGAGGCTACCCCATAGCATATCGAGAGTTAAGAGGCTACCCCCATAGCACATCGAGAGAAAAGAGGCTACCCCCATAGCATATCGAGAGTTAAGAGGCTACCCCCATAGCACATAGAGAGTTAAGAGGCTACCCCCATAGCACATCGAGAGTTAAGAGGCTACCCCCATAGCACATCGAGAGTTAAGAGGCTACCCCCATAGCACATCGAGAGTTAGGAGGCTACCCCCATAGCACATCGAGAGTTAAGAGGCTACCCCCATAGCACACCGAGAGTTAAGAGGCTACCCTCATAGCACATCGAATACATGCCTTTAAAACAGAATCCATCAGCAACGCTCTATACACGACTACGTTGTCGCGGCTTCAATGCTTCTGCCCCCATTCCCCCAAGCTGTTGTATTTCGTTCGCTTAATTTCTCGATCACGTATTTACATGCACTCAGTAAACAAGACATTAATTGTTCATTCATAGTTCAATGCATACCAGTGGCAGCGTTGAGCAACAGATGCTGTAGACGTGGACGCACAGGCTACTTTTTAACCATGGCTACTTTTTGACCATGGCTACTTTTTAACCATGGCTACTTTTTAACCATGGCTACTTTTTGACCGTATCATGGTAAGCTTTGTCATTTGTAGACTGTCTCCAAACAGTTGACATCAGTGGTGTTACCTTGACCAGACGCAAAACCGGGGTGGACTTCCGCAATTGTGCCTCCCCGCTGATTATTGGTATATTCAGTATAGCATTGCAGCTAATAGTTAGTATTATTTTCAAGTTAAATATTATGCAAAAACAGTTGATTCCATTGCATATATGAACAAACAGTTGATTCCATTGCATATATGAACAAACAGTTGATTCCATTGCATATATGAACAAACAGTTGATTCCATTGCATATATGAACAAACAGTTGATTCCATTGCATATATGAACAAACAGTTGATTCCATTGCATATATGAACAAACAGTTGATTCCATTGCATATATGAACAAACAGTTGATTCCATTGCATATATGAACAAACAGTTGATCATCATCTCACTCCTACTTTCGAATGAAATATATGTATATACGAGTAAAGTCAATGATAACTGGACATTGAAAATAAAATGTATTAAATAGGATTTGTCATTTGTTGGCGGACATCTGTTAATAGAACATCCGGGCATACAGTCTGGCCAACCTCATTAAGGTATTAATAAAACAACCTGGTATTCCGTTTGGCCAATCTCTCAAAAGCTGTTCGGTAATTCTATGTGAATGTGAGCCGGCACAGTGGGTCTTACCCTGGAAGAAAACATAATTACATGTTGTTCATTCAGTTTAAGTTTCTTAAATTCCAAACACAATAAGTTTGTCTCTGTATTTATTTTCAGTGACATCCGATATTGACAGGGTAGATATGTTTCTAGAGCACAGGTTCCCAGCCCATGGGACGTGACCCCCGACGGCGTTGCACAGGGATTTCTGTGGGGTCGCAAACGATAAAGTGTTTTACTTCAGATAAAATTGGACACGCACCTGCAGACGTAGTCGCAACGACATTAGCTACTGAAGCGAAATCTAAAGCGGAATTGTAGAAACGAATTTGTTCATTTCACCATAATAATGTTCAAGTATTTCAAAATTAACATAAGTTTCATGACTTGGAATATTTGTATGACGTGAATTTCGAGTACGACAAAACTTGATCAGCCACCTGCGCTCTACGTCATACTACATGCGCTCTACATCACACTGCATGCTCCCTACATCACACTACGTGCGCTCTACGTCACACTACAAGCCTTATAAACGTAAACAATTATTTAAAGAATATCATATATATATATATATATATATATATAATTACACAGGCACGTGACACACTGCAAACTGAAGGGGGAAAAATGATTAAATAAAAAAGTCTGGTATTTTCTAAAAATAAATTTTATTTTGATATAGTCTCAAACCCAGAATTGCTCTATATCAACATCTGCGAACGTCGAACAGTCGGCGAGACAATTTCCGGAGGACACTGGTTGGAAGGCGTTGAGCTGAATCTTACTGATGCCATTGACCGTGTCACAGATCACCCTGGACAGTTTCAGTCCGGCTATCTGACGAACCTGGTCGGCGGTGAAAGAGCTGATGTCTTCGAGGTTGTCAAACCAGAACCGGTCTCCGAACTTGAGATCCCTGAACTGACCGCCCAGAATGGACGAGTAAAGTTGACCGACCATTCCCTGATAGACCCCGGTCTCGCGAGCAGCGCCACTGTAGAGGTCTACGTCATCGACCGACGGGTAGACGCGTCGGTACACTTGACCTATGGTCTCGAAGGTCACTCTTGGAAAGCCGAAATGTTCCAGCCAGTCGTTATAAGAGGGCAGGCCGTGGTCGCGACCTCGTTGAATATTTCTAGCCACAATGTCGAATCCCGTCTTAGGCTTATTTGGCTTTTCAAACATACGGTCCGTCATGCCCTTGGCGAACCAGCGGTCAGCACCCTGAGAGCGCCCGCGAAGAAAAGCCTCTGTCACGTCCTTAAGGGAGTTTAAGACGAATTTCGGCCTCATGAAAACGTCTCCAGCCTCCACGACTTGTCCGTTGATCGTGAGACTGTTCGAGACTAAGGAATGTCCGAATCGGTAGGCGGCGGTCGAGAAGACGTTAGAAAGTGTCGGGTCAACGGAAGAGTTGTAGCTATAGTTACCAAACAGGAGACCGTATTTCGACGCCGCTTGGCCTAAAACCTGAATCATGAACTCATCGTATGTTATTCTCTGTATAGCGGCAATAACGATTCGCCTGGCTTCTTGGTACAAGATCTCATCGCTCCAGTCACCGTGTATCGCCTTCAATCTGTCACAGATCTTGTTGTGGTAGCGTAGAAATATGGTGTGCAGGGCAGACAACCCTGGATGAAGGTTTACACGGACATCCCCTGCCTTGAAGCAGTAATCTCCCGGTTGCAGTTTGAAGCAAGTCTTCTCCGTGGCTTCCACGTTTTCCTGAAGGAAGTCCTCCCCGTTGACGGTGATTACTGTCAACTTCCCATTCTTGAATGACCTCAAAGACCCGGCCTTGTCTTCGGTGTGCCCGTAGATTTGAGAAGCATCGATCCAAGACGTGACCTCATTGTACTGATGTCTTGTGTTGTTCAAATCTGTTCTATGGTCAGACCTTTTAAATTCAATACATCTGTGGTGAAGAGAACGAGCACATTGATTTTTAATTGGAAAATATAAAATTTTTATATAGCTACATGCCCTTATATAGTTAGTTACATGTCCTTAATAGTTATATCCCCGATATAGTTATATGCCCCTATAATTAGTTGCATGCCCTTAAATATAGTCACTTGCCCTTATATATAGCTACATGTCCTCAAATAGTTACACGCCCTTATATAGTTACATGCTCCTTTATAGTTACTTGCCCTTATATTTTTATAGTTAAATACCATCGAGCGCAACTTTTACCCATGTCTTAGTTTTGGTTGACATATCAGTCAGGGGTCTGTGGACACAATAATTACCCCATCCCTTGTGTGACTGTGTGTGTGTGATTAACATCCCCAAGACGTGAATTATGTGGGGAATAGTGGACATTTTGTGTGTGTAACATTCTCTACCATTCATCAGACGTCAGCAGTTTTCTAGAGGCCCCCTTTCCCCTTGGTTTTGTTTTGTAACCCTTACTGGCTACTGGGTGATTCCCCCCTAACCGAGGATCGAAAAAAGGGAAAGATTGTGTTTGTTGCGGAGTGCACTGCGAAAATCCTGACTGGGGTGGCGAGGTACGAAGGTGTTGCTGTGCAAGGGGCGTCTTTCCCCCCCCCCAACCCCACCACACACACCCCGCCCCCAAGCCGTGTAGACGCATCTGCTGCTGTGTCGACATTCGTCTTGGGTATCGATATCCAGTGGATCTTAAAATTTTGTAACTTTTAATTTGTATTTTTCTGTAAGGAATAATAGAAGAATTATATATTTTGTTGCTTTCTATTCACTACCTTCGGTATCGCTTTAAAAATAATGAACTCATCTTGGTCTACGACATCCTTTATTTTTAACTTCTCTTTTGTTCGCGTGTCAATGCTTTGTCTCGCGTGCCGTGTCACGGATCTCATTATGATTATGTGAACCACTGATGGTTGACAATTGATATAGTTAATATACAAAGTATTGGGACTTGCAAAGACTGGCCAATCAAAGTGTTTGGTTGGGTCACGTGAGAACAACACATTTGAGAGTTGAGCAGCCATGATGAAAAATGTGATTGATCAAGGTTTTGCTTGGTGTACAGGATATTTCGAAGTGAATGGAGATTTTATGAACTTATTACAGGAGTTGAGATTTAAGTGAAGTGATTCCACATATATCTTAATTATGTGCAATCATTATCTTCCTTCTTTTTGGATAGCATTGTGAACGTTTAAATTAAAAAATAAGTCATTGTTTGAACCTTAACGACTCAAACATTATTTATAGCTTAATATTACCATCCACCCCTGTGGCAGTAAATCCCAAATAGAGCTTTGGCCTGCCTCACCGCATCATTCCTCTCAGACTTAACTGATGCAGAATCAGTCAGTGTTTTATTTTGCTGTGTGGCTTTTTAAATTATTTTTTTTTGCATGGCCGGGTTGTTAGCCCTGCGCAAAACCATCTCGGGGCGGGGGGGGGGGGGGCTCTGCCCCTTAAAGCTCTCTTGGTAGCTGCCTTAATTTTCGGGTAAGATTCCTTAGCCTCTGTCCAGCCCTTCACTTCTGACAAGCCAGTGGGTTCTGATTTTGTTCCGCCCCAGTAACCTTCATACCTGGTGGGCTTTCCTATGTTCGCCACCTGGGGAGGCGCTCGATGGACGACAAGTATCTACGCTTGAGATAATATAACAGTGACATAATTTATGGTGGCAGCGGTGTTGAAAATTGCACGAATTTCTTTTTTTTTTCCCAGTGGTATTTGTATGTATCATAATTCCGAAACTTATAAACACTACTAGGTTATCATGAACTTCATTATTCGACGCATTTTATTATTAACCGAAAACTGTCCAATAACCAAAATCAGTTGAATTTTTCCGTTTGTAAACCTTGTGAAGTTCCTAGTGCCACAACTATTATTTTGTACACACTGTCTAAGATTCGCATTATTTCTATTTTCATAAAATATTTATTTTCTAATTTATTGTTTAAGTGCATGTTTATAACGAATTTTTTTACCATCAAATTAATCGGGGTTCCTGTCACGACTTATTCGTGCTTAAAAATGGAGTGAAATAAAATCTCATTCAAAATTTTTTTTTTTTTTAAATTGACTTTTTATGGAACATAATAGTGCGGCCTTAAAGATGTTATCTTGTATTACAGGTCTTTTGTATAATTTAAAGAATGTTCATTTAACAAATGTTCCTTTTAAAAAATACCTTGTGGAAATATCATCAAAATGGCGGTCCATCCTGTCGACAATGATAGGAAAACACGGACCACCGTTCACAACGTCCAGGTGAAGGACACCAGAAGTGACGAGGTCTGACGTGCAGCAAGATCCGTTAGAACTCGCCTGTAGCGTCCTGGTGATATCGTGTGCCAAGAACTGGCCCCATTGCGTCAGCATCATGTTCGTGTCGAAGGCTGTGTGGTTATCGGGCCCGTGAACTGTGACGCTGACCAACCGCGGACTGGGCAGCTTGGCGCCAGTTACCCCCGTCAGCCTCGGAGTTCTCCCATCGTCGTTCTCATACTTCGGGGGAAGGATTCTCCGGAAAGTGGAGCCGGCCATTCCGAACTTGGGGTTTCTCAAGTTGTTGCAGCTGCCGTCAAACGACCGGTACCGGCTGGTTGGGTCGCAGGTGACGTCACGTCCGTTGGGATCAGCCTCGTGACGTTCTTCCTCGTGGTCTTCATCGTAGCAGCACGCGTGTCGCCAGCAGACACACAGCAACAACAGGCTAAGACACCTTCTGTTAACAGAGAATGCAAGCTTCATTCCTTGTCGCGACTCTAGACAAATTACTGGGGGCTTTGAACAATCTGTTGATGTACGCACAGATTCAGTAGCATGACGGTGGGTTGAAAGTGAGACATATGAAGGAGAAAGAGAGAGGGGGAAAGGGGTTTTAGTCATTTGATTATAAAAAGCAACAAAGAATTGATCTAGACTTGTTATTACCTTAAGCGGTAAATTAAAGAAAAAACAAACAACGAGCGCTTAAGATGTTTAAAAAAAGGAAAGATAATTGTAATTAAATCTTCGGTCGATGAAATCAAAATAGATAAACTATCATGTACCAAATTTAAAAAGTAAACTATCATGTAACAAATTTAAAATGTAATAATATGTTTGTGAAGAAAAATCATTTTATTAATAGAAATTCCTTAAAATACATATTTTTAAAAAAGAAACTGTTTGCCAGGCAGCGAGTTTAAAATGGCAGGTGTCCTCATTTAAGTAGACGCTTCGTTCTGTAGAGCAACCAACAGTGAACAGTCGTATGTATCATGCTTGAGTGATGAAATGAAGTATTAACTTTTATTAGACTTAAAATTGCAACATTCTTAGTTCTTTTTTAGGCTTACAGAGTTGTTTCTGGATGATGTTGATGTAGGCCTACATGAAAACACAAACCTGCATGTTAGAGAGACCAGACTCAAACAGCTGATCGTGTCGTCACAACATGGCGGTGACGTATTGAACTCTTTCGTCGCGTGTCAGATCATCTTCCATGGATTAGGTCAAATGTGTTACAAACATGTTGGCCAGGTTGATTGGTTGAGGATTTTTGTGTGTGCATTAAGGTTAATTGAAACGATTCGGTTAGGGTTAGAGCTAGGGTTAGGATAACAAATGGGCAGTGTTGTAGTAGTAGGGAGGTCCTGTTCTGAGCGTCACGTCTAGGTTTGAAATGTCCACGCCTGAAAAATAAAATCCGGTTTCTAAGAAAGTTTTTTCCACACCGTTTCCCATTATCTGTCAGTTAGTAATCTCACGTTGAAATCTTATTTTCCACAATCATGATACATAAACTTAACTTCCTGTCATCTTAGTTTTGGAAAGCCCAACTTTTTGTCAATAACATTAATGGCAAACACTTAAGTTTTTGAACCAATTTCTATTTCTTGTCGCATTTTCATTTGCCCTGTCTGCCGAGGAAGGCTCTTAGCCGAAACGTTCTTCTTCTATTGTCCTGTCTTTCTATTCAAGAGTCCACATACCTGTTTTATGTAGGGTAGGAAGTGTCCAAATTGTCCCCATGGTGTTGCAAAAGCGAGCCACGCCCCTGGTGTGACATTTATTATAGCTGTAGGCTGTAGGCGCAGTGTTTCGTTCTTGAGTAATATCAACATGAAGGCGTATCTCGGATAAGGGGCATCGCTCATCCCATTCACGGTCCACTCTCCCCTCACTCGATAAAGGCCAGATGATAAACGCATTGGGAGTTTTTGAACTGATGCCATGAAACGTGAATGACAACTTTAGATTACTTTAATATAATACAGGGCCATGTAAGCGCTACCAATGACCAACATTAAACTGTATACCGACCCCATGCCGCCATGATATAAAGTAGCTACTGACAGAGGCGTCACTAGATGGTTGTGGGCCACACCGGGTGGCACCCTCACAGTGGGGGTTGACAACCCATTAACTACAATTTAAAGAGAAATATTCTAAATCCTCTCAGTTTTTATTGACACATCTTTTTTGAAGGACACATTTTTAAGCTATTTTGTTGAAACTAGTAACTAGTAAGCTGTACCGGTACAAATCTAATATCCGTAAGACTATTTCCCCGTGACTCTATGTACTACCTCAAATATCAAAAACCTATGTTTCTATGACATAACTGAATTATAATTATTGTCACATTTAATGAATGCCATTTAAAAAAACACGTGTATTCAAGAATATTTTGAAAAGTAAAATTTTTAATTAACACTGGGGAAGCGCTGATGGAGACAAACATTGTGCTTTAAAATTAATGATAATGGCAATGGCTGATCAGCTGTTATCTGTTGTTATGTGTAGTAGAAAGCCTACCAATGGCTGGTATGTATCACGTGACAAAACAAGGAAGTGACTCATCGTAGTCCATTTGACCATGGACTAGTTGCGAACTCATATGGAACTGTCACCTCTTTCTGGACTTGCAATTTTCTCAGTTGAAAGTGCTCAGATGGATTATCGCAAACTTTGAAGATTTGATTGACAGGTTTGCATCTTTTGAAGACCAGGGAAGTCAAGTTTTAAAATGTCCAGGTTTAGGTTTCAAATAAAAAAGAAATTGTTGATGCATTTTTTAAAAAACGATGTGACCTCAAATTTTATGTTAACATCCTATTCTATGTTAACATCCTATTCTATGTTAACTTCTTATATCTATTGTTGCTTTGAGACTTAATGTACAAACGATACTATAAACTATATGCAAGTCATTCGGTATGATCTGATTAAAAATGAGACGGTGGTGATCCGGTGGTGGATTCTGGGGAAAATTACAACCTCTAAAAACAAAGTGATTCATATCAATGCTTTATCAAATGTAATATCGAGCAATTTGGGGCGGGGGGGGGGGGGGGGGGGGGCTAAAAATTTGACAAAATATTCATTCAAATAACGCACTTTATATAAATCGCAATTAGTGCTCTCCCTCACCCACCACCACCAAATCTCGCACATTTTTGCACGCCTCTGAAATATATTAATATTCTAATGCCCCACCCGCCTTTGCACCGCAGATTTATGACATCAAGTATATCAGAAAATTAAAAGAAAATATTACACACCACACGCACTTGCGATATTTTTAAGAATCTCACTGAGCACGGTTATCGAGAATGTTATTTCGTGAAATCAGTGACGTCATATTTCCTTCACATTCCCCTTTAAAAAAGTGATTTTTGGAGGTTGGGGCAGCGGCTAAATAATTGAAAGAATGTAGTCATCGGCTTCGCGTCTATGTTTCAGCTCGATAGATTGAGGGGAAGTGGGTCAAGTAGCCGCCACAGATGGAGCATTCAATGAACCACAGATGGATCATTCAATGACCCACAGATGGAGCCTTCAATGACCCACAGATGTATCATTCAATGACCCACACTTGTAGCATTCAATGACCCACAGATGTATCATTCAATGACCCACACTTGTAGCATTCAATGACCCACAGATGTATCATTCAATGACCCACACTTGTAGCATTCAATGACCCACAGATGTATCATTCAATGACCCACAGTAGGAGCATTCAATGACCCACACTTGTAGCATTCAATGACCCACACTTGTAGCATTCAATGACCCACACATGTAGCATTCAATGACCCACACTTGTAGCATTCAATGTCCCACACTTGTAGCATTCAATGTCCCACACTTGGAGCATTCAATGTCACACACTTGTAGCATTCAATGTCCCACACTTGTAGCATTCAATGTCCCACAGATGGATCATTCAATGTCCCACACTTGTAGCATTCAATGTCCCACACTTGTAGCATTCAATGTCCCACACTTGTAGCATTCAATGCCCCACACTTGTAGCATTCAATGTTCCACACTTGTAGCATTCAATGCCCCACACTTGTAGCATTCAATGTCCCACACTTGTAGCATTAAATGTCCCACACTTGTAGCATTCAATGCCCCACACTTGTAGCATTCAATGTTCCACACTTGTAGCAAGTGTGAATATAAAAATAAAAGCACACATACACAAGGCAGTTTACTAGGGGAAATTAGTTTTAGTTTTATTGTCTCTCCTGATATGTTAACAAATTTGAATAATGGAAGAAGCAAATAAAACTAATGGAGGCATCCAGCCAATGTGATTATGGCCAGCAGTTCTCAACTTGTGGTGCAATCAAGAAAAATGGAGAAGAAGAACTTTGAAGAAAAAAAAAAAGATTCCTGGTTTCAGGAAACAGCAATTATCCAGTATATTGCAATAAATCAACAGGAAATGAAATATTTATAATGAAATCTAACTTAAGAAACATAGCTATAAAGTCACTATTAAGTTATCATTGATATGTATTTCTAATTGTTTTAAAATTTAAAAAAAAATTGTTTAAAGATATTTAAAAAATGTAAGGCCATTTAGATTCACATAATGATGAACTTAAGGTTGCAAGGTTGTAGTAACTTAAGGTTGCCAGGTTGTTGAAACTTAAGGTTGCCAGGTTGTTGAAACTTAAGGTTGCCAGGTTGTAGTAACTTAAGGTTGCCAGGTTGTTGAAACATAAGGTTGCCAGGTTGTTGAAACTTAAGGTTGCCAGGCTGTAGTAACTTAAGGTTGCCAGGTTGTTTCTGTTTCCCCCCTGGCAAAATAAGGGAATATTTTAAACTTTTCAAACGGGTTATTTTTATTTAGGATATTTATGTCCATCTGAATAACCCCCTAACTGTGAAAAATGTAGCACCTGGCAACTCTCAATGTGGCGATGGCCCTTCAACAGCTCAGCAATAAATACATCATTATCTATTTCACCATTCGGCTCAAGGAATATTTAAAAAAAAAAAAAGAAAAAAAAAAGAAGACCCATATAATGTAAAAAAACCAATGAAAATGCTTACACTTAGTTTTAATAAAAACACAAAAAACTTTAACTCCATTTTTCTGCAAGGACATTTCACTAAATGATATGGCTGAACATGAGTCAACACCCCCTAATCACTTTGCCAAGCCAACAACAACAGCTCAACAATTGTTCTCAAATCAACCAATGCAAATTAAAATGAACTGAAAAAAAAAGAAAAAGCTCCGCCCTCACTTCGTAACTCGTGATTAATAAAAGTACCGTATATAACTTGAACGAATCAACTTAAATAATTTGCCTGTGACTAAAGAAATGTTTGCAATGAGTCATTGAATATATATATAAATATATATATGTATGTTGCTTGGTGGACATAATATCATAACATATAACATGATTATCATAACATATAAATCTAACAGCATTTTCCTGTAGCTGTTACCCCAAACTAAGTAAGTCCAGACAATCCATCCAAAATAAACACAGTAAAGGGAAGTAATAAAGAATAATGATAGCTGACCCGCAAGCAAGGGGCGTGTATTACGAGAGTGCCAAGCCATTGGCGGACAGGCATAAGACACACTATGATACAATCAGACACACTATGGTACAATCAGACACACTATGATACAATCAGACACACTATGATATAATAAGACACACTATGATACCATCAAATACACTATGACACAATCAGACACACTATGATATAATAAGACACACTATGATACCATCAAATACACTATGACACAATCAGACACACTATGATATAATAAGACACACTATGATACAATCAGACACACTATGATACCATCAAATACACTATGACACAATCAGACACACTATGATATAATAAGACACAATATGATACCATCAAATACACTATGACACAATCAGACACACTGTGATATAATCAGACACACTATGACACCATCAGACACACTATGACACCATCAGACACAGTATCACACCATCAGACACACTATGATAATGAGTTGGCTATTAAGTTATGATGAAAGAAATATCAATCTTTGATTAAATGACTTGCCATCAAAGCCACATAATCCTGTAATAATACCATATACATAAACATATGATTTAATTATAAGGACAACAATCTATTATTGTTGACCTACTTTCAGAGTTACGGTATTTGGAGATTTTCCTTGAAGTTTTTGTCTTCTTAAGGGGAGTGGAAAAAAAAAGAAATAATGAGCCTGCAAAATGTATAGTAACATAAGTCAAAAAATAATGACAGGGATAACTGTTTCACTTTTCTCATTAGTTGTATGCTATTTACTGACTGACTTATGTCATCCCATCAATGTCTGACTTATGTCATCCCATCAATGACTGACTTATGTCATCCCAGACTTATGTCATCCCATCAATGACTGACTTATGTCATCCCAGACTTATGTCATCCCATCAATGACTGACTTATGTCTTCCCAGACTTATGTCATCCCATCAATGACTGACTTATGTCATCCCATCAATGACTGACTTATGTCATCCCATCAATGACTGACTTATGTCATCCCATCAATGACTGACTTATGTCATCCCAGACTTATGTCATCCCATCAATGACTGACTTATGTCATCCCAGACTTATGTCATCCCATCAATGACTGACTTATGTCATCCCATCAATGACTGACTTATGTCATCCCATCAATGACTGACTTATGTCATCCCATCAATGACTGACTTATGTCATCCCATCAATGACTGACTTATGTCATCACAGACTTATGTCATCCCATCAATGACTGACTTATGTCATCCCAGCAATGACTGACTTATGTCATCCCAGACTTATGTCATCCCATCGATGACTGACTTATGTCATCCCAGACTTATGTCATCCCAGACTTATGTCATCCCATCAATGACTGACTTATGTCATCCCATCAATGACTGACTTATGTCATCCCATCAATGACTGACTTATGTCATCACAGACTTATGTCATCCCATCAATGACTGACTTATGTCATCCCATCAATGACTGACTTATGTCATCCCATCAATGACTGACTTATGTCATCCCATCAATGACTGACTTATGTCATCACAGACTTATGTCATCCCATCAATGACTGACTTATGTCATCCCATCAATGACTGACTTATGTCATCCCATCAATGACTGACTTATGTCATCCCATCAATGACTGACTTATGTCATCCCATCAATGACTGACTTATGTCATCACAGACTTATGTCATCCCATCAATGACTGACTTATGTCATCCCATCAATGACTGACTTATGTCATCCCATCAATGACTGACTTATGTCATCCCATCAATGACTGACTTAAGTCATCCCATCAATGACTGACTTATGTAATCCCATCAATGACTGACTTAAGTCATCCCATCAATGACTGACTTATGTCATCCCATCAATGACTGAATTATGTCATCCTTTCAATGACTGACATATCATCCCAGACTTATGTCATCCCATCACTGATTGACTTATGTCACCCCAACAATGACTGACTTATGTCATCGTATCACTGACTGACATGTCACACAAAACTGACCAAGTATCATAATGACACACCCAATTGCCCAGCATATCGGTGACACACCAAACTGACCCAAGATCTGAATGACACATAAAACTGACCCATGATCTGAAAGGAACACCAAACTGACACAGGTTTTGAATGACACACAAAACTGACCCAGTTCTCAATAACACACTAAACTGACCCATGATCTGAATGACACACCAAACTGACACAGTTTCTCAATGACACACCAAACTGACCCAGTTTCTCAATAACACACCAAACTGACCCCATATCTCAATTACACACCAAATCGACCCGTCACATCAAGACATCTTTGCAGTAATGTAGAGAGTACAACTGTTGCCATGTCAACTCAACAGGTGCAACCAGTCACGGCACACATTGAAATATTTCCTGCCATCTAGAATCCCAGACGGAGAATTGACACAAGTCTTTCCACCTTGAGAGAAACACCATGCATAGGTAGTTTGCAATAACCGATTACCCGGTAACTGAAATGCTTCAATTTACATCAATTTTGGCGGTCATTATTGTACAGTAGAAAATATATCAACAAATCTATTTCTAAATACAATTATCTATAAAATTATGAAAATTTAAAACATTTCCAGAAAATATACCAACGTACAGATATATGAGCTTTGTCCTAATTAAATTAAGAGCCACCAAAAGACTTAAATATAATTTTCTTGCGCTTTGTTTAAATTTTTATTACAGCACATCAATTTGACCCAAGCATTTACACGAGCACAGTATAATATTTAGCGCCGGTAAATAAATCATCTATTAGCTCCAGTAAATAAATTTTATATTAGCTCCGGTAAATAAATCATCTATTAGCTCCGGTAAATAAATCGTCTATTAGCTCCAGTAAAGAAATAGTCTATTAGCTCCGGTAAATAAATCATCTATTAGCTCCGGTAAATAAATCGTCTATTAGCTCCGGTAAAGAAATCGTCTATTAGCTCCGGTAAATAAATCATCTATTAGCTCCGGTAAATAAATCATCTATTAGCTCCGGTAAATAAATCATCTATTAGCTCCGGTAAATAAATCATCTATTAGCTCCAGTAAATAAATTTTGTATTAGCTCCGGTAAATAAATCATCTATTAGCTCCGGTAAATAAATCGTCTATTAGCTCCAGTAAAGAAATAGTCTATTAGCTCCGGTAAATAAATCATCTATTAGCTCCAGTAAATAAATTTTGTATTAGCTCCGGTAAATAAATCATCTATTAGCTCCGGTAAATAAATCGTCTATTAGCTCCAGTAAAGAAATAGTCTATTAGCTCCGGTAAATAAATCATCTATTAGCTCCAGTAAATAAATTTTGTATTAGCTCCGGTAAATAAATCATCTATTAGCTCCGGTAAATAAATCGTCTATTAGCTCCAGTAAAGAAATAGTCTATTAGCTCCGGTAAATAAATCATCTATTAGCTCCAGTAAATAAATTTTGTATTAGCTCCGGTAAATAAATCATCTATTAGCTCCGGTAAATAAATCGTCTATTAGCTCCGGTAAAGAAATAGTCTATTAGCTCCGGTAAATAAATCATCTATTAGCTCCGGTAAATAAATCGTCTATTAGCTCCGGTAAAGAAATCGTCTATTAGCTCCGGTAAATAAATCATCTATTAGCTCCGGTAAATAAATCATCTATTAGCTCCGGTAAATAAATCATCTATTAGCTCCGGTAAATAAATCATCTATTAGTGCTGTTGCAGGTAGCCGCCAATATACATTCATTTTAAAAACCGAAATAATAACGATAGATATTTAAATAAAAATTGTTTGTTTGTACAATAGTAGGAATTTTCTCAATGACCTACACAATTTATTTACAGCAGAGTTTTAAATATAGCAATAAATTGCTACTCAAAAGTGTGTATTCTTTTTGGATGCACTTGTTATATTCTATAATAAATGAACCAATTCATTGAGAAAAAGGGATCCTATTCATACCTCTTCTACCAGCCACACACATCACACATTAGTCCAGTATTATCTTTTTTCATATCTCTATTTGAGTACCATGCTAAAATCTCTATTTTGAGTACTACCATCTCTGAATTTTAGATGCTAGAAAACGGAATTCATTGTCTTGTTCCCTTGTCAGATCATATATTACAATTCTCAACTACGAACAAGTGAACATTACCGACTTGTTGACCTTGTTAAATAAGGAAAAATAAACTAATCACTTTTCAACAGAGACGCTTTTGATACAACAAGACAAAGTTGTAATTAAATTAAATGCGTTTTAAATGAGTGACATGAGGTATCTCTCACCAATTGGAGAACTGATCCACATGCAAATACTATTTGCTTTGTTCCCTCATCATGTAGTTTTTAATAAAAAAGGATTTTAATAAACACATAAGCTTCATTATTTTGGTGCAAATGGTGGTGTGTGGGGAGTGGGGGAGATGGAGATTGAAGGATCATCAGAAGGTGATATTAACTAGTATTGTGCTACTGACATGGCTTGCCATGTGACGGATTGCTTGCCATGTGACGGATTGCTTGCCATGTGACGGATTGCTTGCCATGTAACGTGTTTTGTCGTGGAGCTTAAGAAATTGGTTCAAGAATAAAAAAAAAAAAGATAGGACATTAAAAAAACAACAACAATTCATTGCTTCCCTTAAATAAAACTAATTTAATTGAAAAGTCAAAAGACCACAGGTTAAAAAATAACTGCAACTGATAACCAGTTGTCACCAGGTGTAACCAGTTGTCACCAATTGTCACCAGGTGTTTCCACTGAGCAACAAAACTAAAAATAACGACACACGTGAGAAAACAAACGCATCTATTTAACTGTATGAGTGATTGACTATTTCCCCCTGGAAGTTGATCAAGTGATACATGTTATTTAATGGCATGTGTCCAGAATCAACAACTTCCCAATAGCCAATGTGATGAAATAAATGAACCATGTTAGTAGCTGCTCTCTATAAATCACTCAAACCTTTCTCCAGATGCAGTTATTCTCTATAAGTTAATGACAGATTTTTTTGTTGTTGTGTTTCCAATCGTATCTGTAAATTTGTTTGAAAGAAATTTGGTCGACTAGGACATTTGATCGAACAGAAATTTGGTCTGATCTTTTTTTCAGTTCACACGTTAAAATTTTGTGTCAAATTTCTTTTTGAATGCATTATTTTGTTTTACTATATAGTATAGTGCGTTCAAAAAGAAATTTTACGAAAATTTTAACGTTTAAACTGAAAAAAAGATTTGATCAAATTTCTGTCGATCAATTTTCCGTCAACTAAATTTCTTTCAAACAAATTTCCGGTAACCGTTTCTGACCTGTGCAAGTTACAAGACTCAGTGGCCAGGAGGAAAAATACAAAGAAATAAAAAAACATGATTTTAATTTGATTTAAAAAATACTTGACATGCTAAAAGCAATAAACATTCATGACATATGGGTCATTAAAACTCTCTAACAAAGAAAATAATATGATACAATTGTTATGTGTTTACTTACAATTACCAATAAATAATTATAAAGATTCTGATTTTATACAATTTAGCCAAAATTCGACAAATGTTTTAGACAACAAATCACCAAATATTCCAACTGGCAAGCCAGTCCCCCGCCCCCCTCGGAGTGTAATAAAGTGGTATAAATCAATATGTTTGAGTGAAAACATATCACATTCAATCATTGGTGTGTACATACACAAGGATATTTATGTAAACTGTGATGCTCCAGACCATACACATACAGATGGGTAAGTTCAGTGAGAGCCATTTAAAACTTGATGACATTAAGCATTAAATAAGATAAAATAAAAGCCTGAAGTGACACAAATGATGTCATGAAAAGAAAAAAATAGCCTGGGAAACCAAAGTCCTTAGCTGCAAAATAAACATGAAGTCATGCAGCCATTGCTTAAAAATTATCAGCATCTTAAAAAGGACACATCAATTTATTAGTATAAAAACAAGACATTGATGTCTCAGTATAAAACCCTAGGACGATATGCTGGTCCAGAACCTTAGCTGCATAGCTTTGACGATATTGGGAATCCCTTTCCATAGATAACCCCGGTTTGACTGATGAGGATTATGCTGCTTGCCCGGAGGTCGTGTACATCAAATGAAAGATTGAATGGTCACCCGTATTCTTACATTCAGACAATAAATACACCCTCAGCTTGTGGTATAGTTTTATTACACATTCAGTGCACTCCAGCCCAGGCTTCTGGTATAGTTTACACATTCAGTACACTGTAGCCCAGGCTTCTGGTATAGTTTACACATTCAGTGCATTCCAGCCCAGGCTTCTGGTATGGTTTACAATGTTACGTTTTTGTGCCCTAAAAGAGGCAAGTGCTTCATTCTGCTCTACAAATTTGTAAAAAAATTAATTAGATCGCAAACAATAGAATAAAAATATATTGTTTTTACCAGTTACTCCATTTTTAAATATTTAATCTCTGGCATGCTCTGCCATATTTACATATAGATTTAGAATAAATGTGTTAAGTTTTTTATATTTTAGTTCAGACCATTTATGCCCCACTAAATGTATAAATAATAAAATGTGCGTCTAGTTCAGTCAAATAAAAATACAGCTACAATAAAAACACAATACAAAGTACCAGCATGAGTCGTGCAGATGGCTATTGTGGTACTTTAAGTGACAAGGGGTGGCAATAAGGTCTCACTGAACAATTTCAAATATTGTAACATGTACTAAAACAATTGAATACATTCAATATGTGCATATTGTTTAACAACATAAATCATACATACTTGGTTCATATGTGTATATAAAAAAAATATGACAAAAACAAAGATAAAATAGGACAATTAAAATCCACAGCTCTTACCCAGACATTGTGCCATGCCGCTCAGCAGACATTGTGCCATGACGCTCAGCATATGTAAAACTATACATAAAACCGTTCTATAATTCTATTATACTAAAGATATTGCACGGAGAAAGAAAAGTAATCTATGCCATTTTTAAAAAAATATATGCACAAGTAAGGATATGGACTGAGTTTTGTTTGTGACCAATGCCATTTGATTGTTTGTGTGGGATCTGTCAGATAGGAGGAGAAAATGGAAAGGCATCAATATTTCATGTCTTTAAATTATAAGCAGATTGATAGGGTAGCAGAGTGGACAGACAATGGTAAGGTAGCAGAGTTGACAGATAATGGTATGGTAGCAGAGTGGACATACAATGATAGGGTAGCAGAGTGGACAATGATATGGTAGCAGAGTGGACAGACAATGATAATGATAGGGTAGCAGAGTGGACAGACAATGATAGGGTAGCAGAGTGGACAGACAATAAAGGGTAGGGGTTTCGGACCCACAATAATACATTTGTCGCTTGAACTCCATGATAGGGTTGGAGTATGTCAGTGTTAGTACAAACTCCCCCCACCCCCCCTTAACAGATTTTGTTCCATTGACTCACATAGTCTATGCTGTACCAATGGTGACTGTTATATGTACCTAGAAACCTGAAAGTTACATTATACGAATGGCTACTCTCCCTCTGCATACATCGGTACTCACTACTGCAGACAAACTAAATGTCTGTGAAAAATTTGAAGAGATGGAGAATTGTAAAAAAATATAAATATCATGGTTTTTCATTTATGTAACTACACCCCCCACCACCCCCCCCCCCCCCCCAAATCCCTCACTAAAGCTGCCCAACACGTGTATTACTCTAATATTATATTGCTTCAGCCGCCATCTTTGAAACTTAGAAATCTAAAAAATTGTAAGTGTTGAGTTTTCTTATTTGACACCTTGGTCCAGACATGGATATCTAAGATTCCTAGTAATAGGAGTTTGATGCTTCAATCCTGACAAGGTCAACAGCCTGGAACTAACATCATTTTATTTGGCTAGTGCTGGAATCAGATTCAGATCTTCCTTTATCTGTTACAGCTGTGCTGGTATTATGTATTTCTTGACCGTCAAACTGACCGATGGACAGAAATGGACGATTGAAACCATGTATTAAAAAATCATACATGCTCTGACGCTTCCTAGTTTCAAAGGTAGAAACATTCTGCATGTTATCTGCCCCGCAGTCTTCACGCCTGGCCTGTGGGGACGCGGGTGAGCCCAGGTTGGTGGTCACAAGTTGCTCTGGTGCCATCGAGCTCAATGTGAGATCTAGACTCACCGAGTGCTTGACCGGGTGACGTGGGCTTTCACGTGTTGTTATCTGGTCAGCGGATGAGCCAGGGGGGGGCGATCTCTCTTGGCCGGCCATGAGTTTTACAAGTGAATGAGGCTCATCTGTTGCCTGTAACACAATCTCACTGTCGTCAGTAGGAAAGGGTTTTGTCATCGTTTCCAGTGCATTCTGGGTGTTTTGGTTTTGAGCTCCAGACTCACTGCTTGTGTCAGTGTGACACAAGTCAATGCTGCTGTCATCTTTTCTAACTTCAAGGCCATCTTGGTCAGGGACATGACACCCCTCAAAATATGTTGAACTCTGGCTTGTTGAGCCAGTCCAAGTTTTCAGCTCATCTGACAAAGGGGTGTCACTGCTTGGGTCAGAGTTTGTCCCCTGTTCACTTTGAGGTTCATTACATGCTTCAATGGCTGAGGTGGAGTAGCTGTGCTCAGCACCGGAGGCATTGGTCAACTTGAAGTCATTGTCTCTAAAAACTTGCTCGTCCAGTTGAGATAAACTTTCAAACATTTTCTCTTTCAGGTCAGCCTCAGACGCCCCTTCAGTGTCATCCCCACGGTCATCGGGGACAGCCAGCTCGACCCACTTGTTGTAAGGGCCAGTGACGCCGGTTTCATCATGCACCCACCTCGTGATGACGCTGTTGCTGGTTATCATATGACCCATGGGTACGTCGGGGTTCCAGGTACATGGCAGGTTCCTGTGGGAATCACCGCATTCTTCCACAGTCTCCATCAGAAGCTTCAACTTTTTGTCTTCCAGCTGAGCATCTGCAATAATCCCGGTGGTTCTCCGGTCAGAGAGAGATGAAGACATCTTGACAGGCATGCACCCATTCATTAACCTGGGCAAGCAGGAAGGATTTGGGAATGCTTCTTTGATATATTTAGGGAAGGCTATGGACATGCAGGCAAACATGACTGGCGTGATCTGCTCTAGGGGAGAACGGTCCAGGTAACGAGGGAATCGTAATGGAAACAGTGTCTCTTTCACTTCAGGAAAGTTAAAGACTTTTCCAAATGTTCCTTTGGTCAGATTAGGAAAAGAAGCCAATTCGCTTAGCTCCCCTTTTAAGAAGCCGTTCGTCTCCATCTCCTCAATCAACCTTGCTTGCTCGGCCAGTGATCGCCTTTCTTCTGTTTTTCTTTCATATTCCTCAAAGCCGTGTCGTGCCAGATTTAGGTTTTTGTGCTGATAAAAAACT